>VWZL01005841.1:55268-107621 GCA_013396915.1 Stercorarius parasiticus
CCATCCCTGAATGTGTTTGAGAGTTGTTCAGATGTGGTGTTGGGGGATGTGGTGTAGGGGAGAACTCTGTAGAGTGGGGTTGGTGGTTGGACTCGACGATCCCAAGGGTCTTTTCCAACCTAAATGATTCTATGGAGAGAGTAGGGTCTTTTGAGGGAGCTTTCCCTCAAAATACTGGGTCTAAGATTAGCTGGGCAAGTGCCAGACTAGGGGAACGCTGTGCTCCAGCAGAGCTTAGCTGGATGGGAAGAACAATACAGGAACTGTTGAAGACCAGGAGCTGGACAACATGAAGGGCTTTGAAAGCTCAATGGAAAGAGCAAGTTGGTTCGGGGATGAACAAAACGCAGACTACATTGGTCAGCCCGGTCCATACTGCAGGAGTCATTGGTCCCCAGCTGCTTATGAACCGTTCTCCCGCCCTCCATCTGCTCTTGCCCAAGTGTCTACTGCAATGAGAAAGTGCTTAGTTCGCTAGGTCATACTCACGGGGAAGTATTTATTCAACACTCAACCTTCACTTCCCTTTCCCTAATGCCATCTCAGTGCTGTAAGTTATGTGTCACTGTACATCCATTTTTAATCCCACTCGCATATTAGATCAGCTTTGCTCTTCATGGCCATGGAGGGTTTGGGGTTTTTTTCGCTCGTTCATTGCTTGTTATTTTTCTGCTAGACAAACTAGCTCTCACAATAGCTGTCCTTACTATAAATAGCTGAAAACGCACTTAGCTATGCAAGAATAGCGCTCCATGGAGATACGGAGAAGCAGTGTGGCAGGGAAGATGATTCTAGGAGGGAAATGGTATTTCCTCCCCCCAATTCATTCAGGCAACAGGCAGAAGGACAATAATTATTTTAGATAAGATTTATTCTTTGGAACTTCACTGCATATATATTTGCCTAAAGCTAGCCCGAGGATTTAATTGGATTGAGCTGGCTTGTTATAGCTGAATTACTTATGCTTGAACTAATATACTCTTTACTAATTTATTCATAGGTTAAATCCACAAAGAACGAAGATCAAAAACATTATTAATTTAAACTCACATTAAATAAAATTGCAATCTCAAGACTCAGGGGGTTTTTGCTTTGTTTTTTAAAACAAAGAAGAACATGTCATCTGGATTATTTCGTTAGGCTACCACTTGCTACGTGTGACCATAAGCTACAAACATACAAAAGAATGAATTTTAAATATTAACACTCATAAGGAAAGAAGCCAGAGTATCAAGACATTAGTCTTGTTTCTCCATACAGGAACGGCATGAAAGACATCTTAGCTGTTTTCACCCTATAAGAAATTTTTTTCCATGTGCCAATAGAAAAATATTGGCTAAACAGTGCGTATCAACCTAAGATTAAAAAAAAATTACAACCTATTTTGGTTATTTGATGAACACTTCTATATCCATGAAGGCTGAATCAAAGCACGCTGCTGATTAGGCGCTTTGGCTAGCTCAGAAAAGAAGCCACACACAGAAGCTGAGCATTGTTCAGCCCCGTTAAGCACTGTCAGGACCCATTGTCCACGCTTTTCCTTATGAAATTAACTTTTCAATGGGTTTACTGACACATGTAAAGACAAAAAAGGCAGAACAATCATGCAGTTGCAGTCTGGTTTAAGCTCTTTCTGCAAGTAAAAACAAACATGAACACACAGCCACAAACTGGCGTTCTTATTACAGAAAAGGAAAAAAAAAAATCAATGACCCAACCTCTACATCAAGAAAATGTTCCTGGAAAAGAAAACTAGGTAGATGATAATTTCTTTATAGGAAGTGGCAGCACATTAATTATTTCAGGCCACCAAGATTCTTCTTCTGACAAAGCGCTAGGAAAAACAATGCTGCCCTGATGTGAGTGTAGAAGACTGGAAGACAGTTCTGCAGTTCGCCTCCTGTGATGGTCTTCATCCCAGACTGGAAATCCAAGAGACCTGACAATTACCACGTGCTTCAAGAGCATCAGACTAAGGAACGTGGGGACAAAGACCGGATTCTAGCGTGCTAACAGTTCTTTGACCTCATTTTTACAGTACCAATGCGATTTGAGTCACCTCACGTATATTTCTTGTAGACTTCCAGAAAAAGCTTAAAGAATACATCAAGTGCAGCTATGTGACAAAAGGAATGAGTAGACGTATGGGATTAAAGAGCTACTAAATAAAGAGCGTCCCTTCTTAGTGGCAGGAGACAGGAAACAGACTCATCTGTTCCTTAACTATTTCAACTTCAAAAATTAGCGGTTGCCCTTAAGATGTTCTGGCATAGCCAGGAACCTTTAAATTTATCTGAATTTCAACAATATTCATCTTAGTGGCAGATAAGGGCAGTTATTTCATACTGTTACTAACTTCTGTTAATGAAAAGACCTCTCTGCACTGCAAGATCTGTTCTTGAGTATATGCAAACATTCTTCAACACTTACCTTCTGGTTTGCAGACACAAGTCAGATGGAACTCAAAGTACACGAAGCCCCTTTAGTACCCAGATGTTACTGCCATCTCTTTTTAGTACTAATGTTCTCGTAGCCGTGATGGTCAAATAAAGGGGTACGGTTTGGAGGGAGAGCTGTAACCTTTAACCAGTTCAAAAGCCATCACCCCAGCAGACTGAAAGGCAGCCGTGTACACACGGATACTCAACCTCCCCCCTCCTCCAGCTACACCACCTGGGTCTCAAGAGCTTCCCACTATAAACTCTCCTTTGCTATCCCAGTTTCCGTAAAAGCATGCAGTTGTCATCTCACACCACTTCAAAAAAATTACTAACATACATAGATTTTTTTAAAGCACGTGATACGTGCTTTAAACCTGCACGTTCTGGTTTCTTAGCCCACACCCTCCATGAACTTACTTCTAATAGCAGCAACGTCTCTTGTTCTGTCCATTCTCTTCCAGCGCTTGCACCTTTACTCTACAAAAGACAGGGGGTGGGGGAAAAAGTGAAATACAGGTCTTTTTGCACAGAACGTCTTAAAGAAAATACTAAGAAGGAAAGGGGAAGAATCTGTTACTTAATCCACTCACACACGTACCTTTCACAGCCTTCCTACCGCAGCTAACCTATCCCCGGTTATCTCGTACAGTGGTTCAGTTCACACTATTTACTCGTGTAGCTAAGCCATGCAGGTGACATTCCTGCAGCCTCTGCGGAGGCTGGGGGTTACGGATCCCACCTTCCCAACAAGTCTAGGAGAACCTGCAGCTCCTCTTTTACTCCAATCTAAAGCAAAGTGATTTGGTACCCTTTTCTCCTGGCTTCCAGCTATCTTTGCTTGCGCATACAGCAAACAGAAAAGAGGATCTTCCTACATCATAAAAACAGGCAGGAGTGCAGATGGCATTCTGGTCAGCTTGACTTTGGCCAGTAAAATTAAGCCAGGAAGAGAGCAGTTTACAGAGAGCGTTCTACAGTCGACACCAGAGGACTGCGGCAGCCAACGGACGCTCGGAATCTCTAACTCCTCACCAGCTGCCGAACAGCCGAAGGAGGAGATGGCGTTACTCGATTCAGGTACACCTGGGATTCTCTCCCTTCTCAAGGGAACGGGGCTTACGTCAACATAACTTTAGCCCCCTTTAAACTTCTGCTTCCAAGACAGACTGCATAAGGTGCATGCTGCTCCAAAAAGCAGTTCATCTACCTAAAAGTTCATCAGTAACTCAGTAAAAAAAAATAACAGATCTTTATGAGTGAGATGAGCTACCTGAAAAGACAGAGTAATTACAGCAAGATAATCTGCATATTTAGTAATCACTTGCTCCAAGGGTTGCTGCTCCCAAGTCCATAGCTCATGGTTAACTCCTGAAATTTCCTAGAAGTTACAAAACTTCTGGTGAAAGCTTCCCCTTCTATAATTACAGACACCCTAATCCGTTACATGTCAAATAAAGACAAAAGCTGCTTGTCACCTGCTTATGAAAGAACCTTATCTAGATTGGACGTCTCTGTGCAAGACCACACCAAAAGGAAAAGGGTATTTAGGACAAGGAAACCTATCTTATCTCAAGACACATTTCAAACAGATCATTAACCCACAGAGAACATTAATCAAAGTGAGTCATCCAGCAGCTGATCAGATCTCAAACAGGCTGGTAGGAACAGCCAAAAAAGCAACTGCCACACATAAAACAAAAACGGTAATCAGCTTCTGCAGACAAATCGGCTCAAGTTCATTGGTACAGATGCTTGTAAACAGAAGCAGAGTCTAGAACCAGTAAAAGATTTATGAATTTGGTGAATATTTATACCTCTAAGTGAAAAAGTCACTGCATGAAACATGATATGGAATCAGGCTCTATAAATAAATCCTTATCTCTTGTGTTTTGGTTTTGTTGTTTGGTTTTTTCTGGGGTTTTTTTGTGTTTTTTGTTTTTTTTTTTTTTTTAAATAGTTATCTCATGATCTTTTAGGACAATAAACACTGTACTTCAGAAACCAATTACACAGAATTAGCCTGTTGTCAGCCCAAGAGCCACCGCAGAGTTCCAGACTGAAGGCCACACTGAAGAAGTAACACGGTATCGCTGCAGCAGCTCCAAGCACTATCAGGTACACACACAGGCATCAGGCACCAGGAGTTAAATGCAACAGGTTATGGAATGTCCAACATCACTGCAATGACATCTCAAAACTTTAACTATCCAATACAAATCATTGCAATGACAGGGCTAAAACAGGCCCCGCAATGGTTTTGTGACACCTTTTGTAATCAAGCAGCTTTCTAGTTCTCTCAGTCTAGAAAACCCTGCTCAGACTTGGAAAACAGGATCGTTAAGGACCCTGCTGAAAAATCCCAGTTCCTGTATTGAACTGGATGGTTTGTTGATTCCGAACCATTCAGGCAAAATATGCAATAACGTAACAAGAGTTAAGCGTCTGAAGACTGAGAGTATTGAGTAGCTTGGGACAGGCACATGTCTTTATTTCTACAAACTCAGACATCCAACACAACCGTGTACCTTAGCGTCCTACACCGAGACAGAAGAAATCTAAAGCAGGAATGTAAGCGTAACATAGGTCGTCTCAATGTCACCTAGTGGAGGATACTTGAGGAAGAAAGCTTGATAGAAGGCGCAGGGGAAAAAAAATGTTTAAATGCTTGCCTTTGCTAAAGTCTTCTTTGAGTAAATGTCTGTGCGAAGTCCGAAGTTCTGCAGATCAGTAGGCTTCTCTTTGTTTTTCTCAGGAAAACTCAACATCTGCTGAGCAGCTGGAACCTGTGAACAAACATGACAAGAGAAAGGTAAGAGGGGCAGGAACTGAAAGTTATTCAAGGTTTTCAGACCAATGTTAAACAGAACACGGACTGAACAAATAAGCTGAACATGACTCTACCGAGGTGACTTTACGTAATATGATTTGCACACAACACGAGCAGATTTGTTTTGGAGATGGCAACTCCCTGGAACTCTCAACCCAGATGGACAAAAAGTGAACATTTCCGCAAATCACGCACAAATTAATCAAGCGAGATGTACGCTGGCTAGAGCTAAGGCAAAAACACGTTGGTACAACCTGCGGGGCTCACCTGCGGAGTGCGGATATGGAGAGGCATAAGTCCCGAGGGTGTATCAGCCAGCACATTGAAGTGAGGGGTAGGAGGAGGCCCCATTGCCATGGGGCGGCTTTCTGGATCCACTTGGTAATTAATGAGACCCCACTGCTCCAGGAAAGCATGTACTCTATGAAACAAATTGAAAATTTTAAGAACTAAAGCCTTGCTTATGCTTGACGTGGCAGAAAGGAGACAGCAAAAGGAGGAGTTTATGTTTCAGGATCGAATACAGATCCAGAATCTTCTATAATCCTTCAGTAATCATGCACAGCAATACAAATCACATAGCACGAGCTTTGTGCAGACTTGACTGCACTTCAGCATGTTGCATAAAACAAAACATGACATTTTTGGTCGTAGATTACAGGAAATTACTTAGTTAAGGACAAGGCAAAGCAAAGCTAGGGCTGCACAACCATAAAACTGACACAACCCAGTTGCAAAACTGTAATTCCTGAAAAAACTCCACATACTTACTAAAGAGGAGAACCTAAATAATCACAAGTTAAGATCTAAACTCTGTAGGCATGGTTCAGCAAGCAGACAGTATTGTAAATAAAGAACAGTCTGGTTACTGAAAAAGTGGGGAAACTGCTAATCAACAGCACAACAGCTATTGTCCACACCTGTGCTGTCATACTGCAGCACTTCCATTTCTAACGTAGCTCCTACTGCTTTTTGTTAAAGTGAAGGCAGTGGCTGAAAGATCCATGGTTTTTACCTCATGACAGCGCACACATCTCCGGTCAGATTCCTTCTGCAGGCAGTGCTGGTCAAGTACTCTTGAGGGTTTAAGCGATAGGTGTCAATCATGAAGTTGCGGTAAGCCAGGTATCTGGAAGACAATTAATAGGTAGTTCGCATACACTGATGTCTGACAAAGTTTACAATATGTATTTTAGGATTCACCTTCTCCAAACACTTGTATTACTGACAAGCAAACCCCAACAGGTTATTTTTTTTTTTTATTGATGAAATTTAAGAATCAGTATCAAAAAGCAATAGGCAAAAATCATAGAATCACAGAATTGTTAGGGTTGGAAGGGACCTTAAAGATCACCTAGTTCCAACCCCCCTCCCGTGGGCAGGGACATCTCTCACTAGATCAGGTTGCTCAGAGCCCCATCCAGCCCGGCCTTCAAAACTTCCAGGGATGGGGCTTCCACCACCTCTCTGGGCAACCTGTTCCAGTGCCTCACCACCCTCATGGTGAAGAACTTCTCCCTAACGTCCAGTCTGAATCGTCCCATCTCTAGTTTTAATCCATTCCCTCTAGTCCTACCATTACCCGACATCCTAAAAAGTCCCTCACCAGCTTTCTTGGAGGCCCCCTTAAGATACTGGTAGGCCACTATAAGGTCTCCTCAGAGCCTTCTTTTCTCCAGACTGAACAACCACCAGTCTCTCAGTCTGTCCTCGTAGGAGAGGCGCTCCAGCCCTCGGATCATCCTCGTGGCCCTTCTCTGGACACGTTCCAGCACGTCCATATCTCTCCTGTGGTAGGGGCTCCAGAACTGGACGCAGTACTCCAGGTGGGGTCTCAGGAGAGTGGAGTAGAGGGGGAGAATCACCTCCCTCGACCTGCTGGCCACACTTCTCCTGATACAGCCCAGGAAAGTAGAATTTATTTTTATATACTGAATACGACCCATCTATTCAAGTTGTTTCATTCTGGATTTTATCTGTGTTTGGATTAGCAGAACATCGAAGCACGCTTAAGTTGCAAATCGCAGAAATAGTTGCTGTAGCTTGGTCGCTAACCAAATACTTGCTCGACAGACTACTAGCTGCAGAAATAAATTAATGGGGTCTGGTCTTCCTATGGAAACAGGCTAAATAATCTTTGTCAAATAGCCCAGAAGGAAAACAACTGCACAGAAAACTAGAACTAGCACACTGGATGGAATGCTACTGTTTCTACATGTGGACTTTTTAATGCATAAAAAGACCAGTAACGGAAGGTTAGAGAACAGCAAAATGGACAAAAATCCTTGAAAAAAAATAAATCAAAGAATCTTTGAAAAGCGGAGGGCAAGAACCCAGAAGCCAGCACAGCGCTCCCCCCTCGCTGAGCTGAGACAGCCAAAGCAGAAACGACCCCCGTGACATTCCCGTATTTCATTGCACAGCAGTCCAAACAAGCACGTTTTGGCGTTCCGCACTATAAATATTGCTTCGCAGACTTTTCCAGTATTTTCCTAAAGTTTCTGGAATGTACTAATGCTTCCTAATACAAGTTGTTCACAACAAAATAAACTACCATAAAATTATGGCTAGCCCGTTTCTTTGGATGGAACAAAACCAATCTGCCAAACGCAAGTGAACACCCTACGTAAGGACGTGTTCAAGATAGTGTATTATAAGCAGATTTCTGCCTTTGGAAAATTCAAGATGGGGATATCTCATATGCAGTGTGCCGAAGCAGCGGGTAACCAAAAATATAACTCACGCAGAGATGGAACACCGATGCCTTTCACAGGCAAGACACAAGCAGACAGATGCTGCAAGTACAACATTCCTGCCAAAATCCCACATCTTCATTCCGGCCAAATTATACGTGAAACTTGCTGGAAAAAAAGTTGTGGGACTAGGTGTTGGGCTGCTCCATGATTTGGAACATTTGGTAGGCAAGAAACAAAAAGGGAGCTTCTTCCATAGAGGAATGTTCAGGAACATTTTTGAGCGCTCCTGGAGAGAAGTGGGTTACCACCTGCTCAAGGACAGGTGCTTTAAAACAGTCTTGGCTGCAGAAATTAGTTTAATATTTATTAGTTAAGGTCACATTACTAGGTGAAGACAGAAGCCTAAGACAGAAGCATCCCTAAAGTTTATCCTGAAGGGAGCCTGTTTCCGACAGTGACACGACCCATCAGCTAAAACTTGTCAACAGCAAGAGAGAGAAGTCAACTAGTATTTAGTTAAAATCCCTTTTAAGACAGAAACCACCCCCCGGGCACCACTGTCACAAGAATGAACCTGTGTGAGCTCCTGAAACACGGTATTTTGTTTGGCCTGAAAACTGAGCTGGAAGCAAGACATTTCCATTCCGAAGGATGTTTCTGTTTTATTAAAAAGAAAACACAAAGCCAACACCACATGGTACTCCTACAATCCCTAAATGGCAACAAAAATACACTTCTAAGGTAACATCAGGACTGGGAGGAGTCCCTGATTTGCTTCACTCATAGGCAATAACCAGTAGCAGCTCACGGAGGAGTATCAGGAGACCTGATGTTTTCGTGTTTTGCAGCCTTCCAGTCCCTCAAGGGGCTCCAGGAAAGCTGGGGAGGGACTCTGGAGCAGGGAGGGGAGCCATGGGGCGAGGGGGAAGGGTTTTCCACTGCAAGAGGGGAGATTGAGGTGAGATGGGAGGAAGAAATTCTTGGCTGTGAGGGTGGTGAGCCCCTGGCCCAGGTTGCCCAGAGAAGCTGTGGCTGCCCCATCCCTGGAGGGGTTCAAGGCCAGGTTGGCCGGGGCTCGGAGCAACCTGGGCTGGTGGGAGGTGTCCCTGCCCAGGGCAGGGGGTGGCTCTGGGTGGTCTTTAAGGTCCCTTCCAACCCAAACCATTCTGTGACGTCAACTGAAAAAGGAAGCATGGGATTACACGTGATGACCACATCAATGGTAAATATGAAAGACGAGCATCCTTTCACCGTTCAATCTGTTTGCAGTCTTAGACACCAAGTCCTAGAAACCCCCAAACAAAAATACGCCGAACAGTAAAACTGATGGAACAGAGTTAGTGTCAAATACATTTTGGATCAAACACATTTTGGAATCACTATGATGCAGCTACAGGTACCTCTGCAACTCAGACACGCAGAGAAGCTGCGTGTAAAGACTAGAGACTCGAAATCATTCAGGCTGACAGGGACCTCAGGAGGTCTCTAAGCCAATCTCCTACTCAAAACCGTGGCCAGCACTGAATTTTGACCATGTTGCTCAGGGCTTTCTCCAGCAAGGCCTGAACAATTCCAAGGAAGAACATTCCCAACTTCCCCGGGCCCCATCCCAGTGCTTCATCTTCTTCAGAGTTAAAAAATTTCCCTTATAATCAAGATAGAACTTGCTGTGTTTCAGTCTGACTGATGTGCTGCTGCCACACACCTCAATAACGAGCCCGGCTCCATCTTCTCAGTAACCTCCTTGTGCATTGGGCAACTGCTATAAGGTCTCCCAGTCCTTCTCTTCTCCTGGCTGAAAGCCCCTAGTTCCTAAATTCTATCTCCCTATTAGATCAGAAGCCTCACTAAAATATCCGTCACGCCCGAGGAGAGGAGATTCAAGCACAAGAAGGCGCGCTCTGACGCCTGCCTTGTTTACCTGCCGGCAGAGCAACGCAGGATGATATTACCGACATCATTTGCACTAAGAACAAACTGAGAAAAAAAAGGCAGTTTGAAGAAACGTTCTGTACGGAAAATGCCCGGCTTTGCTGACGTTAAGACAATGTATTGAGAAGACATCTCAAATGCTTCATTTAGTAATTAAAAAAAAAAAACACACCTGGTTTAAAAATCCCCAAAAGCTTTGCGATTAGAGCAAGATTTAATACCAATATAAAGGGAACACACCTAGCCCGGCTCCACTGTCCAAGTCGACAAGCATACAATGGTGTTCAAATTCATGATTTTTTTTGGTGAACTCTCAGGTTTTAGAATTATAACTTTAATAGAAGCAAGGACGTTGTTCAAAAGCCTGATTTTGACCACCTTCCTTTAAATCAACCACCTTTCAAGCTTGCTCTGAATAACTGAATTTACTGTTACAACAAAAAATTCTCAGAGAAGGGGAGGTGTAGTTTTACTAACGCGCGTAACAAGCCTTGCAGTAGATTCTCAAGGTGAGCACATTTGATGCAAAAATCAGCAGCTTACCTTGTTACATGGCTAAGGCAGATCAGAAGTTAATCATTTCATGTATGAAAAAAACCTGCAATACCTCAGGACAATAATCAGCGCTTTTTAAAATTATTTTAAACAGCTTCAGGGAAGCTGTTTAAACAACTGTGCGTGTGTAATTTTGAATTCTGCATTAGACACCAGCTCCCACAAGGAGATGAGATAGGTACAAGCCGGATCTAAATTCAACTGAGAGAACTCCTCCTAGATTTAATAGGCATGTCCAGAATGAAAATGTCACTAGAGGGTTTGGAGCAACTATATAAGAAAAAAATATTTTTCTTCTTGCAATGCACAACTCCAGCTCTCTGATTGAAGTCAGACTACCCAGTATTTGAAAACCGAGTTACATCTCAGGCCCGTGAAGATTCATTTTCCCACCCTCACCTGCACTTTCAGAATCACCCATCAGCTGCTCAGGGAACCGCGAAATCAACACAGATAACTGTGCAAAATCCATTCCACAGCCTGACGCAGCATCCTACAACAAACTCAGTCATCAGCGCTTACACACAAAACTCCCGAGTCTCAAAATATGGCATGGCATGAGAAAAAGAGAGAAAAATAAGGAGGATTATTAAGTTTCTACAGTATCGTGAAATTTTTCAGACTTCTTTGGAAGATGATCATGTCTTGTACCACACAAGAAAATTCAAGAATTTGTTCCAACGTTGCTTGGGAGAAGCCAGTTTTATTTTTCCTGGATAACCACTATTAACTAATACTTCGATATTTAAACTTTGACCTCTGCTACAATAATGCACAGACACTATCTAACTACAAGAAGCGGTCGTACAGGTGCTCTTTCCTCCTTTCATGCCCCTGGAGACAACACCTGCTTAACACCTGCATATCTAAGCACCCACGGGATTCACGAAACCCGAACTCCTTCATCCTGCCGCGCCCTCATCTGCCTACATTCACATGTTTTACTTACATTTCTGGCGTCTTGGACTTGTTTTTTCCATTGAAGAATTCAGGAAGAGCCCGACGTTCAATCACGTGAATGCTGTAACAAAAATACACAACTCAGATGCCAAATACTGAAGAGCCTTGTAGCACTCTGCACACCTTCAAATGACTATCTTGAGGGAGAACATTTATAGCAAGGGATATTTTTAAATTTTTTAGAAACCCTACTATTCCAGCATGACCCTTTGAAGTTTGCTAATTTCATCAAATAAGCAAAGCTGCATTAAAAAAAGCATCACAAAATTCAGTCATCGATCAAAGCAGAACCACACAGCCAACGCTGCCCTAATCGAACTCTGAAAAGTCCGGAGCAGCAGCCCGTTCCCCACCGTACCTTCACGAGTGCTGTATTCCCACAGAAGCACCTTTATTCTCCAACCTACTTAGGGCAAACATTCAGCAGAGTACCAATAGCTCAAAGAAAGCAGCTTTTATGGTATATATATACCCAGAAGATGGAAGTACAAGTGCTTTGAGTCCAGCTCCAAAGTTGGATGTAGAGCAATTACTAGTGCTCACAAGTCAGGCAGGAGACTGGCTTCAAGAACGTAGCTAGTACCTCCCTGGGCAATTGGGAAAATAAAAGCAAGGTACAGATATTTGGAGCAACTAAACACTGAAAAATAATTCTTCCCCTTTGCACTCCGAGGAAGAAACACGGAGCAAAAACCGGGTCCATATGGAAGAGCAGAACTAACAACACATGAGATGCTATGCATTATATCAAATAAACTAAGGTAAAGATCACAGGAAATTCAGCTTTAGTTATTTGACAGATACTTCCCCCCCCCCCGCCCCCTTCCATAGCTGTTCCAGGTGAACTATTTAAGTTTAAATGTTCTTTTAGCAGAATCTCCCATTCTGCATGAACTACCAGCCTGATGACGTAAATAGCACTGCAGAAACTTATGAAATCACATTCTCATGTTTCCTGAACAAAGGATTAGAGGAAATGATGGAATTTATTTCAACGTAAACAAGGAAATTTGGTCCCGAAACGTTTTGATTGCAGGGTGATTGCACCTGTGGGGTTCTACCAGCAACAAATGAACAAGATCCTTTTGTGTTACCCACGGCAAATAACACGATACATAAGAGGGTTTTCACTGCAAAGCAAAATTACAATGCAAGTAAACCACCAGAGTATATGGAACTTAATTAGTCAACTCATTTTTTGTTTCTAAGATCTTAATATGCAAACTCTTTGAGGGACCCGAGATTTAACCCACCTGTTACTAAGTGAGGAAATCACTTCAAGGTTAAAAACCCTTCCATTTTGTAAAAACATGTCAGAAATACGGGGCTTGTTAGGGCAACTTCAGACAGAAGCTCACAGAATGGCACATACTTTACGCAAGTTAAAATCTTGAGAACTACAATGGTCCTTTAAGAATTGTTACTCTTAAAGGAAACAGAAAAATATATTCTTTACAAATCTTCCTTCCTCCTGTATATTCAGCTCTTAACCTACCATGCAATCGTCCTTTTACGCTGATACCGCTTACTCTTGTCACTCATAGGAAAATACTCTAACTTGAAGATGAAAATTAACCAACAAACTGCTCAGATTTTATTAACAAATGATCTAGTTCTTGCAAGGAAGTTGCCCAAAGCATAAGAGATTCCACTGAAACTAAATTGAGTATTAAATACAATTTATCTTTTTCCTAGAGAATCAATTTTAAGCAAGGACTATTCTAGAACAGCAGTTTAATAAAACGTTTTGAGAGAAGTAGGTTAGAATTATTCTTCAGCTTGCTTTAAATCCATTGCGACTGGACACATTAAAGGAGCATTTGCAATTTGGGAGGGCTGCAGACAGTGGTTTCTTTATATATTGATATAACCCAAGAAGGATTTGCTGGCACAGCAGCAGCAGCACCTGCAGCCTGAGGTGGGACAGCGCTACCGACAGGCTCTCTGGTTCTCCAGAATACAAAATCCATCTCTGGATGAAGAGAAAGTGCTCAGAGACAGAAAAATGTCACTCTCAACAGCTGTGCTGTTATTTCAGACCTAAATCCAAATCAGCTCAATGTGCTGTTTCTGGAGCATGAGAATCCCAAAAAAAAAAAAAAAATCAAAGCTTCTTTTGACATCACCCTGGTACCTTGGGGACGTCCACTGTTCCCTTCAGAGATGCTGTGAAGTTTGCCTTTTGCAAGGTCAGAACACGTACACCCGACGCAATGAGAAGTTTATTCTCCTTCTTCAAAAACACGGCATTAGCCTTAGCTGTGTTTCACAGTTAAATTAAGAGCACTACGTAAGAATTTACCTCTTGTGAACACCATTAGAACTTCTGCTGCTACTACAAACGCACTGCTCAAGAGTTTTTAGCCAATCGTTATTAATCAGTCGCTCCCAAAAGGCACTTGTATAGAAAGAGTGATCTCATGACGAAATGTCATCATTGCCATTATTTTCTCAGTAGAAATATATTATTGTACCTTCACTTTACACACAAGGAATTGAAGCACTACGTGATCCAGCAATGTGCCCTTGTGGCCAAGAAGGCCAATGGGGTGCATCAAGAAGAGTGTGGCCAGCAGGTGGAGGGAGGTCATCCTCCCCCTCTGCTCTGCCCTGGGGAGGCCACATCTGGAGTGCTGGGTCCAGTTCTGGGCTCTCCAGTTGCAGAAGGACAGGGAACTGCTGGAGAGGGGACAGCAAAGGGCCACCAAGATAAGGGGACTCGAACATCTCTCTTCTGAAGAAAGGCTGAGGGATTTGGGGCTCTTCAGTCTGGAAAAGAGAAGACTGAGGGGGGATCTTATCAACGCTTAGAAATACCTAAAGGGGGGGGTGTCGGGAGGACGGGGCCAGGCTCTTCTCAGTGGGGCCCAGCAACAGGACAAGGGGTAACGGGCACAAACTTGACCCTGGGAAGTTCCATCTCAACACGAGGAGGAACTTCTTTCCTGTGAGGGTGGCAGAGCCCTGGCACAGGCTGCCCAGAGAGGTGGGGGAGTCTCCGTCTCTGGAGACATTCCAAACCCGCCTGGACGTGTTCCTGTGCCCCCTGCTCTGGGTGACCCTGCTCTGGCAGGGGGTTGGATGAGATGATCTCCAGAGGTCCCTTCCAACCCTACCATTCTGTCATTCTGTGATCCTCAGCTTTTCTGCTTCTCAGAGCAGGAGAGCAAGGGGACTGGGAGAACGGATGGTTCTATTTATGGCGATTTAGGTCAACTCAAGCCACTAGCACAGACATAGGCTCAGCAACCGACCCAAGGTAATAAATTTTGCCAACTCTCACACGAACAGTTCAGATCCCATCTTAATTCACTACTATTAAAAGTCATCCGCTTTTGAAAGTTGCGCATGAATCCTAATACTCAAGTGTCATAGCACTTCTTTTTAGATTCCAGTCTAAACAACAACTCAACCTCTACAACCAAGACAAAACACACGCTCAAATGACAGCCCTTACAGAGAATGGATTAGTCCTTATTCTGTTTCCAAAGAGGTTTTTATTTAAACAAGTTTAACTACTATATAAGAGGAACTTTCATTCCCGATCACTTGCCTCTCTTCCCACCCTGCAGAAGTTTGTGTATGCAGAGAACGTCAGGGTTACTACAGTGAGTAATGTGGTCACAGCACACCACAAACCTCTGACTCCAAGGAGGATTCCAAAATGAAACAAGTTTTCTCCCTGTATAATCAGTGACTTATCCTCAAAGTCAAGATCTGGAACCAAATAAAAAGCAACCAGCTTTCAGAAGTAGATACAAACATAGAAAGATCATACAAGGACTCGAGAAGTAGGGAAGAAAAAGGAATTGCTTCCTCATGGGAGGAAAAAAAAATAAAAATCAATGCAAAGCAAAAAAATGCTGAGCAGGCAGACTGAAGATCTATGCTGTTTGAAATTCTCTTCCTTATTCCCAACCCCTGAAAACTGCCAGACGTCAGCTCAGAAAGATTTTGAAATGGAAAAGATGTACCCATACATGGGAACCAGACCTAACCGAAAGTAATTTCTTCCAGCTCTCAGCTTGCTTTATGAGAAAGAACCATCAAAACTCTAAGTCTTCCCCCAGCTCCCAATTACTTTCTTACCAGTTGTAGTCAAACCAGGATGCATAGCTTGGAATAATGATGTGGTTGGTTTGTTCGGTGACGTTATCTTCACCTGGATCAATTGACCGACTTTGATCGCCTTTGTTAGGATCTTCATCTTCCTGTATCATGGAGGGAACGCAACGGTTAATAGGTTGCAAGAGCCATACCCAACAGCCCTCAGCCAGCGCAAAGGTAGTCCAAAACCAAGTCCTTTCCAACCCTGTGCAGAATAAACTTTTCTGGCTGCAATCTCTGGTCAGTGGGGAAAATCTCAGGGACCAGAGAAAGTGTAATGTGTGTTCATAACAATAGTAAAGAAAGCATAAGGCCAGTAAAAAGTTTTTACAGAGCCAACTCCCAAATCTCAAGGACATACTTGGCAGTACGGTTACATCACGCTTTGCATCCTGTTTGTAAAATTAAACTTGCTCTAACTGAAGTAGTATACTACAACCCCAGGTAATGAATCTGGCACGCATCTCGAGCGCCCCGTAGGCTCCCAGCCAAGCTCTTGCTGCCATCTCCAGTTACTGACACTGCGCCAAGTTTTAATATTGTCTAAGACGGGTTGTATTTTTTGCCATTCTTCCCCCATTAACCTTCTCACTCCTCAGAAGAGCATTAACAGAAATCAGGTTCATTACTTCTAGTTTCATGAGCAGACACTTGTCAGCAGTAATAGTTTCATGTCTGCAAAACCGCGTCTCATTATCCTCGATTTTTGCTTGGATAAACTCACTTTGATCAATCTTAAAGCTGGTCTTGGATGTTTCTCTCTTGTGAAGGAGAGAAGTCAACTTTTAGTGTGTGTGTCCCTGCATTTGCTTCCACCCAGATGGTGGACAGCCCCGTGAGTTTGCTCATACAGGGCTGTGAAGACACCAGTGAGCAAGGTCTTAAGATTCCCAAGCAGGGGGACAAGACTTTGGTCACCTGCTGCTGCTTCACAACAGAAGCCTCCTGTGAACTCTCAGTGTTCTGCAACTTGAGATCCAGCAGACGGTTGCTTCCCGATCCAAAGCGATAAAGAGAAGGGCATGGAGGCAGTGTAAGAGGAGGGTCAGGACAGGACATGACGTGTATGAGAAACCCTCACGTGCTATGTGAAGAGCCTGTGGGCAACTCAACATTAAATGGTTTTCTTTACCTGAAATACTAATCCAGGCAGGTTTCAGAGAAACAGAACAGACTTAAAAGTAACGAAGTCCCTAAAGCAAGATGTTAAAGAGTCCTTGGTATCAATGATCTATCTTTTTCTGAGACTGAATTCCCCCCAAGACAACAAGGTATCGCTCTAAATGTATTTAGTCATCTGACAATAGCTACTCAGAAGAGAAGTCCTTCCTCTCATCATCCCCTCAACGTCCGACGCCCTTCTCCTCTCCCAACACATGCACTGGACAGAGAAACAGGCCACAGCCTCTCAAAAAAACAACAAGTTAGCACCAGACATAAAAAGCAAACCTCTTCCAATCGAACATGGAACAAATACTAAGGTTGCAGCATGAGTCCCAGGGTTCCGGGTCATTCTACACCCAGGGATGGAGAAGTTACACCAGAAAAAAAAAAAGAGCATTTCCCATACAGGAAAAACCTGCTGTCGCATTCCTTCTGAGCTGGTGTCCCTAACTTGGAAAACAGTGCTTGCTAAGAATTCTGGCAATCTCCGTTCACGTGTCTGGACCTAGAGACTTAAACTCACTGCTCCTTAAGAGCGATACCTGCGCCTAAAACCTACAAGAAAGGTTGCTTACTAGCTAGCCAGTGGTTTGCATGCCTAGAGTTGGCGTCTTTCCCCTTTTTAAGGCATGATAAAGGATTTTTTGAGCACTTCTGAAAACACATATACAGATTGGACGTATGAACTGAAATACGGTAAAACCAGAAATACACCAGTATGGAAAGTCAGGTTTTCTTAATTACATGTATAACAAAGGACACATCCAAACATCTGTGTCTGTGCAGGCCTGCAACTGTACGAACCTAACACAGCTGTGATCTTCTCTTACCTGCACAATCAAGCAGCCACCTTATACGAGGCAAGTTGTTAAAAATAGCGCCTGCCATACCAACAATGCAATTCAATACAAAAACTACCCTGGCAACTCTGTTAAAATGACCAGGAAGCCTATCTAGAGTTTAGATTTAGTCCTGAAACCTAAAGAAAACGCATAACCTTTGAAAAACCTTGCATCTGAAAAATGCTTCTTTGAAAATACTTTCATCTGTCTCCTCATTTTTTTATATACTAGATTTAAAAATACAAAATCATCTCACAGCATTTGTAATAGCAAAACACCATTCCTATCAGTAACTAACTAAATCTTATGTGTCATTTGAAAAACGTTACAGGCTGATACTGAAGATGAGATAAAGATCTTGACAGGACAAGGGGTGATGGCTTTAAACTCAAAGAGGGGAGATTTAGATCTCAGGAAGAAATTCTTGGCTGTGAGGGTGGTGAGCCGCTGGCCCAGGTTGCCCAGAGAAGCTGTGGCTGCCCCATCCCTGGAGGGGTTCAAGGCCAGGTTGGCCGGGGCTTGGAGCAACCTGGGCTGGTGGGAGGTGTCCCTGCCCAGGGCAGGGGGTGGCACTGGGTGGGCTTTAAGGTCCCTTCCCACCCAAACCAGTCTGTGATCTCAGTTTCTACCGAATTTAGTAAAAAACGGCTGCTGTTACCTTTCCTCCAGTTGCCACCGTCTCCTCATCCTGTTCATCTGAAAGCAAAAAGCATAAAGAATTACTGAGAATTACACTAATAAAAAGCATCTGATTGCTCGTGAGCCTTTCTAGCAATGCAATTGCTTAATGGGAAAGAATATTTCACTTGTTTTGGAAGGGAAATGAGGAGGAAAGCAAAGTGGACCAGACATCATTAAGGCAATCTCATCCTTACGCAGGCACTCAACTATCCCAGACAAGGGAACAGATAAGAATACAGAAGAAGGATAATTAGAATTTTTGCACACTTCGGAATCCATACCTAATTACCGTCTTTCCCAGTGCCCTAGATGTAGCCTTGTATAATAGGATACGGGACACTAGTTTATGTCTCTTATGTCAAAGGCTTAGCAAAGCTCAGGGAAGCTGTGATTCACCTTGATTCCCAGTAAGAAAAGAAAAAGTCTGCCAGGAAAAAGCTTATAGGTCATTAAAAAATAATGCCTACGAGGGAACAGCCTTACAAGTGACTAAGAGTCAATACGTATCAACTTGAATACATATGAAAATTGAATTAACTTAATAGAATAGAAGAATTAGAGATTCCTTTTAAAATTGAGAGATAGAAAATATTTACTCTTTCAGCCTGCAAGCAAGACTTTACTATAAAACGTAGGGGAGAGGGTGCTAGGGGGTGGTGTGTGTTTGTTTTACCGAGGTCTGCTACTGTTCCTCCTTTCACAGGCGTGTTTTCACTGTCTTTCTTTGGGTTCACTACAAAAGTAAGGAAGATTGAAACTCTGATGAGTAGCCATCAGACAAGACACAATTATCAAAGTCTAGCACGCTTTTACTATCTTATCAATAAACAGTTTTGTTGGTCACGTCTCTGAAGTTCAAAAGAGTTCATCTGTGCAGTTTGAGTACAACAGACCATTTGTTTGATTTCTCTGTAATTTCACATCTGAACACAAAGCAGCTTCTATCCGCGCAGTTAGGGGACTGAGTGCTGTACTTTCTCCACCTGTGCACTGCGTAACAGTTCCCACATGCAAGTTCAAACCAGGTAAAAACCAAATGGAGTGACACCCAAAAACATTTGGTGTCAAGGACTTGATAGAAGTATTTTTCTGACTTATCTTTACTTAACAGGTATTGCATAGATCAACGCTCTTCAGAAAAGGGTTAAGAACCATTGCTAGCTCCCACATTTGACATGCTTATCTTGGGTGCTTGGCACACCATTCTTTTCCTCCAGAAAACTCTATACCCCAAAACACGAACTCTATATAATGGGTGAGAGCAATCCTAAAATAGGTGAAACTAAACTTTTAAGTGGATTTTCGCAAACATATTTCAAAAAGCCAAAAGAAGGTCAATCTGCTGCCCTTCTCAGCTGCCACGTTCAAATCCCTGACTAGGTAAATCTAGATGTGCACAAATCACCTGGGCCCATGGCCACAAAATATTTCAAAGATTTGACAGAATACGTGTATTTTTTCAGTGCAGTTTAAGCAATTGTTTTAACATTCAAAGAATCCAGTGTATGCATATTTTACCATTTTTGGGAAGCACCACTTCTTCTATATTAGGTACTGGGGTGGGATCCTCCATGTCCTTTGTAAGATCTTCTTGCTCATCTTCTTCTTTCTGCCCTCTCCTTTTCCCATATAAGGCTGCTTGTCTGAAACAGATCATGCACAAATTCTCTGCCAGCTGCAACTGTCAGATGTTCTCATCTTGACGTTATTCTTCAGATATCGGATTAAAGGACCGGGTTAAAACTCTTACAAAAACATGAATGCTGTAGGAAGTGGTGCTGGTGGAGTTAATGGGAAAATATCTTCTAGATATTACTAAAACAAAGTAAGTTTTTCAAAAAAAGTCTTTTCCGCTGTTTCAAGACTGGAGACCACCACCGTAAATAAATCTGGATTCCAACCCAAAACAGTCTCCAGCACGTTGGCAGCAGCACTTACATTCCCGTGCGATTCAAGGGAGCAGCAATTCGCTTACATTTGTCCTTTTTCAAGTTGCAATAAGGGCATCTGCTGCACGGAACAGAAGAGGCAACAGACCATTTCAAGGCACGTTGCCTCATTGAAGGGAAAAGGCTGGCTTGTACGATCGATTCTGTGTACAGAGGAAGCCATTTTGGGAACAAAGGCAGAATCACCCACACCTCTGCTTACAGAGCCTAACCCAGACTATACATTTGGAACAAAAAAGTCAATCAGATTATCAACTAATTTTTTCTCATCTCAGATGATAAATTTTCTGTTTTGTCTTATTAGAGCCCAACAGGTCTGTTAAACAAGATCTGAATTTTTAGTTCAGAAGTGCTCCGCTCCATATCCACACACAAACCTCCACAAATAACCTGTCATTTGGATATAATTTTGGCCTTTAAAAAAAAAAAATCAAACTAGCATTGGAAAAAACTCTAATCTGTAGGCTACCTGTAATCAGAAATGCTACTCTGTTGAAGTTGCATTTGAGAAGCGAACTTTAAAACACCTGCCTACGTAGATAAAAAAACCTCCCTAATTAAATGCAGCAATACTTCAAAAAGTGTACATAGACTACATGATTGCACTACCAGAACTAGTTGGGAGTTATTTTAGAAGCAGCTGAGTAATTTGTCACTTGATAAGTTCTCTTCATGCAGCAACGAACCCCGTCATCGCCACAGATAACGTGACAACTTGCACTAGACACTCCCCCAGCTGCGAGCAACACATTTCCACAGAGGAGCAAAGAAATTACACATACATTACATATACACAAGCAAAATCACGCAAGTCTATTGTAGAAGTAATTACTCTACTGTAATCTAAGGTGAGACAAGTGCAAGGTGGCAGACATGTCTCCATAAGCATTTCTTCAAGAAACTTCGCTTTAAATTCCAGGACTCGGACACTCACCCTTTCTTCCCTGTCTTTTTTCTTGACTCCACAGGAGTGGGGGGTGGAGAAGGAGAATGCTTCCTCTTCCTTGTACTTGCTGCTGCTTTCCTGTCTCTCCTCTCGGGACTACGTACAGGCTGTTAGAGAAGTGAAGCAGTTAGCTCATCCCAAACACTGCAGTCATTGAAATGCTGTAGGCTACACTCTTCCTGAATACATCCTACAACAGAGAAGCTGAAAGCAATAATATCACAACACGCACCACATCCAGCTCCAGAATACTCTGTCAATGGGAAAACCCCTGTGTTTTCTACAGCCATGCCCCAGATGCTATGTACTTAAGAACTGCATTTTTAAAACAGCAAGATTCAAGCGCTAATGTGTGACTTGTTCAATAAACCCCATCTATCAGGAGAGATTTCCCAGCGAGCAGCCCGGCCTCAAGGTTGAACAAACATGTTTTCAGAGTCCTAACTAAGTTCCTGCATCAGGAAATAACAATCAGGAATAAACAAATATTATTTACAAGTATTTTGGTACAGAGAATTCAGAAATCAAATATTAACTGATGCTGTTTAACACACCCACGGCTTCAGTTATGAGAACGCAGAGTGGGTCCTATCTCTTACCATCCTCAGGGAGTGGGGAAAAATAAAAATGAAAGGGCACACTTACACTTCTGGATAAAGGACATATATCAGAAAAAAGTTAAACTAGACTTTGTTACCTCAAACTGTTTAACTGGCTTAATTTTAGCAAATCTGAGTGCCAAAAATTTTGACTTATGTAGAGATAAAGTGTGTTAGTGTATAAACAGGTCACTCACTAAGCAGAGAACCACCTACCTCTTCGTTTTTCATGGAGATTCTCTGTCGAAAACTCACTGTTTTCCTGTTCTCATCTACTTCATAATCCTCTTCATTCATCCATTCATTGAATACATCTGTGTCCAAAATCCACTTGGCATGAACCTAAAAACAGAACGACATATAGACCTGCTGATGTTTTTTGAAAAAGTAACCCCACGACAGAGCTCACAGGATGAAGGAAATACTTTCAGCTTTGTTATCAGGGTCTGAACGTCCAAATATCTCGTAATGGTTTCAAGAAGCAATACAGTAAAGGACGAACATGCCCCCAGGTCTACCGAATGCCACATCTGCTCCTCAGTCATTTTTAAGCCTTCTGGAGTGTGAGGTCAGTTCTCACAGCTGGGACAATGGCTCCGTATTAAGAGCATACTTTGGATGCTGAAATTACCATCAAAATCTTCTAAATACACAAATCGCCATAGCAGATGTGCCACAAAAGACCAAAAAAAAAAAAAANGCCATATCTTGGAAAGAAAAGATTAGGTATCTTGACTTACAATATCCATCTTCAAAAAAAATTCCTAGTTTACATAGCTGAAAATAAATTCTTGAGCTTTGGTATGATTTATACACAAAAAGCATGTCTTCTGGCCATTTACAGGTAACTATTTGGAATAAGCAGTGTTTGAACAGATATCAAGTTATTTTCTGACCTCAGCTGCTCTAACTCTGCTGTTCAGATCAACAGCACACACACAGAACAACATATGAAAGAGTAAGTCCAAAAGAAGGACAATAAAGCAGATTTACTACTGTCTGATGATAATTGCTCTGTGTTGTTCACTTGCCATGAGCTACAGCCGAAAGGCGAATCATTTCTGTAGAAAGAAAACTGATTATATAGAGAACCTAAATAAGGCTGCTGCTGTTGGTCCGAATGCTCACATGATGTTCAACAATTGAGAAGCGCTGACTTTTTGCATCATTATGACATCAGTTAAGATAAGAGTTCCCATTAAATGGAACCTTTCCATAAAGAAAGGTGAGATATGACCCTCAGGGATCCTTTAAACAGCTACTGGTTTTCTCAGACACTTTCACTTTGGCTCTAACTCTAGAGACAGTCGCATTCGCACACTGCAGTTCATCAGCAATGCCAAGGCTTTGGGAAAATTGAGTAAAGTCAAGAGACTTGAGCTGTGCCCTGCAGTAAGAGCACACAGAAGCTGGTATCTGCCGTGGTACTGAGCAAAGACCAACTCAAGACCTTGTGCAGCAGTGCAAAACCAGGGGACAGGGACGCCCACGGCCACACACAATCTGTCAGCCAGACCACAGCTCTGTTTTGCTCCCAATACCTGAAACCACCAGAAATAAAGTTGCCATTATAACAACTCAAAGAGAACAGGCAAGATTTCAATGGTACCACAGACTTCAAAAAATTCAGATTTGTTCACCTAAAGAAGCTTCTTAATTTCTGTATTATCTAACTCCTCGTATTTTTGGCCATTTCTATATTACAGAAACTGACGAACTTTCTGCACGCAAAAAAACCCATTGTAAGCCCTGTAATACAGGTGCGGAAGCCTCAGATTTCTAACCTGATAGTTCTTTTCTCTAACAATATTCTCCCACAAAGATATGCTATTTTCCTCATTCTCCTTAATCACTGTATGACGACATTATGCCTTCTAAGGAGCTGTCAGGTTTCATCCCAGAGACAGCTACACTTCAGCAGCAGCAGCAGGACTTACCTTTAACATAAAACACCTCAAGTCAGGCCAAAATAAACGTGGCAATTTTGGCACTATCAGGGGAGCATCCATCTGTCCTTTTCACTCACAATGTAAAGTATTTTTTTTAAACAGCTTTCCCCCCCCCGTACTAAAGAAATGTTTTAGACATTTTCATTACGGCTCTAGAAATATCACTCTGTTTTTCTATATATATGGAAATACAGCTATTGTTACTCAGCAGCTCGTTAAAACATCCATCTAGTTCCACCTGAGCACGAGCTATACCAATACAGTAACTCTGGGAAACTGTTGAAGAGAAACTTACCTTCCATGGCTTTTCAGGAATTGGAGGGTCCTCAATTTCAGCATCTATTTCATTGGCATGAACCCAAGTGTCATAGCTAATGAGAGGAGTCAAGAGAAAACAAAATTGGTCCCTTGGGCTGTTCACGTAGAAAGATCCCCAGCAGGAATATTTATTCTGCAATTCTGACATGTGTAAATCACATTGCTGGCACAGAATAGTATTTTCCACGCAATGAAAAGTTAGAGGAATAATCCCTGGTTTCTGCTACAGGAACAGGGCACACTGAGAAGGGAGGGGTCCAAGGCATCTTCACGCACATTTTTAACTTTCTGAATTTAAAAGCCATCACAGTGGAGGCAGCTCCAGCTTAAAATTGCAAATCTACTCTCTAGATTCAGGGGTATAAATGCAATTTCTGAGTCACCCGTTCAAACTCTGACATTAAGTTAATTAACTTGTTTCTGTTCTTCTGAGTTTAAAGCAAAAGATACTGGATTCCTAGAAGAAAGGAGCATGCATCTATGCTTCAATCCCTACCACTTCAGAATCCAGTTATTATTCACATTCACTTTTCCACATGCTACTCCCTCAAAAGCCTATTTATAAATACTAAGAAACTGCACTCAAACCCCAAAAGCCAAAATACTTTGTAAACAACACCAGGCATGTATCGAGCAACTGGGATAAGTCCTATGCAGGAAAAGATGTGTATGGAGCACTTCTCAGCTTTATACTGATATTTATAAATACATATACACACACAGAGAGTCAACACAAACTTGACTACTGATATGATATAAATATACTCAAAGGTTCTTCATCTGTATGAAGAAAGAAACTTAAGTGTAATCGCCGTTTGCACTCTCCCACTGAAATATGCATATGGTTCCTGAGAATTCTGTGCACACACAGCAGAGCAGATTTCAGTACCCTGAAAAAGTTACTTAAACAGAAGTCAGTGCTGGGTTATCAATCTGTTGAGTTTTCCAGAACCTGGACTCAGAAACCAGTAACTACAAATACATTTAAGTTACTAACAGTACATACACCGTCTTTTAACATCTTCTAACACCACAAGACAGCTTTCTCAAATATCTGCTTTCAACAGTCACTTGGACTTGACTAAAGGCAACCCATGGAGTGAAATCTCTCTTTGTTGAAGAAAGGTCAAGTAGGTGATTAGAAGTTCTCCCTTTTGGCTTTAAAGACTTACTAACTTTATGGAAAGGCTCGCTCTGCCCTTTGAAAGTCTGGTTCGATTTGCACCCTTACTAGTGGGCTCTGCAGAAAAATAGATTCTCCTTTTCTGACCTCACCCACTCACCAGGATCACAAACAGGAATGCGTATTTCCGTTTTAAAGCACCGATTAAACCTTTTCAGGCCTTGGACATTGATGTAAATGGCAGCAATGCTGAATTACTGCGTGGTTACACTCCATAAGACAACGACTGCTTGTCTCAATACGAACAACGGTGTACAATCATTCAGAATCAAAAGAGCAGGGATGAAGGGATGAAGTACTGTATATTTGGGTTAAATTTTTACAACAGACAGCATGAGGTAAGTCTGAGCCCGTCATATTCTGCAGAACCAGAGCAGAGCACAGTTGTAGCCCACACGGCTGGAATGCTCCCCACGCAGGTTCACTACTGATAACCACAGAGCACTGCTGTCAGGACAGGTGAGACTCAAGCTAGAGGAGCAACTTCTTTGAGGACACAAATTTTCCTATTTACAAGTTTTAATCAACGCTTTTCCTTCAACAAACCTAAGTAGGAATTGGGCTGTACTTTCTTCCCCGACCTTTCTTACCTGTCTGGAAAATAGCCCCAGTGTACCAGCACCTGCTTGTCCTTTTTCATCACAGGTCTCAACCATTCATCTGCAAAGGGGAAAGAGTCATTTTAATGATACGAATTATTACATTTCCTTCCCTGACATCCCTAACATGCTCAAGATTAAGATCCAGTGAGACTTTAAACAATCATCTGTTTCTCAACAGAAGCAAGAGGCATTTCTGGCTGACGAGTGGAAGCACTGTCCTCTGCCAGCTCCCCTTGTCCCATCTCGTCTCCCAAACTCCGTGGCCAGTTGAGCTGGGAACTCAGAAAGGGGCAAAGCAAATCCTCCTAGAGGACATTCAATAAAGACAGCAGAAATAACACAGAAAGACACTCTCCAATCTGTCACCTTTTTTTTTTTTTTTTNGAAGACTAAACTTCTTCCAAAATGCTTTTTTGTCAAGTGGTAAATATTTCCCTTCTGTCTTTTTGTATCCTTGTTAGACATCTGAATCCCCTCATTAACTACTTCTGTTGATTTGTATTTCGTTCAAAAGACCCTCTTTCCCAGTACTAGATTCTACTCTCAACAGGTATTAAAAAAACCAAACACAATAGAGTTTTGAAGGAGGAATGTCAGGGCAGGGCATGGCGGTGAAACAGACTTTAATAAAAAACTTCCACGAGTGTAACAAAACTTGGATTTCAACTTTTTTCTTACACAATACTAATAAGGACTTCAAGTCAGTACAGACTTACTGAGCAGCACTAATGCTTTGCTGATTTTGCAATAAAAATTTGTTTAAAGGGTTTTGTTTCTTTTAAACTGCACATCTGACAACGTACTAACCTCCCTCCTGCAACCCAAATATTGAGACTATGGCCCAGAGCAGGATTAAAAGAGAAACCTTGATGATTTGAATCTGTATGAAGTCACGCTCCTTGAATTCATGGCTTTTTTCTCATCTCAGGGTTGAGAGCGCCCTGTCTAGCACATCTGCACGCTCACTGACTACAAGACAGATGGGACCTGCTATGCTCAACCCTTTTCCGAGAACCTGAAGTGGTTAAAAATAAACACAAGCCTGCGACTAGGCATAGCATAACCAGAAGTACAGAACACAGGCAAGGACCAGAGGACAAACGAGCCAGAGCCATGACTGTTCCTATAGGGAGGTGAACACTTCCATCTAGCGGCCATCAGATGCCAGAGCTCACACTCAACAATGATCCGCTAGACAATTAAATGCATATAAGATAATAAAATTAAGAGCTTCTTTTTTTGGCTATTTGCTGAAGGAGGCAGTTGTTGAATTGCTTTTGCGGAGCCCATGTACTTCACAGAGTGGCAGACTGTATTATAATAAAGCCAACAATCTCCCTTTATCAGGTCTACGTGACATTGCATCCACCTCTCCAAACCACATGCAATGATACGTTTCAACGTTCCCAACCTGTCACCTAGAAAGACAAGAACACGGCAAAAAGCTTTTCGATTCTCATTTGCTTCATCATCTACGCTACCGTTCCTACACCTAGTTGATTCCTAAGAACATTCCACTCAGCATTTTGACCTGTACTTACACACTGGGGGACACCAAGGAAGCAACAAAATAAAAAAAGCTAATGGAAACTTTAGTTTTAAGCCCTCTACTTTCACTGTCTTTCCCTTTAATTTTTACTCTAAGTTAATTTCTTTTTTTTAAGTTCTTCCAGACTCTAAGCTTTGCTCCCCTCCAGCCCTCAAGTTATTTGTGACAAACAAAATGTCTATTTGCATTCAGCAATAAATAATATCTCATTTTCCAATGCAATCACTGAAGGGTAGTCAGTGTTACGCACTGTAATCTCAAAATGCTGTACCAATTAAAAATGTGAATGTTACACCCGATAGTTAGAAGCAGGACACACAATCATTTTATTTGGAGTTGTTAATCCTAGAAATACTTTCCCAGCGGCTCTCAGGAGCAGGCTAGGAAGATTCGGTGTCTGCGTGAAAGCTCTCTTCAGTGCTAAGAGAATTTAGTGACAAGACTCTTTCCACTTAAAAACTGGAAAGCAACTTTACCATCATCCATTGAGGTAGGACTTGGATAAACGTGGTGTGTAGCCTTCGATTTCTCTTCGGTTACTGTTCCCTGTGGAAAAGGTGAAAGAAAAGAAGAATCTGCACAAGAAACCTTCAAAACGTTACCCCAAACTTCTCAGCCACTTCTTTTTACCCACATCCCCTGCAACCTAAAAATATTCAAGGCTAACTTCAACGAACTATGAAGAACACCACCTCTAAGAAGTGCCAGAAAAAGGCAATTATTTTAAGAGATTGCTGACAAACTACTCTGTCATCTCGTGCTCTCTCATCTTCAAATCCTTCCTCCTCCTAGTTCCTTCTGCCCCAATTTTCATCATAAGCTGTTCAATTATCAGTTCATACAAACCTATTGGTGAATACTTTGTACAAAAGCATCTGTATCATTTTCACACCAAGTACACACTTTGGTCCAAAACAAGTTCTAAATACAAAAATTTACATACGACAAACTCCACGAGAAACTTAACTAGAAATGGCTGCCTCAAATAGAACAGCCTTAGTATTCAAGAAAGGCTGTACGTCAAGAAACAGAATAAACACCCATTCTTGCAAAAAAGCCTTTGAAATCATAGAACAAAGGGAATTAATCAGAAATACACTAACATGATACCATTATTTGTCAAATATTCAAACACGAGAATGCTTTTTCTTCTTGCCGGTTTAGGACATCATTTTCTTAAGATATGAGAAGCAACGGATGTCCTTCTCACACTTACGTAGATGCCACAAACAGTGGTACATAAAGCAATTTCTCTACATGTGAGTCCAGGCCGTATTTATATTCCTATTGGACCTACATCACCACGCAAAAAAATTCTATGACATAATTAGATATCTCTTAAATCTCTTAAACCAGCAACCTGTCACAAGCGGGGTCCCCCAGGGATCGATATTGGGCCCAACGCTGTTTAATATCTTCATAAGCGATCTGGATGATGGATCAAGCACGCCCTGACAAAGTCTGCTGATGACACCAAACTGAGTGGGGAAGTGGACACTTGGGAAGGGAGAGCCACCCTGCAGGAAGCCCTGGATAGGCTGGAAGAGTGGGCTAACAAGAACCTTATGAAGTTCAACAAGGACAAGTGTAAGGTCTTGCATCTGGGAAAACATAATCCAGGAGTGCAGACCAGGCTGGGGAGCAGCTCTGTGGAACCGCTGGGGGTCCTGGTGGACGACAAGCTCAATGTGAGTGAACAGTGTGCTGCTGCAGCAAAGAAAGCCAACAGGCTGCTGGGCTGCATCACCAAGGGCATCACCAGCAGAGAGAAAGAAGTCATTATCCCACTCTGGTCAGGCCACACCTGGAACACTGTGTTCAGTTTTGTTCCCCACTACGCAAAAAAGCTGTGGCCAGGCTGGAGAGGGTCCAGAGAAGGGTTTCACCAAGATGATCCAAGGACTGGGAAGCTGCTGTACAAGGAAAGGCTGAGAGAACTGCATTTGTTCAGCCTTGAGAAAAGAAGGCTCGGGGAGATCTTATCACCACATTCCAGTATTTAAAGGGTGGCTACACAGAAGATGGAGACTCCCTTTTTACAAGGAGTGACATGGAAAAGACACGGGGTAATGGGTATAAGTTACTCCTGGGTGAGATTCCGACTGGACACAAGACGAAAGTTTCTCACCATGAGAACAATCCGCCATTGGAATAATCTCCCCAGGGAAGTGGTGGATTCTGCAACACTGGACACTTTTAAGATCCAGCCAGACAGGGTGCTGGGCCATCTTGTCTAGAGCGTGTTTTTGCCAAGAAAGTTTGGGCCAGATAATCCTTGAGGTCCCTTCCAACCTGGTATTCTATGAAAAATAAGTACCTAACACTGCTTAGTGTGGCCAGTCAAGAAAACACTGTCCTTTCCTCACATGGAGAACCATAAGGATTCTCTCACGTGCTCCAGTCTCCATATACAAAGAGTCATTTCCAAGGACAGCAGAAGTTCACAGTCTGCAGACTCTTCTGCAGAGGAGTTATGTTTTGGAACAGTTTGTATGAAAAAGTTATTCGAAATTTACATTCCATAAACACTTGACAGATTTATTTAAAGGACTTAAGAGCACATGGGATCAGTTACAGCCAACAATATGGGAACAACTTATTTAGAAGACAGCATCAAAAGGAGGGAAACTAAAAAACACAAAGATGCACTGCATTATGGCAGCAATATTTGGAGGCTACTCTGATATTAGGGGCTGAAGGCCAAGCGTCCCTGCACCAACAAGAGTTCATGGAGCTGGGTAAAGGGAGAGGAGGTGCTCTGAGCAACAGCAAAAGAGAAAGCTGGAAAGTGAGAAGAATTTAAAAGCGTTCACAGGGAAAGGAAAGAGCCCTGGGGTGAATGAAGAAGCTGCAAAAGTGTTTAAGAAACATTAATGGAAATTCTCCCTTCATTCCCCATGAGCTAAAGATACTTCTCTAGATACCTAATCTGAGCTTTGTGAAATCAAATCAGTGCGTTTCATCTAGTGCCCATGGAGTTTTAAAAGACCCCACTACACAACAGAACAACAGGAATTCTCTCCGAGATGCCATCTTGACTGAAAACAAAGGGATGGGTAACTTTCCATTAAAACAGCTTTCTGAAAGATGTAAGCAGATTGTAAGGCTTATTCCCCACCTCCGCTAAACTGAATGTGACCGTAAGCCAGAGACATAAAGAGATGGAAGAGTTCTCTACCGGGAAAACACTTCTCTTGAAGCAGACAGATATAAGTGCTACATCTCACTTGTTACCTGCTTTCAAGTTCTTAAATTATTACTTTGGCTCTTCTCAGAAGAATCCTCAACATTTATAAAGAAAAGCAAAAAAAGCGGACTGCCAGAAAGAGTACCTTCATCATCAGAGAGAACAAACATCTTACGGACACTTGTTTTTTGTAAGCCCAGAGATGACACTACGCTGTGCTGGGGCGAGAGAGATGCAGCTCCTCTGCACAGGCTGCAGCCAGAGCAGAGAGGCGTGGAAACGCCAGGGAGGAGGGAGCTCCAGGTACTAGGGATGGGGCAGAGGGAAGACAACTGCAATGGGGTTAAAAAAAAAAAAAAAAAAAAAGATCATGATCATGACAGCGAGCAAGCACAGGTAACAACACAAATACAAGATGAAAATTCAGAGGTATGGCAAAGGAAGAAAGCCCAAAAAGCAGAATTAGGGACAATTTATGTTTTCAGTTCTCCACATCCCTTTAGAGACAAAGTTGCCTGCTTTGTAAGTCCCTCAAATCACTCATGGATACAGCATGCTTTGAGTGCACTATAGAATTCATTTATGAAATGAAAATTGAATCATTAACTCTAATTTAAGCAACAGCAAGCATCCTGAATCAGATTAATAATTAAAAGTAACTTGTGAAAAATCACACAACTGAAGTCAAGATGATGGTTCATAATTGCAACACAGGAAATACATTTAATCTGGAAAAGAAAGGGTTTACTTTGGCTACAATTATCATAACACAAAAGGCCATCAGACCATCTGGAGTTCACATTCCAGAATACTTCTCTCAAGACAAGTGAAAAGGCTGTTTACATTTTTAAGAGATGAAGCTATTAATCTTGTTCAAGTCACCATTTAGTATATTAAATTACAATGGCAAGATGTTGACTCTCTCAGAAACATGCTGACTACCTGACAAGCAAGAGACCCTTGCTGATGGTGTTCTGTTCAGCACAAGCAAGAAAAAAGTAAGTAAAATAAAGCCAAAAGAGGTAGCAATTATTTCAAGATTAAAGTTTCCTTATGCTGTCCCCACGTACCTAGAGCAGTGTATTACACACTACCTTCTTTGGTCTCAGATTTGGACAGACGGTGAGCTTCTGCTTTATATAAGCAGGTATCCAACATTAAATCAGCCGGGGCCTGCAGCCAACTCACTGAGACATCGTAACTACTTTTCACTTCAACGGCAATTTCAGATTTACTTTTAGAAGAGAGTTATGATTCAGTCTCCAGGTGAGGGTAATTACCAACGGCATTTTACAAACGGTGAACTTCTGGTCTTAAGTGACCTGCTGCTGCCGCCTGGTGTTGTCAGACACAACCCAGATGTAACTGAGATGTTAAAAGTCAGGCAAATACGTTTTATCTTACAATTGACGAAACACTTGTTTTAAGATACGTTATTTAACAGTTACCTGGTGACGTTTGACGATATCCTTCAATTTATTAGCCAACTTCAATTCTATATCTGGAATGAGGTAGATGGTCGGTCTGCTCAGACAATTGTTCTGGTGGAGAGAATAAGAAGTTAAATAAGAAATTAGTAGGCCAGCTGGGACATAAAAAAAAAGAACTATCAAGATCATCAATGCTTGAAAAAAGCTCAAACATGTATCAGCTTGTGCCACAGCACAGGAACTCTAGCTCCAGAAACCCCTCTGACAGCAGTATTTCCTCTACTAACCTCCCCGCCAAAGTCTTATCCTGGGTTTCTTTCTGCAGACCTGCCGTTAGCTCTGCCAGAGACATTATCAGGCATAAAGGGACAACGTATCTGTTCTCACATTCCTGCTTTCACAACATCATCTTCAATGGAAACCGTGTCTTTGATTTCAAAGAAATTTTGACAGGCTCTAGAAGACTTTGCTTGAAGGGAATTTAAGTCCCCTGTGGGTCAAACTCCAAATGTGAATCTGTCCTGTTGCACTAACGTGCAGATTTANAAAAACTGAAAAGGGGTTAAAAAAAAAAAAAAAAAAAAAGATCATGATCATGACAGCGAGCAAGCACAGGTAACAACACAAATACAAGATGAAAATTCAGAGGTATGGCAAAGGAAGAAAGCCCAAAAAGCAGAATTAGGGACAATTTATGTTTTCAGTTCTCCACATCCCTTTAGAGACAAAGTTGCCTGCTTTGTAAGTCCCTCAAATCACTCATGGATACAGCATGCTTTGAGTGCACTATAGAATTCATTTATGAAATGAAAATTGAATCATTAACTCTAATTTAAGCAACAGCAAGCATCCTGAATCAGATTAATAATTAAAAGTAACTTGTGAAAAATCACACAACTGAAGTCAAGATGATGGTTCATAATTGCAACACAGGAAATACATTTAATCTGGAAAAGAAAGGGTTTACTTTGGCTACAATTATCATAACACAAAAGGCCATCAGACCATCTGGAGTTCACATTCCAGAATACTTCTCTCAAGACAAGTGAAAAGGCTGTTTACATTTTTAAGAGATGAAGCTATTAATCTTGTTCAAGTCATCATTTAGTATATTAAATTACAATGGCAAGATGTTGACTCTCTCAGAAACATGCTGACTACCTGACAAGCAAGAGACCCTTGCTGATGGTGTTCTGTTCAGCACAAGCAAGAAAAAAGTAAGTAAAATAAAACCAAAAGAGGTAGCAATTATTTCAAGATTAAAGTTTCCTTATGCTGTCCCCACGTACCTAGAGCAGTGTATTACACACTACCTTCTTTGGTCTCAGATTTGGACAGACGGTGAGCTTCTGCTTTATATAAGCAGGTATCCAACATTAAATCAGCCGGGGCCTGCAGCCAACTCACTGAGACATCGTAACTACTTTTCACTTCAACGGCAATTTCAGATTTACTTTTAGAAGAGAGTTATGATTCAGTCTCCAGGTGAGGGTAATTACCAACGGCATTTTACAAACGGTGAACTTCTGGTCTTAAGTGACCTGCTGCTGCCGCCTGGTGTTGTCAGACACAACCCAGATGTAACTGAGATGTTAAAAGTCAGGCAAATACGTTTTATCTTACAATTGACGAAACACTTGTTTTAAGATACGTTATTTAACAGTTACCTGGTGACGTTTGACGATATCCTTCAATTTATTAGCCAACTTCAATTCTATATCTGGAATGAGGTAGATGGTCGGTCTGCTCAGACAATTGTTCTGGTGGAGAGAATAAGAAGTTAAATAAGAAATTAGTAGGCCAGCTGGGACATAAAAAAAAAGAACTATCAAGATCATCAATGCTTGAAAAAAGCTCAAACATGTATCAGCTTGTGCCACAGCACAGGAACTCTAGCTCCAGAAACCCCTCTGACAGCAGTATTTCCTCTACTAACCTCCCCGCCAAAGTCTTATCCTGGGTTTCTTTCTGCAGACCTGCCGTTAGCTCTGCCAGAGACATTATCAGGCATAAAGGGACAACGTATCTGTTCTCACATTCCTGCTTTCACAACATCATCTTCAATGGAAACCGTGTCTTTGATTTCAAAGAAATTTTGACAGGCTCTAGAAGACTTTGCTTGAAGGGAATTTAAGTCCCCTGTGGGTCAAACTCCAAATGTGAATCTGTCCTGTTGCACTAACGTGCAGATTTATGCATTTCTACGACATCTGAAGGTACACATTTGTTTTATTTTGGATTTTACCATGTACTCTATTAGGTACTGAAACCAACACACAATAACAATAGTTTTTTTATAATAAGAGTATTATTTCTTTTTGCTGTCCCTCCTATTTCCATTTTTGACGAGCACCTGAAAGTTACGTCTGGACTATATTATACACCAAGCTTGGTTTTAGAGTTTGAAAAAAAAAAAATTCTGTTATTCGCACACAGCAGTTAAAAAAATTAACTTCAAACTGGAATACAGCTGTCACCTGCTCTTTTCTGGTAGAAACTTGATAAACCAAGTGAGAAAGTCTAAAATGTACCCTAACCGTGAAAAAAGTCAAACTTATATCAAGCTGAAAGTCTCAAGGACGTCAACAACTGAAGGGATCTGTACGGAATTGGTTACTCAATCCTAAGGGCGCTTCTTTCACAGAAGACGGAGACACTGGGGATGCTTCCTCCTACCTTACGAACATGTCTTTCTCACCCTATGCATATCCCCCGAATACCAGTGAAAACATCCTGAACTTTGCAAGTGGTAACATGGAATTGTGACTAAAATGGGTGGGAGAGGGACGGAGGAGTATAATATTCCTACAGAAGTCCAGGATGAAACTCTTCAGTTGGTCACAACGGGGTACATAAGAAGGTGGTGAACCCCTTCCCCTGAGCACGCGAACACATACAGTTTTGTATATGAGTTTCTTGCCTGCACTAGTGTTTTCTCAATGTTCATGAACATCTCCACATTTCGATCCATACGGGATGGATTCTGCAGGTCAAATCTCCGCCTGTTAAGGAAAATTATTCAAAAATATTAAAATTTGACTCTCCACCATTCGGTAGTCAAGAATCTTTCACGTTCCACATAAAAAACAGTTATCTCATGGTAGCTACAAGAACATTTAAAGCACAATCACAAATATTTTTACTTCACTTGGCAGCCCTCACAAGCAAGAAAAATCACAATGAACCAAATCAACAAAATGCGACTGATTCGTGAAACGTTTAGGAATAACAAAGGTTGACATTGTCCAACAAAACCCTGTAGCAGGGTTGTGCATTCCATTACAGTCACAAAGGACAATTAAACAGAAAAAATAAGCAAACGCTCGTGATGGTTTTCAACAACTAGATGAGAAAATTCATGAACAAACTCTCACGTTTCTCTTACTTCTAGTTGCACCATCCACCAGTCCCAGATTCTAATCCAGGAAAAACACAGCAATTCGTTTGCCTGACATTTTCTGAACTACTTATCTATTTAACGACAAGCCGCCCCCCCACAGCATATAGGTAGCTCATAATCCACATGGGGCATTTTATGATCATCTCTATTGGACTCTGGTACTTTAAGTTTGCTACTTCGTTGGCTAAGTAATTAAAATTCTTGACATAACAATGCAGATTTAAGTGTCTATTAGAAATGGGAGGGATAACACAAAATCTGAGACTTTCTACTGGGAAGAACCACGAGAGCCCCCAAAGGCATTCGTTCTGCCTTTGTATTCACTTCGTATTCACAAGTCAGGGATGAATCAACTGCAATGAAGAACGTGATTGGTGACCCCCAGGAGCCGGAGAGGTGGGACAGCATCAGCACCAACGCCAGTCCCTCGCCACGTTCAGTGCCCACAGGTGCCTGCGCCGGCTCTATTGCTCGGACTCCTCACCACCAGCCAGGGGAAGGTGCTGTAGGAGCCTCTGGAACAGATTTGGGCCTGACCCTGAACAATTCAGCCTTTTCCAAAGCACAATGGTAAGTTTAGATCATCAGGTTGTTGACTCTCAGATGTAAAACACTATCTGGTACACTTCTGTACCTCCCAAGTTTTGGAAAAAGCTGTTGTTACGAGTCTGAAAACGCTCTTAACTGGGGTGCTGAGCTGGTGGTCAGGAGTGGCAATATCAGCAGAAGGGATTTCAGTGTGTAAAGTAAGAAATACCCTGTACACGGAACACAGCGAAAAAGCCGTTCGTATCATTACCATGCAGTGACCGATATGCTTTAAGTCAACACCCCAACTTAAAATACAAGAATTTATTCCAGCACCCATAACTAACAACAGTTTCTTTTAAACACATGCTTGTTTCCAGTAACACACCAAATCAATTTTTAAAGTCTATAAGTACACAATGAAGGTAAACCAAAGCAAGATTGATATTGAGTCACAAAACCCATTACCACACAACCATGGCATCACATCAGTATTACACTACTAAATTAAACAAAGACAATTCAGTGTTTTTCTTCACTTGAGGCTCTCTAGCATCCTCAGGAAGAAGTTGCCCATGCAGGTGGTACTGCGTAAATATGCTCTAGTGTTGGGCAGGACTAGAAATATTCACTACTAGTGAATTACAGTTTCTATCCTAAAGCAGCATATGGACTGTTCTGTTCACACTAAGGACCTGGAAAACAACTTAAAGATAGTATCTTGGCATATTTATTAGAATCATCTTTCGATTTTAAATTACGACGTCTTTAAATAGCATTGTGCATGTTGAAAGGTTCATACTGACTTCTAGAAGTAGGGCCAGTCATCAATAAGTCTCAGCTCACTGCACAGCAATAAAGTGTTTTACGCCTGTAACACATAGGATTTTAAGAGCCAGGATCAAGCCACTTCTCCAGTATTCACCCACTGACATCTTCACAGTCTGTATTTCAAACACGTGCTTCTCCAATGTAATAGTTTCAAGGAAGGAAGACAAATGCCAAATAAACACAAACTAACCTATTTTCCTAGACACCTAATAAAGTCTTCAGTACCTATGAAACAAAGATACTTAAGGCATTCAAGTTTGACCAAAATTCTTTACATTTGGTTGCCTAAAATCTGCATTACTTATTTATTTAATGCTATACATGCCCCCAGACTTTTGCCTCCTTTTGAAACCCATACCTTAAGATAATGTATTGAGAATACATTGTCAACGTTATTAAGAAATAGCACTTTCTTTAGTTGCCCATTTAGAGAAAATAGTAGTATTAATTCTTCCTGCCCTTAGTTTAACTGATACCCTCTGACAGGTTTTGGCAAACAACTACTCAGATTGCAGTGATAGACAAGGTATGTCCAGCTGCACTGGATAAGTGCATTTTTCAGACATACCTATTATGACGAGGAAAGGTACTTCTCCTATAAGACAGATCATTCACAAACAGGTTAAGCAAGAGCGACAATGCATACCATTAAAAAAAAATAAAAATATCATATTTCAGGCAAAACACCACGTATTATTTGGTTGAGTCAGTGAAGATACATTCCAAGCTCTAAGTCTGATCCTCAGAGTTAAATCCAAGTATTACTTCCCTCTACATCCCACATGCACAAACACAAGGCACTACCCACTAGTTTTGAGGCATCAGCAAGAGAGTGAGAAGAGAGGAGGCAATCACGTAGCTGAGTTTTGCTGACAAATTTCAATGACTGAAAACTAAATTTGCTTGGAAAAAATTGGAATGCTTAAGTATTCATGAAGTAGGAGCCATTTAACTCCTTCATTTTAAGGCAAAGAGGTAGCAAGACACTCCTGAAAGATACACCACACAAACACATATCATGTCCTAGGCGTTGGCAATATTGGAGTAGGAAAAAGGTAAGAGCAGCTCACTCATACCAGCTTTCTGATATGTCCACCTCAGAGATCTATTTAACTGATATGAGTATAAACAACTTCCTAAAATTAACTAACCACACTAAAACAACTTAATTTTGCCTTTTAATTTGCTCTTGTGGGTAACAAAGACGGTCAGTTCCAGGAATGCTGTTGCAGGTCTGCACAACATCAGGGCAGGAACTATTTAAATTCATGTACGAGAACAATCTCTGCTTACTTTTATCTATCGACTTTTCATCCTTGGATTTTTTCCAGCATTCTCAAATACAGCAATTCGCGCTACTGCTGTCTTGGAAAGAGGATTGTAACTTAAGAAACAGGTCAAAACACTACTGGGATTAATAGTAGTGTCAATAGCTCCGTGGGCAGTGTTTCTAACTACTTAAACTCTCCATTTATGGCGGTTGATAAGCAATGGAAAACCGAGCATTTATTAGTATCTACGCAATGCTTCATGTTCTCCCAATTACAGCTAAACTCTATACTCAATACAGTAATAAAGATCTACATCTTACAGATGGGAAACAACGATTCCAAGATACTGGTTACTTTGCTCAGTCACATAGCAAATAAATGGAAAAAAAAAAAGCCTCAAGTTTGTAATTAACTCCCAACCTACAGGCTCAAGACCTTAAACTGGCACAATTTATCGTTACATTTAGAAGTGTGGGGGTGTGTCTTAAAAAAGCTACCATCAGCAAAACAGGAAAAAAAATTTCCTCTTCCCATCTCCAACTCCCTTGCCTACCCAATTCTCCAGAAAGTATTAAACTTTAAGTAGTTTGCATAGGCATTTCGTGTGCTTAATGTCATGCAAAAGGTGTACAAATCAAAATAAAAAACTTACCAGCCCTGTTCATTCTTATATTTGTAAGCAGCACCAAGAATGTGACATAATGTACCTCCAGCTTTGAAATCCATGAAGCACTTTGCCTAGAACCAGAAAGAAAAGTGAAAACACAATGATATTGACCTTTATGTAATTATTTTAAATGAATACATACTTGTTAGTTGCATTTTAGGCATTTAACTTATCAAATGCATAGTTTAATTTTCAGATTAATCACTTTTGGAGTTCTACGTTCTCCTTTAAGGACGTTTCAAGATGATTAAATGCATTTGGTTTAGGAAAAATTCATGGTTGCAAGCAGAACCCGATATATCTGAAAACTCCGAGTCCTTCCTTACGCGAGTAGCTTGCAAAAAAATTCCACGTGTAGCTGTAAAACAGAAATCAGAACTGCTCTTTGAACATCCATTTCACAGTACATTAAATCTAAAATCATAGCTGCCAGTTAAGAAGCTTTTCATTCATATTAAGCAGACTAAAACAAATCATTAAAAAGGAACACCTAAAACCCAGGCTCCATATTCGCTACGGCTCCCAAAGCTCTCTGCTCACATCCCTCCTCCATCACAGCAAAAAGTTGTCAAGATCGGAAAAGGTCACTGGGCAGATCTGCCCTAAAATACACTAAATCCAACCCATTGTCTATCAATTATAGCAGAGTACAGCGGAGTCACACGTTCGTAAACAGGTACTCTGAATCCAAGAACTGAAATTCCAACAGGAGCGCAAGGAGACCAAAAAGCTGTACTGAGTCCCACCAAGTCCTTCCTCTAAAAGGTTACAAAGGAAGCAGGGCTCTTTCCGAGACAGAAAGGTACAATTTTCTGATAGATTTTAGTTTAGAATTATCTTTGCTCTTTTACTAACATCTCTGGTCAGGATGTTTGTATGTGCTCAGGAAAAGCAAGCTACTGTCAAAGTCATCTTAGAAATGGAAGACAAGGGGATGGCTCAGCTGAAGCCAGGACCAGGGAAAGGCAACACTAGATCAATTTCAAGCACAAGTCACAGACAGCCAGGATCTCTCTGTTTCTCAATACAGGATTTGGAACAAGAATAAGAAAAATATGCAAAAGCACTGATGAACTAACCCGTGATAAAGAAAAGAACACATGACATGATAATAGAACAAATAAAAACTCTGTTTCTGTCCACCAGGCCTTCTCTTTACAGTTACAGATTCCTTTCCAATATGATTGATAAATCAATTCATTCCACTAAACCACAAAAAAGTGATTTTTTTTTTTTTTTTTAATTCTTCCCATCCCTGTCAGAGAGGCACAGCAGCCCAGGGGCACTCTAGAGGTGACCCCTTCTGAGGTTCCTCCAGCCAGTATAAGATGCCCAACTATTTACTGAAATAGGAAATGAAACCTATCTTTCCATACAGTTGCTAAACATATAGACCAGTATCGGTCTATTTTGTGTTTTTCAATAAAAATAAGGAAGTTGTACAATTCACAAAACAGAATTTGGGGAGCTGTTTAACGGCTGAGCTCTGGTTACCAGCGTCCTTCTGCAAGCTGCCTTCTGCTGGAACTAGAGAAAGCACAAAGCTAGAGACATCACACAGACAACAGCCTTCCTAGTAGTTTTTCGACATTAGGAATGTTTCTGATCTAGCTTTTATCTTACTTTTTACAACAAAACATGTCATTTTCTTTAAAGTCTATTATAGTACACCTCAGGAGTATTTGCTACCACAGAATGAGCACCAAATTGCAGACAGTCTTAGCATTACCGACAAGCACTTCAAATCCATTCTGCAGCCAGGCAGCTAAAATGGTAGCACGGGATCTAAATGAAACATCGTCTTCCTTGGCTCTAGAGCTGCTAATGGAAAGCAAAGCAGTTCTGTGAGATATCAAATACACCAGTGTCCAAGAACAACATAAAAAAGATCCTTCGTAAGCATTCAACAAGAACAGAACTGTTCCTGGTCTACCATCTGTTTAGAGCCCTACTGTGCACAGAGCAATAAAGAGAGCTCAAAGCTGCCGCACGGGTACTTGCCAGTTTATGGCGTGCATTTCGGTACTATTCTTAGCAAACTAAAGTCCTCCATGGATGGAGCAGTCTCTGATCAGAGGCTTGAATTAAAACAAAATGTTTTAACACACTGAAAGATTTTATTGCCATAAGACTTGGCTCCGAGAATGCAAGTGTTGGCTGACAAACATGCAAGCAAACGCTACCTGCTCTAAAAAGAAAAATAGATCTCATCATGAAACCAGAAGACTGATTGTAAAGAATCTTTTTGCAGTACTAGTATGCAAGTTGCTGTTACTTATCTTCAACTGTCCTACATACGTATGGTCATCCAGAATCGACCTTTCCCCTTTTGCTGACATGCCGCAACCGAATGAAATCGCCGCAGCAAAGCCCACCTCACCCGCACTTGGGGAAACCATTGATCCCACTGTTGTACCCAACAGTCCCTACTCCAAGTTCAGGGGCTGCTGCTGCAGCTTCACCTTCATCAAGCTGCCCATCATTAGCCCACATTACATCTCTCAATGACAAGGTGACACCTTTCTGCACTACCGGGGCAACGGTGGAAGGCAGTTCTGCAGCCTGGCACAAGGCTGAGCGATCCAGGAGCCCCTGGCAGCACAAGCAGGCACAGAGACTTTAGATGAGATGGGAGGAAGAAATTCTTGGCTGTGAGGGTGGTGAGCCCCTGGCCCAGGCTGCCCAGAGAAGCTGTGGCTGCCCCATCCCTGGAGGGGTTCAAGGCCAGGTTGGCCGGGGCTTGGAGCAACCTGGGCTGGTGGGAGGTGTCCCTGCCCAGGGCAGGGGGTAGGTCTTGGTGATCTATAAGGTCCCTTCCAACCCAAACCATTCTACGATTTTATGACGATTCTATGACTCTGGCAAGTTAGGATTTTACTACCACACACAGGAAGTTCAGCCAATACTTAATCATGAAAAACAGTACACAAATCTCTTCCATAGACATAAATCACATTTTTGAAGTGTCAGCAGACTCTACCAAGACCCTCTTATTAAACTGTGGTCGTTGCTACTAGCATAAAAGGAAATTGCTTTTAACAATTAGACAAAACCTGTTCCACAGAAAAGATGCAGCTGTCAATAAACCGGATTGCCCTCAACATTTTTACACAACAAAATCCATCATAACAAGGCAATTAAGATCAACCAGCCTCACAATTTGCCATCTTTAGAGTTAACATCTTAATATAGCCTTTATTTGAAACCTGCAAAACTGCCTTTAAGAGAATTAAATCAGCTTTTTCTTTTTTTGAGCCTCAGTAGGGCTAGATGATATGCATCTAAAAGCAATAATCAGAAGACACGCACAGAAGTCAAGCTGTAACAGCCCTTCATTTACTCTAGATCTAGTCACAGACCCTGCACTGTACGGCAACCTTGCCAAGAACCAGAGCTTAAACACAAAATTAACAACCCTCGCTCAAGCGCAAGGTCTAATTCACCCACTTAGAGCACTAAATAAAACGTCTGAACTTTATTTCAACTGATGTAGTCTGCAGTGATTTAGATGCAGGCCAGCTCAGAGCAGTCTACCTCCAGTACTGATGGAAAACACCGGGTTTCTTTTGTCACAAAACGCCTCCAGCGCTCAAGGGGAGACACTTCAGAGACTGAGCGCGAGGTACGCTGCCTACCACTTGGAAAATAAATCTAAAGACTCTAAGGTGAACTGGAAGGACAACCTTGGTTTGACACGTCCTCATCAGCAAGTGCTCCTGGTGAGCCACGTCCCTGTGTTTTGCAACAACTGCAGTTCTCAAGACCAACGCTTAATCTCCAATAAACGGCCCTGATAAGGGAAACACTGCAATGCATATTAATGGAGAACAGCATCACGCAGGGAATGGACTACTAACAGCAGCCTTTAGTGATGGCAGTTGCGAGCAGCAGTCACAAATTGAGGACTTTGCAGTCATCTGCAGGTCCACAGCACTCAAAGTTCTGATGGCTTGGGGGCTGTTTCTTTCACAAAAGCACAACCTCCTCCTCTTCAGCTCCAGGAACATGGTGATATTGAACAGTCACTAAGATGACCACAAACTTTTAACCTTTCAGCTTCATTCAATTTCTTTTTAGCGGAAGTCTGCAATGCCTTTGCAACACGTTTTTGGAGATTAGCAACGTCACTAGAGACATCCCTTCGCCCCACCTCTCTTCCCAGGTCAGACATAGTTCTGTAACACCAAACCACTCTGCACGTCTCCAAAGCGCTATGGTAGAATAATAAAACCTTCTTAAAATACTGAACCAGTATCTTAAATTGCACGTTCAACAAAGTGACAGCTAACCTCCTCTTAAGAGCACAAAACAATATAAAGGAAGATATACTGATGAGTTGTCTTCTGTCGGAAGCAATTGAGAGCAGAGGGATCCAACTGCTGTAAACTTAAGCTGAGCAAATTTCATCAGATTAGACCTTCGAAACAGCAAGAACAGTTAAACACGGGAACAACATATTTACAATGCCACTGAAATCTTTATTACCTATTTTTAAGATAAGACAAATTGATTTAAGACTTCAGAGCACTCAAAAGATTTATCAACTTGTTGAATATGGGTACAGTTTTATGGTCTACATTGCCATATCAAAATAAACCACAGCAACGTTCACTTCTGTCTCCAAATCTTTCCATTACCACTGAGGAACCAGGTGATCAGAATGGAAGGAATGGTGAGATACATCTTAATGGCATCTCGTGGTGCATCTTTGTGTATCCCTAAGCACCAAGAAATTAACTTAATAAGTTTGAAGACTCCTCTTCTGGAGAAAACACGCATGAATTCACACTCCTCACAAAAGAAGTTGCATAAGCAAAACCTCCAGGGAAAAAAACCACCATAAAATAATAAAAGATAGTATTCTGTAAGTGGTGGACCAAAAAAGATAGGAGCACTTTCAATAGTTCTCAGAACAACTTCAGTTTACGATATTTCCAACTTAGTACGTATATCTAAATAGAACCCTAGATTGCACGCCCGTAGGTTCCCAGCCAGCATTCTGTGGCAAAGACGAGCAAAGACCTTCCTGCTGATGTGCACAATGCTTATGACAGTTGCCTTGGCCCACGAAACCTACCCTAAAATAAGCCAACTGGGTGCTAGACACCCTGCTGTGGTCCTTGCCTTTCACAACCAGAATCCCTTCGTTACTTCGTCCTTACCATTTGCTGTATCCCTCTTCCCTCTATCAGTTGTTTAGACTTCACTCGGACGAGATTCTTTTGGTGGTAGGCAGGGTTCCAAGCACAATGGGACTCATTTCTGAACACAATCACTAGGCTACTACCGCTAAAGATGGGCCAAGTTTGAACTTTAAATAAGAAACCCTTAAAACATTGATATCGTTTCTGTACACCAATATCCTGAGCAACTGGAAAACTATCCCAGGCTAATTAGGTAACTGTAAAGAACACGGTAAAGCCATTTTTTCAGCACCGACAGCATTACAAGTTTGATGTTTAATCAACAGAAATGCCCAATGGAAACTTGTTTGTTTTGGAAAGTGCGTGTTATTCAGTCAGTTTAGGATGCTTAAGTCCAAACGGATTTGACTTAACATTTACAAGTTTACATAGGATTTTACTAGAAATTAAAACCTTTCCACAGTATTCAGGAAATCACTTCCAAATGTACAGAAAATAAGATGAATTACATCGAAAAATCTGCTTTTAAGGAGGACTGTGCCATTTCACCCTTTCCAGAGGATGCATCAACAAAAGCCTCAGACGAAGCACAGCTCTCCCAACCACATGGAAGCCCACCGGCAGCACCGATACTGGAGGAAGAACAAAACACGCTGCTGTAATAGCAGGGGGTTAACCCCGATACTCACAGGAAGCTTTGTGAAGGCAGGATTGGTGACATGTTTTCCAAAGGCATCTTCCTGGAATTGCAGCAGCTGCACCACCAGCCCAGCCAGCGTTTTATTGGTAGGAGCATCTGCTTGAACATACTGAAAGACAAAAAACACGCGCTTACTTGGGATAGAGGATAATAAAACATGAAGACTGGTTTACTCGTTCCCCAGACCACTTTATCAGTTGCAGAGCATGGTTTAAGATTTAAGGATCCCTCTGTGGCTGGAGGGCGGTACGTGCACAGGAGGAGCACCAAGGCACAAACACTTTTCAAGCTTTACTCTTAAAACACAGCACATATCTGTGAATCATCATCAGTTCATCACGGCCCCCGGTGTTTTACAGACAGAGATTAACTACTTCAATCTGATTTGTAGTTCCTAATAAAGGAACAGACTAATTCTGGACCACACATACACAAAGCTTCTACAGCAACTTTGCAAGCTCCTTCTGGAGTCAACTACTACACATTAATCCTAAAAGCATCCATTTGGTACTATACAGCGTGCCATGTACAGACAGAAAAACTCATCCAGACAACTACATTTGCAATGCTTTGCGACAATCTAAGCGTTTCCCAATGTTATACTTCTAATAAAATGCATACATTTAAAAGCAGAAATCACAGCATGGAATATAAAAAATAGTCCCACGGCTGCCGAGTTTTCATTACTCCTAATATTACAATATTCTCTTACTGGGTATAATCTCCTCACCGTGCCAGAAGATTTCTAAGAGCAGAACAAACATTACTTCTTCATGTAGAATATGGAGTAACACTAGGTACCCTGCAGTCATTTACCTGGGTAACACTATGAACCACGTAGCCTTTGCTCTTCCCTCAAATCACATTCTTCTGAAGCCCATTAAAAAAATTGAGAGCCAGAACCCTCAAAAGTTTAAAGCAGTGGTGTTAAACAGCAGTCAAATCTAACTAAGCTTTCCAAAGCACCATATACATAGCAAAAGACGTTACAAAGACACTGACTTTTCCACAGTTCCACAGTACCCAACTACCCCGAGATGCAAGTTCCTTCAGCACTTGTTAAGAGGCATATAAACACATCCAAGAAATTAAATCTTAGCAACTCAAAGGATGCAAATACCTGTAAGACCGCTCAGGTGTCCTGCCCTGTGTATAAAACCTAATCCAGAAACAGGAGCCTGTAGAGAACAGAAGGCTAAATTTCCAAAGCCGCATTTTTCTTAGCCCTCCTCCCTCCCCCCGTGAAAGGCAGGCAACTGTGTCAATTTTACCCAATTAATAACTCCTATCAATTCTCATCGGCTACCACATCGATATGAAGCAGCAATAACAGTCAGTCTTTATTGTTGTTAGAATCCAGTTAAAGACAAAGACTTTTGCTCTCAGGCTTTTTAAAAACCTCTAGACCCTCGTGCTCCTCTCTGCTGGCAACTACTTTCTTTATAATTTTTGGACTAGGAGCTCTGGGTGCTGCAGCTGAATCCACCAGAGCAATTTAAAGCAATCTTCTGTTGGAATTACTGATCTTAGAGCGGATAGTAAACCGGAGCATGTGACTCACTCTGATGCCCCAGTTAATCCCAGCATCTTCATGGAAAACCCCATCCCAGCCCCTGCGTAGGCTGACCAGGTGCTGCAGCTCAGCAGGGTGCTGCCCCTCTCGCGCCTTTGTTACCACTGGTAAAAACCTCCAGCGGGAAGGCACAGAATACTACTTAAATCCCTATTGCTAAATTTGCCAGAACCCTTTTTCAGTGTTCTACGGGCTGCTAAACCAAGACAGACAATTACCAAAACACATACAGTGCTGTGTACTTTTATAGCTGTTAATAAAAGAGTTATCCTGTATTATTTTTGTAAAGTTTAAAAATAAGCTAGTATCACACCCAGGATGTGCACAGATATAGCATATGACAGCTAATAGCCCTAAAGCTCCCATCATTTTGCACGTTCAACCTTCCTGATTCAAGTCTGAATAAAACTCTTCGCTTTCAGTTCAGCTATGCCTATTATAACGCAAGCAAACAAATGCAAATTAAAAGGTGCAGCCAGAACAGGTATCTGCTGAACTACAGACTCAGGATTTGCACAAATGTGAAAACAAAAGTACAGCAGATCAAGTGCCAGACGTCGTATTAAATACTCCCATTTTTACTACCAAGACAGCTTTGGTCTTGAACACATTCACAAGACATACACGTTAAACATGTTCGAAAAGCAAAGCCACTGGCTCCAGTTTAAACCCAGCTATTCAAGGCTGTCTGCCCACCTTGCTGTACCAATTTCTCTACGTACATACCTAGATCAACAGTTATAATTTTTTTCCCAGTAAAACAGAGTACATTGTAGTAGTGCACCTTTAGTTTTGCATGGGAGGCATACTCCAGGAAGATAAAAAAAAAAAATGCAAAAGCAGCTTTTGCATGTTTTCTCAGAAACTACACAGTCTTCACTCTGGCAACACTGAATAGAGAAAAATCCTCATAACCACTATAACTCATTTAATGGGAAAAAGACTCTGTACTGCTACATTTGCTTTTTTTGTACAGGTTAAAAGTCTTAAAGCTTTTTGTGTCAAGTTTAACATAGTATTTTTTGAATTAATAAAGCACCAAAAATGTATAAAATGCAACGAGACAGCAAGCATTGATGGCTCCTACTAGCAGTGAAATAGAAGTATAGAATAATTCTGTATTTACGGCCATTATTTTAAAAAAACCAACCAAGCAATAACCAATCAAAAAACTTCAACTTTCACAAATCCACCTCTTAACCCATACAGTTTACTTACCCTCACAGCCTCTTTAGGGCACTTAGAACAAAACTGCCTTCAGCGTAACCATCGAGCTAAGGTTCTCTCAACTACCAGTTTGAGGATTAAATAAACCATGGGAAGATAATTCATGAAAAAGATAAGCAGAGAAGGAACTTATTTGTCACACAAACAAGCCAACAAGAACAGAAAATGAACACCAATAAGGAAATAGTCAAAGTTTAGGGTTACCTAGTAGGGTTTCTTTGTTACACGTAAATGAGAGTCCCCAGGATAACTCTGCCTGCTGTAAATACACGATGGCTCGGAGCACCCAGCACTGCAACCTTAGTGAAAAACCGAATGCAGGAGAGGTTGTATTCTTGTATTGACTTACTGTATTTCTTTTTTCAATGTTTTCCTTCAGCAAAACATATTTACATGAGAATATACCTGGAAAAGCATATTCTTAGACACGTGAAATTTTTCAGGCACTTATTCCTTTATTCGCAGATCCCATTTTTACCTCTTGCAGGAGGCACTGACAGCTGGAAGCTATGAGAAGAGAAGATAACATTAAGAGCCCCTGACTCTATTCTGCATTGACACTATTGCAATTTTTTTATACAGGAAAGTCACTTCTCTGCCTGGGGTACCCCCTAAGCAATAAGGGCAAAAAAACCTTCAAAAGGAAACACAAAAGACTCCTCTTACATGTTTATGCACACTAACCAGCAATACAAACAGATGTTTAAATCAGCAAAATAAATAAGATGATTTCCTGATCGATACGCTGGGGCTTTGAGGGGACCACAGAGGACTGGAGTCACAATATATCTGCACGTTTTCCACTAGTCTCCACGGCAGACAGAAACAGAAAGTGATTCTGCAGCAAATAAAGGTTTTTAAACAGTGAATTCCAGGAGGCAGAAATGATGTCCTGTTCCTAGACACACAGCTTTGGCGTAAGAGGATTTTGTTCAAGTGCTGAAATACCAAAGACCCACTGCCACAGCAAAGACTGTTCTAACACTTCAACGTCAATTAGAGATACAAAAACACCCACATATCCTTAAGCAGAAGACACGTACGGTCAGAAGTCTTTTAGTGTAGCTCAAATCATTCAAGAATAGAGAGTAACCACGAGCAGAGGAAATCTCTTCACCAGCAAGATCTGCCGTTGCAGCTGCACTGGAAAGCCTTTGTCACGGGCGTAAGGGACAGATTCATATACCCAGTTCTGATGTGGTTACTGACCTCAAATAACCACATTACAGCTCTGCATTGTAGCCCCGATGCACAGAATCCTTTCCTTCCCCCAAAACAAAGAACATTTCAGCTGAGATCACTAAATAACAGGGAAAGGAAAACCAACATTAAAATGCTTTGATTTAGGTTATAACCTTTTTTTAAAGGTGAGAACACAAAAGACCTGCAAACACAGAGAAAAATCCTCCCTCAGATTACATCAAGGTCAGACACTGAAGAAATACTTGATAAGGTTAGCACCGACACGAGGAGCCAGAGCCAGCCGAAAGATAACGACAAATCCTCTAAATTCAGCTCCTGGCTGGCGCTGAACAAGCAGGTGGTCTCCAGACAGACATCTTCGGGCACAACAACTGCCATTTCCCAACGGCTGCCAAGAAGCAGCTCGTCCCTCCTCACTGTCAGGCTGAGGCTTATTAATAGCAGGGCATAAAGGGATCCCACACTGCCACCCGTCCTTACCCTCCTGTGGTAAAACAGGCGCACTCCCATCCAACACCTCACAACAGCACTGCACTCCACTAATGCAGAAAGAAAACTTACTATTCTACACTTGACACGAGTGCAAGCGGGTGCCACATGCTCAACAAACCACCCAGATTTCCAAGTGATGATACCCCTCATCTCTGCAGTTTAGTGTCTATACAGACAGCCCATTGTATCTTCTCTTTAACACACCCTTTAAGACAACACTCCACTTGCTCTTTAAAAACCAGAACAAACCACTATCCTCCCTGCCCCCCCAAAAATCAGTTTTCCAGACTTCTGTCCCAGTGGAGCAGGGCACAGCTTTCAGAACCACCGAGCACCTCAAGCTCCTAAAGTCCAATATATTGAACGGGACACGATGGAACACATTTGTAAGGCCAAGGTTAGTTTCTGCATCCTTCATAATACATATGCAAAGAAAACCCATCCCGAACTATCTCAAGACGATATTTTAAATACAAGAAACAACTCTACTTTATGACAAGCCATTTTAATACCAGCAATTTGTTGCTTAATGTCAAGGCAACTACCTAAATAACACAATATTAGAGATCACAAGTAATATAGTAAAAAGTGAATTGCCCAGTTTACTTTTGAAGTACAAATTTCTACTTACAGCAGACACCTTGATGTCACCGGAGTTAGTTCGCTCAAATGCTATGAAAGCCTGTCAGATCCCCCAAACCTTAAAAACCACAGCACCAACCTGTTTCCAACTCGCGAGGAAGAAAGGCTCAAACAGCCATACTGCGGGGTCCAAGGCCTGGGGAGAAGCAGGGGACCTCCTGCAACTCTCAGCGCAGAGAAAGAGCGCAAGATGACTTCCAGACATCACACACACAAAAACAGGGAGCGGGAGGAAGTTTTTAATAAACAATTCTGTTTTCTGTCATTATGTTTGTTGTCACTAACAGCCCCTCCAGTGTTCCTTCCATCTTTACAGGCATCCTCTGCCCAACCACCTGAGCCTCCCCAACGCAAGCTCCCAGTGCACACTTTCTGCACGGCCAGGGAAGGGCCTTCCTCACTGCCAGCACTTTAGCCAAGAAGAAACAGGATCAGGTTTGTGTCAGGAAAACAGTACATCACATGAACACCAACACATTACAAAACCAACAGATTTTATCACCAAAAGATCTGACACAGACTGAGCACACTGCCTAGACTTGAGCCCACTCCTCCCTGTTAATAAGAGTTTTCCAATACCCAGTGCAAGTTTTCCAAACATTATTCAAACCTCTTACTTTTTTAGCTATACTCTAGAGACACGGAGAACTCTCAGGTATTTGAAGACTTGTCTGATCTAGAGATAAGAACGAGGAGATTTATAATCGCAATTCTCTAACTCTCTCCTTGCCCACTGTGACTTCTGGATCCTTGACCAAGCTCGCTCCTGCTCTCGGGATTCTCTCTGGCTGCTCCCCAACATCCCCGGGGCTCCCAAAGTTAGGCACAACTTGGCATCACCACTGCCGAGATGTGTATATCTATCTCTATATATATACATCTAAGAGCACAAACTGGACAAGTCAGCTATAATCACCATGTACTTTTCTGAAAGGAGTGATGAACCTACAGCAAAGCTGCCACCTGAGTTACAGGAAACAAAATTAAGAATGAACTGTCCACTGTACAAAGAAAAATAGCGTAAGATGAACAGAGTCCATTTACTGCACATCAAAAAGGAATTAACACTTCCATTTAGAGTATTAAGGACACATCTAGGGGAGAACTTTGTAGAGTGGGGTTGATGGTTGGACTCTATGATCCCAAGGGTCTTTTCCAACCCAAATGATTCTGTGATTCTATCTTTAAACGTCAGTAGTATCCGTTTCCTTGTTTCCCAAAACAAAACTAATTTTCAATTTTTTAAAAGTATTTTGCATAGCGTTTTTCTGAAATTCTTTTGCCCAGTGGAGATTTCTTCTTAGCCCAATTCTAATTGTCTTCCAGAGTTTAAGTTGTAAATATAAGCATCTAATCTTTATAACCGGTAATACCGATAAGTGTAAACCAATTATAATAAAGGAGTTTTGCTTTGGCGCACAAACTGAAAGCTCCCATCCTGAACGGCAGATAAGAGGCCCTGCCAGGCCCGTAAGGTGAGAACCAGCTCGTCTAGACAGTTTTGATTCACAGCAGCGAGGGACAACAACCGTTAATGCTTTTAATAACACGACTTGCTCTTCTGCGAAATGGCAGCTGCCAGTTCAAAGTTATTTCAAAAGTTTATTGTCTTCTGGTGGGTGTTTGATTGTGAAAACAAAATGAAAGAGCGCTCCTCCACAGAAGTGTAGAAACAGCAGAGAAGAACAATCAAAACAAAGAAAAACTGCAGATATACTTTGATGTTACAATTCCCTTATCAACACAAATAGCTGAAGCTGCTCCCTCAAACTGTCGCCTCCCCCTCATTGTGCGGATTCAACTGTACGTGGCTGTGCTGGAACAAGCTATGTGGAAGGACCGGTAAAACGCTCCTCCAAACCCGCTCTGGTTTTTAACCCAGGTGCCCATTCCAGGGCACTGCCACACAAATAACCCCACCAGCAGCACCTGCAGAGCCACGGGCAAACCCCTCCGTGGGTTACGGACACCAGACCTACCGAAGAGCGGAGGGATGGACTGCAAATCGCAGGTCAACGGAGAGATTAAGGCACTCTGAGGCTGTCCAAGCATCTCTCCTTGACATGGCTCTGCCCCAGCTAACACTCTTCCTAGGATGGCTACAAAGCTGTCTAGAGAGATAGATTTGTCGTATGGGAAGTTCATCTCAGGTGGTTTTTCAACGCTTAGGTATTGAAAGAAAGTTACAAAATCCTCGTTACAGGAAAAATGCTTGAAAACAAAGCAAAGGAACAGAGAACACGCTACCTGAAAGAGGAAGAGGACGACAAGGGTAATGTGTAGGGAGCAACAGCACTACCAAAACGTGAACCTGGAGTCCAAGCAACACACACAGAGCGTTCAAAACACACCAGGTTCAGCGAAACACAGTTCCCAACAGCACGAAGAGTTGTTTTGGGGTTTCTTTTCTTCTTTCTTTTTTTTTTTTAAAAACCCGACACCTCCGGGGCGCGGTTTAAGCAAAAAACCCGTACAAAAACACCCTGCCAAGCGGAGCCCGGGACTTGCCCGCACAGGAAAACTTCCCGCTGGGGCCTGGCCCGGCTGCGAACGCAGCCTGTGAGAGCTCCTCTCTGTAAGGGGAGCGGGCACCGGCCGCCTCTGTGAGGGGAGCGGGCCCCCCCACCCCCCGGTTCCCTCAGGAGGGGCCGGGCGCGGCGGCCAGGCCGCGGCTGACAAAGGCCGGCGGTGCCGGGCCGCCCCCGTGGGAAGGGGCCGTGAGGGACCGTTAAACCCCACCACCACCCCGCCGCCCGGT
>VWZL01005841.1:109913-134725 GCA_013396915.1 Stercorarius parasiticus
TGTGGTGAGCTCCGAGCCTGACAAAATATCATGAGGGCTGTTAATGCCAGCTGAGGTGGGTGCACGGTGCGCTCCAGGCCTGAAAAATCGCCATGAGTGCCCTCGACACCGGTTGAGGTGGGCTGGTGGTGAGCTCCAGGCCCGAAAAAATACTGTAAGTGCCCTCAGTAGTGGCCGAGGCAGGAACATCATGCGCTCCGGGCCCACAAAAATGTCTTGAGTGCCCTTAATACCAGCTGAGATGGGTGCATGGTGTGCTCCAGGCCTGAAAAAATGCTGCAGGTGCCCTTCATACTGGCTGAGGTGGGCTCACAGTGGGCTCCAGGCCCGGAAGAGCACCATAGGTGCCCTTAATACTGCTGGAGATGGGCTCACAGGGTGCTCTGGGCACAAAAAAAACGCTATGAGTGCCCTTAATACCAGCTGAGGTGGGCTCAAGTTTGTGCTCCGGGCCCAAAAAATGGCCGTGAGCACCCTTGACACCTCACCCTCTCGCCCTCACACCCTGCCTGCTCACAGCAGCCCTCTCCATCGACAGCAAGCTCACCCTGTACTGACTTTTCAAATCCCTCTACTTCATTGCTGCCCGAGCAGTGAATTGGTGATTTGGGGTGCTTTTTTAACTTCAAATGTGTGCTGTCTTGTGCAAGTGCAGCTCTTGTCACCTCTGCTTGTCCCTCCATGGTTCAGCCTCCGCGCAGACCCAGGCTGAGGTGGGTAGGGTACTCATGGGAGTACTACAGATCTGATCACATCCAGAACTCCTTTTTAATCTGACACACGTCACACTGGTGGAGGGGAGTGGTATATGAAGGGTGGAAAACCAATTTTTTCTGTTAAATTCATCCTGACACTCTGCTTGCACTAGGTGGTAGCAGACTGAAATTTGTGATGCTACCTTTTTGGCATTAGATTTCCTCTTACACAGGAAATAACTTTCTTGCTGTGGAAAGAGGCACAGTGGAGACCTCTCTGCCCTTTTTATATTTGCTCTTCCATCTTAAGGACAGCAGTGAAGCATCAGACCTCCATAAAGGATGACAGGGCAGATCATCCTTGGATACAGCTGCAAGATGTGTCACCACACTGAGGGTTTTTTCCCCTTCTGTATTTCTGAAGGCAGTCGTCCCTTGCTATTGGACAATCCTTGCATTCCTAATCAGAAATTAAACGAGCGAACACCTCTGTTCTCCCATGGGAGTGCCAGTACCAGTGAAGCCATCCTCAAGCAGTGCGGCTGCATGCATTGTTCCTGGTGCGATTAAAGCTTTACACAGAAAAGAAGGAATTACATCTAATAAGTAATGTTTTGGGGATAAAAAAAAAAGTGGAAGGCAGGAAACTAGGGCCTCAACTTTCAAAGTTTGAACAATGTCATTGCTACACAATGATAAGTACTGAAAACGACAGGAGAGCCCACGTGAAAATACAGTGGAGAGTGCTACGTGTACAGGTAGCTTAGTTGTAATTCACTATTGCCCCTCAGCTAGAAAGGGCAGCTCTTCCAAAAGTGTCCTGACCTTGTACTTCTCTGAAACAAAAGTGAAAATACCGTAATTGAGAGCAATTCTTTGGCTGGGTTATGGGGAAATCCATCAGTCTGAGCCCCTTGAGCTTGCTGCAGGACAGGTTCCTAACACAGCCTGCAGGAATGTGTTTGTGCAGCTCCAGGTGAGCTAGTTGCAGCACAGGAACAGAAAGCCTTTTGGAGGAAGTGAGGAAGCATAAAAAAGGGAAAGGAGGAAGAACTGAAGAGAGGAGGCAGACAGGAATAGGAGGGGAATGAAGGAGGCGGTTGTACCTCAGCAAACACTGCACATGTGTTTCGTAAAAGCTCCCAGAGGACACTAAAATGGATACAGATCCTGATTTTCATGACTGTAGGGACTAAGGAAAATGTTTGTATTTCAGTTGCAAAGATGATGATCTTGGTCTGTCTCCCTTGTAACCATAGCTTTCTACTGTTGGGACTGACTCCGAGGTAGAATGGAATAGGATCAATCTGGACCTTGAAAGGGAAGAATATGAAATCAAAGATTTCAGCTGGTGGGCATGGGGAGACATTTGGTGTGCCACGTAAGAACCATGAGATTTCAAGGACATGGGGAGCACTACTCTGGCCCTACACCTGGACACCTCACATCATCTGCATTTTTTTGCTCTTCCAGAGTCCCCTCTTATCCTAACCCAAGCTGTCTTTGAGGCTGTGGGGTAACTTGCACCTCCAAGTTAGATGATACGGCTGTCTCGGAGAGAAAGATCTGGCTTTAGCCTAGTTTCCTAGCCTAAAGTTTCCTAAAGTGTTCACAAACCTTGCAAATTTTGGACCTGCTGACCACCTTCAGTCAGGTTTGACACACAAGTGCTGCGATCCCCGGGACATGCTCCAGGAGCACATTCTTCCTAGTCAGGCACCAGGGGCATTCCAGGAACACTGTTAATGCCAGCAATGGCATAACCTTGGGCCATAGGAAGAAAGAGGAAGACCTCCTGCACTTTAGGCTAGCTGATGGCCCACAAGGATTTGAGTGTGCAGACACGGAGGAGGCAGTCCTTGTTACAGTGTCAAAAAAATCGAGTGGTTTAAAATACAATGAACAAATCTGCAACCAAGTCTTCACTGCTGGGTACATTCCGAAGTTTTACTTACCTTTTCATAATCACACCTAGTGCAATGGAGTGAATCACTAAGAAGCTATTCTCCCCAAATTTCCTTTTTTAAAAGCATTTCGTTTTGACTGAGTCTCTACCGATGTTTTATTTGCAAATCCAACCATTGAAAAAACAAAAATCCAAAAAGTGACAGGCAAAAAAAAATCTGTATATAATTACAAAATACAACAAATTTTAGTAGAGAAAATTGAGTACGTTTCTATGATTTGCTCCTATATTCCACTCCAGAAAACTAAGAATGATAGAGCTGGGGGCTTCTCCAATTTTCCTATTTTTCAAACCAAACTGAAGAAAGCAGCAAAGTCCTTGGTCCACACAACCAGTAACAAACCTGCACCCAGTTAAGTGGTGGTGCTTCACTTAACACAGCTTTGCATTTTCTTTTGGGCCTCTCCATTACTTCACTCCAACTGTACACGTTTTGGTACAAACTAGATGAATTACCTCCTGTCACCAGGCTGCAGTTACCTGTTTGCAGGCTGCGGGCAGTGCACTTCACAGAATGTAACTAGGCAACACTTGGGCATTTTACTGCCACTTTGTCAAACATTATCAAGTATAGAGCCAAAAAACTCTATCAAAATCACAATCCCTATATAAAAACATCCTTGCCCTTAGCATAGGCTGCAAGTATCCCCTGCGCCTGAACATGACAACGCAGAAAGAAATACTTGCAAGAAAAAGACACTTCTGGAGACACAGAGAATTATAAAAGCCAACCAAATTTCCAAAAATCTAAACTTCAGAGACCCTTTTGAAGGCAAAGTGAGTATATTCCATAATGAACTGGTAATAAGAACTCTTTTTTTCCCCTCTAGAAAGTAAAAAAGAACCATCTTTTACTGAAGATAATTACTTCAAGCGAGAAGTTTCAGTCAAGCTGGAACATGGTTCCTGGTCACCTTAATACAGATTCAAGTTGTTCTAAACAGCAGTGTTAGCTTTGATACATTCTGGTGGGACATGTATCAGATTGAGGAGGTTGAAGCTCGCTCCTTCTCTGAGAACAGCTCCCTGCACTGCTCACCTTGAAACAGCTGGCAGCTGGAGGTCCCTGTTGCAGAATGCACCTTTTTCTCAGCTGTATGGTTTTCTAGTGGCTCATTGCCAAAATCCCTGAGCCAATGTCTTCACTCCAAAGAGAGAAGGCAATTCAGGAAAGATACAAAAAACCTTAGAGTTGTAACATAGCAACTTTGTTCCTGCAAGGATACTGCAAGACAGCTGTGTGTTATGAAGTGGACCTGCAGTTTCTGTGAAGGAAGACGATACAAAACTTCAATTACGCAGGGCAAGGGGAACCTGATTTTCATCTACTTACAAGATTAATATTTCAAAGCTGCATTTTAGAGTACATGCCATGCAGCTTTCTCCTCTCCTCTTCCTCACCAGGTGTTTGGTTCATATCAAAGTCACAAGACTTCCTCAAGACCTCTGTGGTGTTTGGAAATTGATCCTGAGCGAGCACCACCTAGAAACCTGCTTCTAGCCACCGAAGACCCGATAGCCACCTGGTAGGCTCTTTTGTAAAGATCGAGACTGAACAATGCTATTTTCTTTCCACTGTTGGAATTAATTTTACTCAGATCTCCTGTCTTTTGTCTGTAGCAGCACCTAACCTTCCTGTGACAAGGCAGTTCAGCCTTGTTTTTCAGCACTGACCTGAAACTGGTCTTTTTGAAGAGCACTATCCCTTGGAAGCCCATCACCATAGCTCCATCCTGTGCCTAAACCCCTCCCCATACGGGAATCTCCTCATCTGCTGCCGAAATGAGGTCTGACACGCAGCAGTGCCACACACCACTTGTGTTCCACTGCGCCAGTCCAGCAGACAGCCTTTTGCCACCACAGCACACATAGCTAATGCTTCATACACCCCACAGCTTGGGTTTACTGTTGTTGACAAGCTTTCCTGGGCTGCAGTGCTGGCCCTGGACTCCTCCATGCTTTTATTGCTGCCTGTTTGCAGGCAAAAACTGCGTCTCCCTGAACCTGGGTATGATGGTGTTTACAGAGGTAGGCCTGGTGCCCTGCTTATGGCTGGGGTTGAAAGTCAGCCTGGTCGTAGCCAGCTTCTTTTGGGTGCTGGAGAAGGCCTTGGTATGCAGGATCTGGAAGTACAAACGTGCGAGGCTCCCAAGGCTGTACATTCTGTGGAGTGAGAAGGAGAGAAGGGAGAATATGCTGCAATTAAAAGCCTAGAATCAAGTACTTAAAGAACTCTACAAGACCATCTCCTCCCTGCCCCTCTGATCTGCTGGAAGACCAGCAGAATCAGTTCAGCAAGCTAGCTCTAAGTTTGTCAGGATGCCAAAGCAAAGCCAAGTTTTAAGAGCAATGAACACTGTGTGCTCTTCACAACATTTCCAGGATCACCAGTTCAGCTTTCTGTTAGTATCAAGACCACTGCCTTGCCATCTCCACTGACATTCCTTGTTTTTCATAGCCTCTTTATCTGAAAAGGCTTCCAAAGCAAGTGCTGTGTGCTTGAGCCCAAACTAAGGGCAGACCTGGTATGAAGTATAAGGCTATGCTAGTACGACTTTATAAGACCATCCCTCAGGATGAGGGGAAGTTCAGTTCCTCTAGCAATTTCAGAATTTAATCCTTAACAATGTTAACTCCTTCTGCCAAAAAGCATACCATGATACGTGCAACTGCCTGAAATACTTCACTGTCTTATGGGTGACTCAGTCCCACCTGCTAGGAGCAATCTCAAGCTCTGAGTCAATATTGTTTTAGAATTATTTAAAACATGACATAAAGAATAATAATTTACCCCACTGAATCCTTTAGCCAGTCCCAGTCTCAGCAGACACACAAACTGAACTATCTTTTGAGCAGTGTGGAGCTCATGTAGCTTTCAGAAAATTTACTTTATATACCAGTAAAATTGTTTTAGAAAAGAACACACAAGCTGAAGCCAGTTGACATTTGTCACAGCATAACCTCACCTGTATTGCATCATCGAGCACATCCAGGGAAAATCTGGTGTCTTCACTGCGAGACAGAGCCATTCTGGCCCTACTGTGGACAGAGAGGGGTTGCAAATCATTGCAAGTCTCCGAGCTGTGCAGGCCACTAGAAGAGTGCACAGAGATCATTAAGGCAATTAATTGCAGTAATTGAAGATGCCAGCTGAGGCTGCCCAGCCCATCCGCTGTTTGCTTTGTCAGAGGACCTACAGCAAAGCAGTATTTGGAGCAGAGTCAGTTATGTATCACAAGCAACCCAAATAGAAGTAAGATCCCTGTACAGTGAAAAATGTAAGCTTTATCCCCTCTGTACAATAAATGAGATCATATTGCCCAATTAATGCTTTGACTAATTAGCCCTTTCTCTCCTATAATCTCTTCTAAGAGCATCTCATGGCTCCTTGGGAGATCACTGTCTGTTTCACTCATCCTGAGCATGAAGAGAACAATTAAGCATTAAGAAAGAATAAAACCTTCTGAAAAGAAATACGACAAAACCAAAACCCACACTAGCTACTAGAGACAGAACTGCCGTAGCTGAAGCTACCTGGAGGAACACTGACACTCTTCTCTGGTGCTGCTACACTGTTTTGGCCTTTTTCCAGAAATATGGATTACCAACAATATGACCTGTCAGTCCCCCTCCCCACTCTACAGCTGAACAACTTGTGAAAGCATCAGACAATTTCAGCTCTGGTAGAGGCAGGGATGTCAAAAATATGAAACTCTCCAAATATGAGAGCAGAGACAGACCTACTACTGCCCACCGAAGGAAAAGCAGAGAAGAATTCAACTATTACCCATGCAAACAGAACACAGGTACCTCTGGACACACAACTGACTGTTTTGTCACAGTCTCCATAGCAATAAGTTCCGTCAAATTCATTAAGCCAGAGGAAAAGTGTTTGGAAGTACTACAGCTAATACAAAGCTCTCAACACAAGAGCCTCAGCTTAGTATGAAGCTAATTTCTAACAGGACTGTGACATGCTGTGTTACTATTCTGCTGAGTAGTCCCTATTTTAATCAATGTTTTGCTTCTATTTTGTAATAGCCTAATTATATAAGCAAAAATATTTCTTCATTTAAAAGGAACTTCTTGAATCGGGATCTCTGTACAATTTAAAATGAAGATCAAATAAAGCCGCCTTATTCTCTGTCTCCCAGCAAGAGCAGTACCTGCTTCCTCGCTCACGGGAAGTAGCTGCTGCCCAGGAATCCCAGTGGGCTCATTCAAGATCTCACATTTGGAGTGATGACTGGAGTACATCCATCAGAGGTATCCTCCAACTAGGAAGGGAAGCTTTGTCTGAACACTTGGAGCATGACATTTTGCCTGCAGGCCAAGCCTACCATTCTAAAAATCCTAGTAAGCAATATCCACACCCATTCAGACTGCCTGGGAACCTGCACATGCATTTTGTATCACTCCCTCATTTTCATACTTTTCATTACGTACCAAATTGGGAACTTGTTCGTCAGCCTGACCTGCCAGGAGACAGATGCAGGCATTAAATTACACACAATGAGAGGGTTTGTTCTCCTGCAGCCAGCAGCGGTGACCCACAGCTGATGTGCCACCACAACCGTCTCTCTGCTGGCCTTCCACTGGCTTCAGATGCAACTGCATCAGGCAAACTGAACAGCATTTCATACAGCAGCTTTGCTTACTGGGCTGGCAGAATTTAATCACTGGTAAAGACTGACTAGAGCTCCTAACGTGCCATTTGCATGTTCACGCAATGGCTACAGACATTTGAGACAAGCTGACAGAACTGTTTTCTTACCTCAGTCTGCTTGATTGAAAGGCTCCAGTTCCTCGAGCTCTACTGTCCTCCAGCTGCAAGGGGCAACACAAGCTAGAGATCACTTCAAGGAAAAACACGTTTGGTACTAGCATTTAAATCCTGGCAATACTAACTTTTTTATTTAAAATGAAATACTTTTTTAATCCATTAGGAATATTTTCCTTAAGTCATTAAAAGAAATAGCTCTCATTCTGCCCATCTAAAGACCTCCCATCACCCACGTGAGAGGATGAAGAAGGCCTCGTCTATAGATACCTTGGTACCACATTCTGAGGCTTCTCCACTTGAGTAGCAGCTGCCATTTACATTGAGATCATGATGATGTCGATGTCGTAGGAACATTCTGCTTTTCTTTGAGGACTGCTGAAACACAGAACAAAGAAAACCCATGCAGAAAATTAATGTTGGCACAAAAGCATATTTGAATATACCGCCGAATGCAACTTCCCCATGACAGCAAGTGCAGTGGGTTCTTTCTCCTGTCACTGGCATTCAGTGATATTTTGGATGTGTCACACAACCTCTATGGTTTGGTTTATTCCTATATGAAGCAGGATAATACTTACCTGCCTCGGTGGGTGGGATTCCACTAATAACTTTATATATATTTAGGTCATCTGTGTAGCAAAAAGTAATTCAAAAAAGCAAAGAAAAAAGGCTATGATGATGGTTCGAGAAATAAAAGCCTGTCATTTCGTTAGACTAAAGGAGCTGTACTTGTTTCACCTTGCAAAATGAGGGCTGAGAAGGAAAAAGCAAAAAAATAAGCCCATGGAAGAACACCCCCTTCCTGAGGCGGAGGATACTGCTGTTGAGACAACAAATAGGAACATCACAGCGTTTGGGCTGGAGGTCAGAGTATTTCCAAACTGAGGAGCGAGGCTCTGGAATAACATCCTAGCAACAGTGGGATGAAGAGACCCCTAAGTAACTCTGAGATGCAATTTGCTCAGGTTATAGAGAGATCCCTATACTGGGGTTCCCTACAGAGCTAGAGATTAGACCTGCAATCCAGAACGGAAGTGTCTCATTTACTTATAAGCCAAAAAGTCTCCAAGACACTACAGTTCTTTTGTTCCATTCTCAAACAAACATCCTTTTTATTTCTAGGTAAAGAGGCCAACCACAAATTTAAGTTCTTGGTAGCCACAAGGTAAGCTATGTTTTTTTACTGATGTAATATTATTTTAAAACCTTCATAGGCACAGGACTACTCAGAAGCATCCTTAAAAATCTGATTAGGAAGCAGAGACTGAAAGAGCAGCTTACAGAAGCAGCAGCCAACTCAGAGTTGGACTGTTAAGTCTTCTCTGCATCAGTGAGGGAGAAGAGCACTTACGAAGAAAGCACTAGCAACATGGGAGCCATAAAACCAGAAAACAAGTAGCTGATACAAGTGAAATGGGTATAACAGGGACTGCAGGCTCCATGGAGAAGCCCACTACCCTCTTCTACAAGAGTCATAGAATCATTTCATCCAGTGAAGATCCACAAGTCCTGTGTTGATTTCCGCGAGATGGACCTGAAGCACAAAACAGTCAAACCTAGGAATAGCTACTTAGAATCATGGAATCGTTTAGGTTGGAAAAGAGAGTGCAAGAGCAGCATGCAACTGGAACAGCAATTGCTATCACAGCAGAAAAAAAGATGCTAGAACTTTGCCAGGCAAATACCAATCTACTCTGATTTCAAATAAAGGTTCATAAAAGCTTCTTTTTGGGTTGCTTGTTCCCTTGAAAGAAATAGAAAATTGGAATATTTCTTTATTTCTAATAACTTAGCTGAGGCCAATATTTCTGTGTCCTGCCAAGGGGGCCAGAATTTCTGTAGTTTGCAAGATTCTGGACTCAGTCACTTTGACATTAGTACAGGACAGAGTTCAAATTATCTTCCACTGGAGGAGCGTGAGCTACTTTCTCTACTCCACCTTGGCTGGTTGCCCTCAGGTACTGCTTAAAAAGCCTACCTTTAATTTTTTTTAACTTTCTCTCAAACTCTGTTTTTCTTAACTTACAGGAGGTGAGCAGGTGTGAGCAGTGTAGCTTTTGGAATGCACCGTTAGATGGATCTTGTCCCTTTCCAAAATGCAGTATCTTCAGAGTCCTGAGTTCATGCTTGGTAGTCTATGCAATACATCCGCTCTTAAAGTTTCAAAGTGCAAGTGGAGAGGGTTTCCTGAAAGCAGAAAAAACAAGTTATTTTGGTAAACACAAAGTTTCTTCTTTTCATATGCACAGCGCTGCCCACACATCCTTAGCAATTTATGTCTGTCAGTGCTTCGGTAGAGCAACAGTGTGACACAGCTCACTAAAGTAAGCGTGGTTGGCCTGAGGCTCTCTTGGCCCATGTGTGCTGTGACAGAGCAAACAGGATGATGATCTACTCACCAGGAGACAGAAAGAGAGCGGGGTGGGAGCCAGAGCACAGGAGGGCTTGGCGTGGGATGTGCTCTCAGGGTCTCCCGTCTGCACAGGGGCTTTGCAAGGATGCAAGAGTTGGGCCACCTGCAGCTGCACTTCATGGCGAGGGGTTTCAGCAGGTAGCACAAGAGAGGAGATCAAACATTTAAGCAGGGAAACATGCTTCAGATCCAAGTAAAACTGAAGTTCAGACCCAGTATCTCCAGTCTGCTTTCTACAGGTACACTACTTTCCACTCGCCAAAAAAGCAATGCCAGGCAAGTTTTGAAAAACCAAAAAGCATCTCTGGCATAATCTTTCCCCAGCACAACCCGGGGGGAAAAAACAAAACAAAAAACCCATAACCAAGCAGCAGATTTGCAGGGTGAAAAACCAAGTCAAGAGCCAGGGTCCATGTTAAAACAGCATGCAAGGGTACTCCCACATGCTGCTCCTCCTCCCGACCATGGATGAGAGGCCTTATCAAAATAATTCACTGTGTTAAGGGACATGTTCTGTGTGATTCTTTACTAGTATTTCTAAGCCAGCAGAGCTGCTCCCCTGGGACTCCAGTGAAGCCATAATACTTCATCACTGTCTTTTTAAAACATCAAACACCACTCTGCCTTTTCCCATCTTGTTCTTCCTCATCTTGCTTAAAGGATTTCAGCTCTGATGTGTCCAAAAAAACTTGATAAAAAATCCTGCTAGGCAAGCAATCCACCACCAGCAGCGTCCATCATTCTGACCAATATTGTCTTATTTTCCAGTTTTCCTCACTTGCCTGTTTGGAGCATCAGCTGCAACCACAACAGCCCCCATCTCTTTGTTCCACTGTTTTTCCCCACCCTGTTGCTACGACACACCCGATGCCCCTTCCCTATCAATACATCAGGTTCCGTAGCCAAACCAGAAGAGGGAGCATTAATAATACTTTTACCTATAGCCTAAGCAGGCTGAATTAAAAGTCACACTGCCTTTGCACTCTGGCAAAACAAAAGATCAGACTGGGAAGAGTAACAAAGCTTTTAATCTTCTTCTCTTAAATCTGCAGTTTGTGAAATACCTGTTACTTGTAAATCAACATTCGAGGAAAATGCTACAGACAAGCAAGACAGGCATGAGCAGCATAAACTACCACTTGTCAACTGATGGAGGTGAGCACATGTGTTCTTTGTCAGAATTAATATATTAAACATCTTTTAATCATCGGTTAACTCACAGCTGGGTGTCCAAGGAGCACTTATTTCACCAGCCTTGGTAGCTCAACCTTCAGCTATCCACAACCCAGGTACACTCGCTCACACACCCACTTGTCAAGGCTTAACTCAGGTTATTATTTCTGGGGGTTTATTTTTGGGGGGTGGCTGGTGGGTTGTGTTGTTGTTTGGGGTTGGTTTTTTGTGGGGGGGGGCTGGTGGTTTATTTTTCTCTGGACAATTCCAAGGTAATCAACTCCAAAAGGTAATTGGCAGAATGTTACTGCCCACACTAAAGTCTGAGGTACACTCTGGTCATTGTTACCCAGAAAACAGCTGCCTGGTTTTGAAGAACAGAAATTTAGAATCTGTTTCTAAACCACAGCTAAATAGAGAAGTCAGGAAAAGAAAGAAGTGCCCAGAAAACACTGTATTAAAACCAGAGTCCAACATTACAATAGTTTTTGCTAAAAATAAGCAAAACCACACATTCTAAATTAAAACACAATGTAGTTTAGTAACCACACATCAGAACTTTCACCTACCGTCCTGCTACAGTGACACTGAGGTAGCCCAGACAAGCTCATGCTTCTGGTACTCACACACCCGGCAGATTCTGGCAGTGCCACACATACAGTCTGACACAGCAGCGGGGCTATGAGATGGGGGTTGTTGGCCAAATCTCTCCTCAACACTGACGCTAACGGGAGAACTGCTGCTGGGGCAGCCAGTGCACAAACCACAACCAAGTGAAAAGCAACTCGCTCGGAGCAGGAGCGGCAAGTTGTAATTCTGTGTTTATTGTTGTGGCTGTGACACCCAAAGACTCCTTAATATTTACATCATCAGCTAGCGCTTACCAGGTTTGTTCTCATCACATTTTTAGGCTTTGCTGCATTCTCTCTCAAGGGGATTTCTGAATATTTCATTCTCAACATAGAAACAGACACCAAAGGGTCTCAACAGCTATATTTGTCAGTTAAGGGCAGAAAGTCTTAAAGCCAATGCAGATGTGGTAGCCACTAATAACGTGTTCCTTCTCCAAAGAATTTCAGCCAGCAGCTCAATTTATCATCTGATAATAACAGAGTCATTTACTTCCCATAAAAAAAGATAGCTGTTAAACCTAAAAGCATTGGCAAACATTCTCTCCATTTCTCTCAGATTTAACCATAACTCCATAGTGAACAAAGATTATATTTCAATAAGCAGATACAAGTTTATTGCCTTGCAGTATATTCTTCTTCTGGAACCATCTCTAAAACAGTGCCTTTGTAAAAGATTTTTTTTGTAATTGGTCACACACTTATATTAGCATTTACTTAATTTACCTGTTACTTTTGCTGGTCGAAATCAAGTGTGATCATTTTTTTCTTCTTTGCATAGCAAACATTCTAGTAAAACCAGAAGTTTAAAATCTGCATTTTTGTCACGTGCACCAGAAAGGTTCCAGCTGGATTTTCCAACTCCCTGCCAAACGGTAGGGCTGCGTAGCAGAAATCAGTGTCACCAGACACTGGGCTGAGGTTCTGGTTGGTGACAAGTCCTTAGAACAAGGGAAAACCCAAGCCTCCCTGCCCTGCCATTCTTCACGAAATGAAGAGTTGCTGACTTATATCCAAGTTAGATCATTCTATACCATTGTCCATTTGTTCTCAGTTCATAATAAGCCAAATTCTATTCAGCTATTATACACAAGGAAGCACATCTTTCAGAAAAGATGTGCTTAAGGAGACCCAAATTTCCCCAGTCACCTCTTAACTGCACAAACCAGGCAGATAACAAAATTTTATGCACAACCGTAAGAGGCAAAACACAAGTGAGAAGGTATTCCACAAAAACATACACTACTGATGTTCCATGAGTAAACCCAAAATAGTTCTATATAACAGGTTCTATGGACCAGATGAGCCTCTGAAATCTACAGCAGACCTGCATGAGACTCTTCTTCCCCACTGTCCTCACACCTCCTGTTGCCCTATACAGAATGCACAATTGGTGTATGTATTTTCGGCCTGAACATTTCCAAACCACAGTGAGCTCCACAGGAGATAGCTCGGGTAGCGGGACGAGAAGGAAAGGGTTGCTGTAATGAGGTGTCACTGCCCAAACCTGAAAGAACTTACTGCCTGCATGATGCAAACAGTGGCAAAAACCTGAAAAGTGACCATTTAAATTACGATGTTGTAACAGCCAGGAGGATGCTTCTTCATCAATGACACAGACAGTGGGATCAAGTGCACCCTCAGCAAGTTTGCTGACGACACTGAGCTGAGTGGTGCGGTCGATGTGCCAGAGGGACAGGACGTCATCCAGAGGGACCTGGACGAGCTAGAGAGGTGGGCCCAAGCAAACCTTATGAAGTTCAACAAGGCCAAGTGCAAGGTCCTACACTTCGGTCGGGACAACCCTTGTTATCAATACAGGCTGGGGGATAATGTGATAGCAGCCCTGCAGAAAATGACTTGGGGGTCCTGGTGGATGAAAAGCTGTACATGAGCCAACAATCTGCGCTTGCAGCCCAGAAGGCCAATCGCATCCTGGGCTGCATCAAAAGAACCGTGGCCAGCAGATCCTCGGATACTTACATCCTCAGGGGTATAAGTGTCTAAGTGCCTCAGGGGTATAAGCAGATCCTCAGATACTCAGGGGTACAAGTGTCTCAGTGACATTTTGAAAGCTTAACTCTGGAGAGCACTTCTAAACTTGCATTCAAGGTGTCCCAGAACTTGCAGTCTTCTAAGCGCATTCTAATAAATTCTCAAAGCCTCCAAGGGGCTCTTACGAATAAAAAAGTTTGAATAAAAAAGGTTTGAGAAATTTCTATTACCTTGTGTTAAACAGGTGGTTCACTGTATCAAAGTTATACACAGAGGAATTCCAGGGCTCTTCCTCTCTTCTGACTGCTGTATAAAGCTCATCATTAAGGAACTTGGCACAGCTCATGAAAATCCCCCCTTTCAAGTCTACACAAGATACAGTTTTCCTTCCAAGAGAGGCAGAAGCTTCAAAAGCCATTACCAGATTAACAGAAACAAGACAAGCAAGCTACTTCAGAGAGTGTTTCCAACACAAACAGAGGATAATTTAACTAAAAAAATCTGAAGAGACAAAATATTTAAATTTGGAGGTCACGTTACGTATCTACTCATTTAGGAGTGATCAAAGCCAGATCATACTACACTGCACAGGAACCATCCACCAGAACTTATTTTTATGAGTTCCAGAATGGAAGTCCTGATTGTGAGTATATGCTCGGAGACCTTTGACCTCTTCCCTGACAAGGTCCAAATGAATTCCTAGTATCCAACACAAATTCCAATTTGGGTACTCAAGAGTTTCACACTGATCTTGGGATGTGAACTGGATACAACCAAAGTTCTCAAGCACCCAGCCAATTCTACAAGAATTAAAGACCTTAAAGACCAAACCCAAAGAGAAAAAGCAAGGCTCACGTGTTACATAGCAGAAGATGAGAGGTCCAAGAACTACGGTAGAACATCAGGGAAACACACACGGTGCCCAGCGCCTCTCCTTCCCCTCCCCATCAGCTGGACTCAGAGTGATCCCTACAACCCAGGGGTGCATTTGCTACACTGACATTTGCCATTAAATCCTACTGCTGGTCCTGGCAATCAGCCTACTGGTCTCTGGCTCCTGCTTTCGCAGCACAGTGGCAATTGTTTCAAACAGAGCAAGCAGTTGTTCAACCAGTTTGCAGCACAGCCATCGCTCCCTACAAAATCAGAACTCCACCAGCTCCAGCAGGTCAATTTAGACTCACATTCTTCCCAATAAAACCATTAATAACAGCTTGTGCTATGAGCAGATGTGGAGTCCTAATGAGGGAATATGGGGGTGCTCCTCACGGGGGCAAGGTCAGCTTCCTCTACTTTTTCCTTTTCAGCCCTTTCATGGAATTAGCTGTTAATCAGAGCTCACGCTACATAAAGAACAGCAACTACCTGGTATCTTACCATCCCAACTCTGCAGCCTTCTGGGTTTTCCACAGGCAGAAACATGCCTGAAACTGTTTGTTTTATCAAAATCGGTAATTTGTGTGTAATAAAATATATAATGCCTTCCTTGCAATTAAGAATATTAATTGCAAAGGGAGCAAGCATAAGATTTCATGGAATACAGAAGGAGAAAGTAGTATTTCAGTTGGGTTTAAGGTCACAACATACTTCTTCAAGTATGAAATAGAGACCCAGTACACCAAACTAGAAGTAACTGGATTAAAATAGCCATTTAAGCAGTTTTAGGCTTTTATAATCTGGTCTAATACTTCCAGAATCCTCTGAATTTCTACAATATAAGTCAAGAGAACACGAGGTTTCTTATCCGCAGAATTAGCCCAGAATAAAAGCACAACTACTAAAGTATCTACCTCCAGAAGATTAGCAATATTACTGCTCAAAGCTCAGGACTAATCTGCTAAGAATTTGTTAGTGTATCAATCACTGTAGCAGAAACACAGAACTAAGTGTCTGCTGGGAATAATCTGTACTTTCTATTCCCTCATTCTACTGCAGTCCAATCAATTCTAGGATGAAACTACCACTCTTAAAACACAAGCTAGTTTTACTGATTGAATACAGCAAGAACAACCTTTACAGGAGCCATCTATGAAAGAAAAAGCTCTTCCCCAAGAAAAATATGCTTTATTTCATTAGGCGTCTCATCAGCCTGAAGCCTCTGCAGGTTGTGATTAGTCCAATTTCAGCTCCCCAAGACTAAAGCTCAACTGATTGATTATAAGAGCATCAGGCATCTCAGGAAAAGGAGCTGATGATTTGTAAAAACCATCACAATGGATCAGACCACAGGTCCATCGTGCTTAGTATCCTGCAATACATACCCAACTGCTCTCAAGAGTCTCTCCCAGCACCTTCAGCTCAAATCACACTTCGCTTCAGTAGCCCCAGCATCTTTAGCAGCCTTCAATGAATCTTTCTACCACGCAGCAAAATGCAGACTGCATCCTGCTTTTTCAGTACCTTCACAGAAAATGGAATGGTGGTGACTACGTTACAGAAAACATAAGGAAAACACCACAAAAAATAAAAGCGGCAAGTGCACCAAGTTTTACTCAATTTAATTAGCAACTTGCCACAAACTTGATGACATATTTGTTTGAAGTGATGCCAATTGCAACCCAGTTGGTACTATTCCTAGGTTGAGACAGCTTGGCTGAAAGTGGAAACACAGTATATCATGGAGTACTCAACAGCAGGTGTCTTATGAATCAGGGGGTTTCAACTTTTTTCCACTTTAGAAATTTTTCTATTGAAGTGCTAACCTGCCTTCTTGGGCATTTATGCCTCCTTAAAACAAACTTGCTCATCTGTTTTTTGAATATCCCTTAAAGTCTACAAATATCCAGAAACAGAGACTGAAAGTCTTTTCTCTAGACATAACCAAAGTTGACAAGGGAAGGGGAAAACTCCTTCGGAAGAGATGAAGGCTGGAAAGGCAGCCAAGTTGCAGCTGTCTGCTTAGGAGAAAGAATGGAGAAAGAAGCATGCCTCTGGTGAGGGAGAGGGACGTTTTCTCCATAAGACTTCCGCGCAAGTTTCACCGTGGTGTTGTCCATATTGGGTTACACCCCTTCCTCCCTATCTGTATTTACACAGGATCAGATACAGTGTGAAGTAGTGAGGTTTTTGGCTTGTTTTGAAGCAGCACTAATGCTTCCCTCTCCCCACCTCCCAAGAATAAGGTGGCAATCGGTAGAGAAATATTTAAAGAAGTGAAATAGAAGGGAAGGAAGTGCGATGAAAAATTTCACAAAGACAACAGACCAAAAACCACGTAGATAGCACAAAGCTACACGTGGAAATGGATCTGTTTTAAGAACAGCATCGTAAATCATTGGGACAATCAGGGCATTTCACGGTTGTATTTTCTAGGGAGCTTCTCTCAACTGATACATCCAGTACACCATGGAATGAGAAGTTCATTCAGCAATTCTTGCTACCGAGGCTTCCTGAAGTCCCACTGATTACTTGCACAGGACATGTCCCCATATATTAAACTAAATGGAATGCTAGTTAAACACGAACAACAGAAGGAAATTTCCCAATTACTTTAAAAATTACTGCCCCCACCCTGCAGCATTTAACAATCAATAATATCTTTTTTATTACAGATTCAAGGCTCCATAAAAATATGAAGAGTTATAAGGCTAAACTTTAAGTATCTCTTCGTCACCAACAAAACAGGTAGGATTTACTTCTCCATATATTCAAAATAAGCAGAAAAATATGGTCTACATTCTGTGCAAGGAAATAAACTCAAAAAGCTCAGAAATCCACTCATTAAACATACAAATCAGGTCACCAGGACACTGCTGAACAGCATCCAGGCATGACCTGGACAGGCAAGGTACTTTGGTCATCCATTTATAAAAAGGATGTAACGGCTTCCAACAGGCTGCCTAGGAGGCTGGCAACATCATAGATAAATTTGGCAGTTTTGGGGTTTTAGTTATTGCTCTTTTACACAACAGATCACAACTGGTCATTTTATATTACTTCTTACAAGAAGTTTCCCTCTGGAATCCTCCCAAAAGATATGCATACTCATTTCAAATTTTTTTCCAACTGAACTGTATACACAGAAGTCTTCTAGCTAAAGATCCCTTCCTTAGCCACTATCAACAATGCCTCAAATATGAAATTACTTTGATCAACCTAAAAGAGGCGAACCAACCAGTTAAACACTCTGTTGACTCGGCGAGGTGATGCGGTGCACGCTCGGAGGGGGGCTGGAGACCAACTGATGGGGGTGCAGGGAGGACTGTGACACACAAGATTTCCTAAAGACTGTGTAAGATCAGAGCTCTGTAAGAGAAACATTAAGTCTCAAACTCAGTAAAGTTTAATGTGACAACAATTCTGAAGAATAATGAGGGCAGAGAGGAGAAAAGCCCAGAAAACAACAAAGAGTATCTAAGGAGCATTTTGCAATTCTAAGTAACATTGAAATTAAGTAGGCCCAACATAATCACATGCAATTTAATCAATTGCATTTCAAGCAACCTCCAAATCAATCCTAGATCATATTTTAAATGCATTCTTATCCATCACAAAATAAGTAACAAAATAGAGCTTTTAGGGGCCTTTAAGCTGGACACCATTTTCAGAGCAAGACAGACTCATTTTTGAGCTATGCTTTTCCACTACGCAAAAAGCTTATGCTGTACCAAAATCTGTACTAATTTCATAGAAACTTTCTGAAGCTTTAATGAAATACTAGTGTTACTTAAGAATATTTGATGGCTCACACACACTCATTGAACACTATTCTGAAGTGTCAAAACCAAAATACTTTTGATTTCTACACCATTAACCCCAATACCTGCAGTTCACTGCATGCGTATATCTGCATTAGCATTAGTTAAACAGCAAACCGCCACAAAGCTAAAAGAGCAACAGAAGTACAGTTTTCCTCATACTGCACTACCAGTGTCGCAGCTTTGTCTGTTGAAGGAAGCATCTTCTTGTCAAATAATTAATACAGGGATTTATTGAGCTACAGGCTGTAGCCAGACCACAGTGTTCAACTGGTTCCAATAGCTTCCAATAACTTGTTTATTCCCTTTTTGAACAGTTTAATTTTGCCATAGAATGTTTCAAATGGAATGTATTTATTGGCTATACTTCCTTTTAGTAGATATTTCTATCAGACAATAAAAAAACCAACAATGAATCAGCCCATATTCACCTTGAATCTATCAAGCACAATCTCTCACCTTTATTCCCACAGGAGTTCAGTTACTCATTCTCACTGTTCAGATTCTGCAGTTTACCCTTACACAGATGGGAGCACTTTCCCTCAGAATTTGTCACTGAAAAAGTTGAAGCTGGCTTTCAAGAAAAGGGAGTGTCGTAATTATTTTTCTGTGTCCTGTGAATTTTCCCTGCTCTGAGAGTTAACCCTTCATAACTTCACCACAGTTAAGGCTAAAAGCACCCATTAAGTCACTTGGTCTGGTGACCAGAAGCTACCTGCCACCACCCAGAAATACCAGGTTCTGAACACTATTTAGACAGGTCAGGCCTTTAAAAATCATCATGCAAAACCAACATGGATCAGAGGTACCATCAACACCAAGCTTCTAGCAACAGCTTAAGATCAGAGGTTAACATTTTCTTAAACACCCGTTTTCAGGGTTTTTTTTATGACTGCAATCTCTTACCACCTTCCACAGTTCACAGTAGATTTCTGTGGGTTTTTCTTTCTTTGTTTTGCTTTGGTTTTGTTTAATTTTGGAGGACCCTAAAAATAGACAAGAGGTTGTTGTTTTTTTTTTAAAAGCAAAAGGTGAAGCCAGTTCAGTTATCACATGTCAAATACAGTATTGGTAAACTGCTATCAGCTGATGCATTACTACATGAGGAAAAAAAGCAAAAGTGAGTTAAAGAAACATTAAAATAGTATTTTAAAATCAAATTATTTGATGTGATTTATAAACTTGCTTCCACAACTCATACTGCTGTTGACTTAAGATTTCGTTTAATTAAAGTTTCTTTCTTCACTTCTATCACTGCAAAATTATGTGTTTCTTGGTTACTGACCTACTTCTGCATATTATACAGGAAAGAGGAGGGAACAGCATCTCCTGCAGGGCACCTTGGGACAGAAGATGAAGGCAAGAGCGACTTATTCTTTTTGGAGGCCACCAAATCAACTGAACCCAAATCGGTCCTGCTTCTTCATTAGGTCTCCAGGCTGCCGGTCACCAGCAAGGACTACTGGGCCCTGGAGATAAAAGGTGACACTGAATTCCACTCACAGAAGCCACAGCACAAGTATTTCATAGGTATACTCTAAAAGGGACACAAACCACTTAGGAGTTACATTTCTATGGCAACTTCATTAATTCAAAATTCTAACCTAGGGGAAGCAGTTTAAGGAGGAAACATTACTAGGCCAACATCAGTGCTGTTTGTTTCTCCTGGAAGAGCTGTCCACAACCATGGCTCACAATTAAAACGCTGTTTTCCAGGTCCTCCAGCTCTGCTCACAGCTCCAGGGAGGAATAACTGAGATCAGCAAGAAGGCAATCAAGGCATGACAGTGCCCACAGGACATTACTTGCTCAGTATCATTGGTCATGGACCAGCAGACCTTGGTGACAGCTATTGTAGACTAGACTATCCAGAGAATGTAGGGTATTTAGAACAACATGGCAGTAATTTATGAGTACTGCTCAAAAGATGATGATTGCCACGATTAAGACCACCATCCTTCCTTCACACTATATAATTTCCATTTTTATAATGGGCAAGGAAATCTGGACGCTCAGCAGTTCACAGTTTCTACGTACACACAACGTTCTACACACTGACCTGTTTCTCTTGACAGTCTTGTCTGTGCTCAACAGTCGCTTAGTAGTTACCCACACCAGCCAAATGTCTCTTTAGCAAGAGAGATCAGTAGAAAGGACCTGGAAAGTTGAAGTTTCCCCGTAAGGAATGCCATGTTATTCACTGTGTAGTCTACACTTTATAGCACCTGTGGTATAATTACACACATACTTGCGAGTGGAAGAAAATATTATGCAGAACAATTAACTTATTTCATGCATTTGCATTGATGTCTATATAAACATCATAATTGCTTGAGAACAGTAACTGCTTCACAGTGAATTAAAGATAATCATGAGCTTATTTGGTTAAATACTGAAATACAGCTCAGACAAATTCTAGTTACTTAGAAAATACACAAAGCATCTGAAAAGTTAGTATTCTCCATCTTTGTGTGCTGCATGAGATTAACGTTACGGAGGTCCAGGTCCCTTAGGAATCCTTATTTTCCATAGCATTAGAGTAAAATCAAGGAGGAATTTGGATCAAAAAGTAAACCTGGAGGTCATCTAAGCCTCCGCTCAAAGCAGGCCTGACAGACCCTCTCATCGGCAACCCTAGCCAAGGATGCCAATAAGTTAAGGCTTTCCCCGCCTCAGATCTTGCAGAAGCACCTATAAAAGCACATGAGGAGTAAAGCTACATGGGCACTGCTCTTTGTCAGAGACACATTATACCCCAGTGGAACAATAAGATTCAAATCTATCAAAAAAGTCATCCAACGTATTTTATTTATAAAAGCTGATTCAAAAGGAAAGTGCATTTATCCAGAGAAAACATACACATATGCAATAAGGACAATAATTATAACAGTTGGCTTTACAATCTGATGTAATTCAGCTCAAACCTCTATGGCCAACCCCATGGTAGTTGTTTTTTTGTTCTCTCTTCAGAAAGTGCATGACCTACTTTACATCAGCAGTATGATGGCTAAAGAACAAAGACCAGATAACAATTAGGGCTAAAACCTCATAGGGAAGTATTAAGAGGCTCCTTTTCATCAGTGTGGGGAGTCTGCTGTATCTGGATAGGATCAGATGTGGCTACATTTTAAGAACTCTAATTTTAAAGAAACACATCAAAGAATTATTCAGAGCAATATATCAAATTTAAGAACAGAGCACTGACTAGATGAAAAAAAAAATCAGACCTCAGATAAAGAAAAAACTTCGGATTTTCTTTAAATTAAAGCTTCTAGAAACAATTGGGAATCAATATGTGAGCAGAGAGATAAAGTTCAGAAGGGCCCCAAGCAAACGATGCAGCTTCCAAGCAACTTCAAAGAGTCCAGTTTGCACACCAGTGAGTGAGAGTCTTCTGACTGACAAGTTCATGCCAAAAGGAAACCAAGTCGCAATTTGACTGACCAAACACTTTGTAATGAGGTTTTTCCACAGAAGTTTAGCTGATATTCACTCCTAAAAACAGATGAGCTTTTACTGATGCAAAGACCTCATCAACCCAAATGCTGTACCTTCAAAGTACAGTTTACCTTCCAGCCCCAAATCAGTTTTATTGCAGACATTTCTTTTTATTTAATTTTGCTTTTTGCCTTTTTTTTTTTTGTTCCTCTTCCAAAGATCAGGATTTTTTTTTCCCTCCTCCAAACATACTACAGCAAGAACATGTTGTTTCAAGTGCCTGAAAGCACTGTAGCATATAATCTGTTCTCTCTCGATCTTCAAATGCGGCAACGCAACACTCAGGAATTAAGGTGAACAGGCCTAATTTACTAGATTAAAAACAAGCACCATTCAAAAGTGTACAGCAAAAGAGTTTAAAAGTAATTCTACCTAAAGGTGTCTAAAAAGAAGTTGAATAATAGAAAAGAGTTTTCAGGCTACAATTCCATTTGGAACTGGAGGACCACCAGAACTCCTTCCAACTCCACTCTGATTAAACACAATTATAGATAACGGGGAGGGTTGATGGAAGATACTGATGTCCTGGAAGTTACCCAGCCTGCGAGAAGAGCACTGCACTAGCCAGTAACACAGAGCCATGGAAAGGTGAAGGGCTTCCTCAGAAGCCTTTAGCCTAAGAATTCACAAGAGTACCAGTACATACTGCAATACAAAAACCTGTAAAACTCAATTGCAATAGTCTATGCCCATGTAAGTCTTGATTATTTAGGTCTGGGTAAAGTGTCTCACCTTTGACATGTCAGCTGGCTACGCTTTAACAGAGAAGAAAACCAAGAGAGGCAAACGTGCGATTCATACCAGGTTGCCTACTTGGCTTGCAGTTTTTTTCTTCCAAGAGAGCATGGTATACTAGCCTTACTTGCATTTCCCATTCATATCATTAAGATATGGGTTAATCTTTCCCAATTACTCTAGAGGGCTTAACTGCAACAAATTCAGTACACAAATGAATTCTTTAGATGCACCTTATTGAATCTATCAAATCCAGACAAGTCCCCAGAATACCCAAACAAAAATAGGATGGTGCAATTAGTTTTAAACCCCAAATTTCTACACTACCAGTACTTTTCAGATTCTAGTGGTACAGGAAAAAAAAGAAGATGCCTGTAATATGAAAGAGTCTATCTGTAACAATAGTAAATTGCTCTTGGGGAAGTCATAAAACAGATCAGATACCAAGCATTCTGAAAACATGTGAGACAATCTGTGGGAGCATTCATATGGATAATTAGCTAAATTTATAGTACATTTACAACTACCATTATGAAATTGTCACAAACAAGCACATTAGTATCTTTGACATATCACAGCCTCCCACAGCCTTGATAATAATTACTATACTTTAGTACCAAATCAATTAAAGCTTGGATAACTGTCAAGCAGATTTTTTTTTCTTTATTTCCCTAGAGAAAGCGTAGCAAACAGATGGGTACTGAAATAAGTCACATGGAAATCTTAGCCTTCCAGTTCCTAAAGGGGCTCCAGGAAAGATGGGGAGGGAGTCTGGAGCAGGGAGGGGAGCCACGCGGCGAGGGGGAAGGGTTTTCCACTGCAAGAGGGGAGATTTAGGTGAGATATCGGGAAGAAATTCTTGGCTGTGAGGGTGGTGAGCCCCTGGCCCAGGTTGCCCAGAGAAGCTGTGGCTGCCCCATCCCTGGAGGGGTTCAAGGCCAGGTTGGACGGGGCTTGGAGCAACCTGGGCTGGTGGGAGGTGTCCCTGCCCAGGGCATGGGGTGGCACTGGGTGGGCTTTAAGGTCCCTTCCAACCCAAACCATTCTATGAAATTGAGTTTAATCAAACTGACATATAAGGTAAGTGACATGGTACAGAACTGCTATTTAATAGTATGCGGGAATATCCATTTTCCAGTGGATTAACAGGCAGTACATTTCTAGGGTATTACACAAGAAAAAAAGCACCTGAACAAGTATGTAAATAAAGTGGCTTATTTATTTCAATTAAGGTAGCAAGCTTCCTCATTTTATGCATATATAGTTCAACAGAGCTTATGACTTGGAGAACATGGGACATTGTAGCTGCTAACAGTATGGGGTTTGTCAGAGGTACTGTTGGTGGATCTAACCAGCAACACCTTATGTACATCTGCCTCTCCTAGACCAAAGCTCTGACAAAGCCGGCACTGTTTCTGGCCATGGATAGTGCTCCCTAAAGCTATCCACTCAGGGTTACAGCAGAAAACCAAGATCACCAACACATACGCACAGAAAATGCATAAAGAATTTAGCTAATAATGCAGCAAGCAAAGAAAATTAATGTTTATGTTTATTAAAGGAAATATAATTACACAAAGTATCTAGAACTAGAGAGAGAATGAAACGTAAAGCCAGAATCTGCAATTGATTTTCAAGCTTCTATCTGGTCTGGTCTGTCCCATTCCATAATCCCAGCTTCCCTCTGCCCACGCTGCCCCTTCCCCAGTACATCACACAACAAGCACCAAGTAGGTCAGAACCAAACGTTGTCTATCTGGACTTTGGTAAGGCCTTTGACGCTGTCACCCCGAGCATTCTCCTGCAGAAGCTGGCGAATCATGGCATAGGCAAGTGTACTCTTCGCTGGGTTAAAAACTGGCTGGATGGCTGTGCCCAGAGACTTGTGATTAACGGGGTGAAATCCTCTTGGTGGCTGGTCACCAGCAGTGTCCCTCAGGGCTCAGTTTTGGGGCGCTTTTATTCAATATCTTTATCAATGATCTGGATGAGGGGATTGAGTGCACCCTCAGTAAGTTTGCAGACGACACCAAACTAGGTGGGAGCGTTGATCTGCTGGAGGGTAGGAAGGCTCTGCAGAGGGACCTGGACAGGCTGGATCGATGGGCCAAGGCCAATTGGATGAGGTTGAATCAGGTCAAGTGCCGGGTCCTGCATTTCGGCCACAACAACCCCAAGCAACGCTACAGGCTTGGGGAAGAGTGGCTAGAAAGCTGCCCGGCAGAAAA
>VWZL01005841.1:134753-145173 GCA_013396915.1 Stercorarius parasiticus
GTTTAGTTTGGAGAAGAGGAGGCTGAGGGGAGACCTCCTTGCCCTCTACAACTACCTGACAGGAGGGTGCAGAGAGGTGGGTGTTGGCCTCTTCTCCCAGGTGAATAATGACAGGACCAGAGGAAATGGTGTGAAGCTGTGGCAGGGGAGGTTCAGATTAGATATTCGGGAGAATTCCTTTCCTGAAAGAGTGGTCAGGCACTGGAACAGCCTGCCCAGGGAGGGGGTTGAGTCCCCATCCCTCAAGGGATTTAAGAAACGTGTAGATTTGGCACTTCAGGGCATGCTCTAGTGACAGAGATTGTAGGGTTTTTTTTATGTGTGTGTATGGTTGGACTCAATGATCTCCAAGGTCCTTTCCAACCATGAAGATTCTATGACTCTAAAACCAACACCAATTTGCATACATTTGGCCAGTATTTGCTAGCAGTCACCTGCCTTCAATTAAGAGCAGAAGTTTGAACTGCTCCTCTACACAGCACATTTTCCACGGGTACCTTCTACAGGTCCAGAATCTAGACTCAGAATTGTATTCAGGCCAGTTTATGAGAGAGAAAACATGCAAAAGCTACAGTAAGTTTTCACTCAGCCAAACGTAACCAAAGCATCCAAGACAGCAGGTTTGTGAATGCCTGCATGAGCGTACATGTAGAGAAACATGAAAAAACAAGCTTTGTGCAAATCCCCATTGGGATTGACACTGCTCCAATAATAAAAAAACCACACCCACCAAAACCAAAAAACCCCAACCCCATAAACTCAACTTGAAAGCCTTTGCAACTGAGAGATGTAAAACAGCTGAGAGCACCATTTAAGTTGAAGCCAAAGTCAAAATCAAAAAAGGAAAAAATCACATGCTACTTATTCTATACTTTTTCAAGCCATTACGCACACCAAACATCTGTACTTCATTCTGTTTCTGCAATAGATTATAAGTTTTAAATATGACATTCCTTTAGATATGCTGGTTTATGACAGACATGTAGATTAAATAACTAACCTATGATTAAAGAGTTCATGTAAAAGTAAAGAACACATACAGGACTGTAAAGTCTCCAAAACAGTTGTAGCTGTTTATAGAGCTCTCAAACTTGGGTTGGAGCAGTTTGTTATAGAGACTAGCTACCCCACAAATACTGACAGAAATGAAAATTATCATGACACACACCACAGGAAGTGCAGTAGCACAATCCCAGTATTTCCTGGGGAAATAATCCAACAAGACAGTATCTTTTAGATTATTTTTCTGCAGGTTTTTTTCTTTTTGTCCCTGTTTTGCGAGACTAGGATTAAGCCAAAAATCAAGAAGAAATACTTTGAAGCAAAACTTCGTCTTGACATAAGATATGCTACAAATAAATATGTGTACCATACCCTTCTGAAACCCTTCCTACTTTTTGTCCCTACATAGCCTCACAACATCTTTGTAGTCTTCCTGAGTGGCCTGCCCCATCTTCCAAAAGCCATAAATTCTCATTTTTTTTCCCCCCCGAGTTGCAACCATATCTCTGTTCAGACAGGCTGGTCTTTTTCCCTCTAATAGCTCGTTTTTTGGCACACGGCTTTTCAGCTTTTCCTAAAAAGTGATTAAGTCTTCCCAAGAGCAGGCAGTAACCAAGTGAGGTAGCCCTGCTCCCCTTTACTCCACCCCAAGAGCTCCTCTTGGCAAACACCTAAAACACAAGCTTCAGGAGACAAAGTGACAGAACAAAACTAATTTTTCTACAGAGTTGACAGTTTCAGACCATGAATGGCTCCACCTGGGAGCCAGAGAGATGGGGATGCTCACAGAGGGGTGCAGAGCCAGGTATAGAGCGGTCCATCCCTTTGGCCAGCTGCTGGCTGTTACCTGGCTTCTTTTATCAAACCGCATTCTTCAACGCACCACACAAGTGCAATTTTGGGATAGAAAGTAGAAAAAAAGCCATAGAGACCTCTGTTCTCGGCATAGCTACTTTTCAGACTACTGACCACTTCACACACAGAAAACAAAACTGATAGTTTTGAAAGTCCTGTGTGTTTATTGGGAAATACAGACACAGCGCCCACCGCTGTGACTGGCAACCCTGCCACATCAAAGCTGATGTGCACTGCTTTCTCTGCACTCCAAAAACATTCCTGTTGCAAAGCATTTTAAATTGGTTTTGTAATAACACAATAGACCATCGTCAGTGCAGACACTGGGCTTTAGAAAAGTCCTTACCTTCAAAAAGGTAAAAGCTTTCTCTTCATATTGTTTGTCCCAACACCAATTTGGTTAACTCCTTTTTATTAACATTACCACAAGACAGCCCTGTTCTACCTTTATTTAATCAAACAGGGGCCAAACTTTATCCTTTACCCCCAGTTCCATCAAGTTGTTTACCAGATGATCACTTCTTCCTATAAATCTGACATTGTTCATATCCTTAAACTGAGGCAGATTCAACAGCGTTAAGCCATGAAGCAGCACACACCGCCACAGGGTTGTTCAAGCAACTCACTTCAGAAGTTTGTGAGATGTTCATAGTTTATTTCTGAACCAATATACACAAAGCCAACACAGAAGAGAAAGTCCCACGAAAGCACATGCAGTGAAGAACACTTGGTGTCCAAGTTTGCAAAGAAAAGACCCATAAAAGCTCACAAGGAAGGTGAGGAGGTGGATACAAGATGAAGTCTCCCATCCCTTGCTGCCTCCAGACCAAACCCACCGCTCTCCTCGGCGCCCCACCCCATCGCCCCCCGCCCTTCCCGGCCACACGGAGGTCGCTTTCGGGCTTAAGGAATGAAGCTGGGGGGAAGCCGTCAGATGATAAACGGAGGCAGTACAAAAAGGTTTTCGCCGCTCTTCTACCACAAAAAAGAAGGCAATATTCCAAGGAAGCACTATTAAAGCGGTCCTTTAAACTTCAATAACCCGAAACCCGCACTTTTGAGTGGGCAGACCCCTTAAACACCTTTACGAACACCGCGGGAAATCGCCAAGAGGCGCCTCCCTAGGGAAGAGCCGCGGCAGCCCCATACTCACCCTAGGGAGGCAGCGACGGGGAGCCGCTGCTGCTACCGGTGTCGTCAGACTCGCCTCAGGCACCGGGCCAACCCAGCCAGCTGGTGCCCGCCCCGCAGCGCCCGCAGCCGGCGGCGGCTCCTCGCCCGGCTCCACAGCCGGCCCCGAGGGCAGGGAGGCGGCGCCACACCTGAGGGGGAGCGCGAGCGCCTCCCGCGGAGCACCCGCGACTCAGCGCTGCGCACGCGCACCCCAGGCCCGGCATCCCGCCCTCCTTCCCTACGCCCAGCGCTTATTGGCTGCCGAAGCACGCGCTCCCTGCGGAGCTAACCAGAGCGGGTAAATAGTGCCAGCACGTGCTGGAGCGGCAAGGAAGGCAGGCTGGGGAGCCAATCATAACTGCCGGCCCGCCCCTCCAGACTATATAAGCGCAGAGCGGGCCAATGGGGGCGCCATTTTGTCTTGTCGGGGCGCGAGAAGTTGTGAAGCGGGCGTCGCTCGGTCCCCAGCAGCTATCCCTGCGGGCCCAGGCAGAGCGAACCAAAGAACACCTCCAGTACGCGGCCCGTTTCCATGTGGAGACCATCCTCGACCCATTTTGCGCGCTAATCCAATTACAGAAGTGTCTCAGACAGTGATTAATCCAGCCCGAGTAATGAAAAGTCAATGTTCAGGCAGCGCCCTGAGGGCTTTTTGTCTAGTCTGGGCATGAGGGAAGGAGGTGCTCTGTGCTCACAGCTTGCCCACAGCTCTGAGACACGGTAAGGAGGAACCAAGTCTCCACAGCAGGTAGAGCACAAACCACCACCTCTACAGATCAAAATTCTCCATATGGGGAATTCAGAATAGCAGGTGCAACAGAAAAACTCAGCTCATGTAAGCAAAAAAAAGCTAAGACTTTTTTACAACCCTTTACCTCAGTGGATCTTGGAGCCAGTCAGGGAAGGCCTGAGGCTGAATGGGAAATGAAGACAGCAGCCACAACCAAAGTCAATGTCTCAGGAATACATCGTGGTTTGCTGTCTCTAGTCTCTTCTAGCCAACATCTTCCTGAATTATCCTTTCATAGTTTCCTCTAGAATAACACCGCGAGGCAGAAAACCAATTAAACATGACAGTACTGGGAAAGGAATCGGTCCTGTAGAGAATAACACCTGAAAACGACAGAAAAGTTGCAGAGAGCTCCCAAAGAATCCAGAAGAAACATTAAGACTGAAGAAGCAATGCTTCTACGCGTGCTCATCAGAAGGTGGGATGGTTTATGTTATTTAAAGAAGGGACAGTAATATGTTTATTTGAAGTTTTATTGAAAAAGGTCACAGAGTTAGCTATTGTACCCTATAGGAGTTTTTTAGGGGGTTGTGGCAGCTTGATTTATTGATGTAGCAGATCAAGAGCATGGTTTCTAAAAGTGTTTTTAATACCTGATTAAATATTTTTGATCATCAAAAAGCCAAAAGCAACATTTAAGAATGTTTCCACAATTGTCTCATATGCCCATGCAAAACCTTTTCCTAAAGTTTTACTTTACGGTACAGCTGCAGATGAAGAGATAGTGTCATTGCTGGTCATATTTTCAGGCTAATGTAATTCAGAAGAACACTGTATCCGTTTTAACAAATGTTACACCACAAAAAGGTGCCTGAGACAGGCAAAGAATGTAAAAAGAAGCAGCAAAAGATCATTTAAGAAGGTAAAGAAGAGATGATTTTTTCCAAGATCCTCAGTGAGCTAGTCCACTTCCAAGGAATTAAGACTTTTCTATTTCTAATACTGATGTTTAATTGTGAACACATTACAAAGTTACTTCATACAGTGAGATACCACTGGGTGTTTTATAACTATTTCGTATTGGGGGCTGGGGGGAAATCCATACATTTCTTTCCTCGCCAATGTAGAACTTACTCCATGTAACTTTTTTACTGTCGCAGAATTGCCCACACCCTGTCATGTCTCATCCTGAGAGCCATAAAGAGATATTAGAAATGAAAGTGTGGAGTTTCATATAAAAAAATTAAGACATGATGTATTATCTGCTAACAATCCAGTCTAACAACTTCCATTAGAGGCACTTTTTATATTTTTTTAGCAGCTTGACTGCACAATTTTCTTTCACAATTCTTGAACTTAATTTAAAAACCAATTTATCAGTTTGCTCCAGTTTGCTACTTCTCTGACATTTAGTACGTTATCCTGATAACCAGCAGCTTCAAAAGTTAGAGCAGGGAATTTTAACATCCTCCTTCACAACAGAGGGCATCAGGAAATGATCTTTCTTAGTTGTTCCGTTGATTGCAACTAGTGTACGAGGCCAGACAGATTTTCCTTTTTTAGGTTTGTGATTTTTTTTTTTGTAAACCGGCTTCCTGCTTCCAGTGTCTTTAAAATACATTTTTGTGGTTTTTAACAACTTTAGTGATTCGTTCATCAAATTTCATCTCAGAAGTTGAATTTTTCTTAGACGTTGCTTGTTAGCCTATGTTCATTGGCTTCAGTAAAATCTCGCCTTTCCAATTATGAAATAATTCAGTTTGATTCAGAAGAGCTCTTAAGGCATGCTGTTTAGCTAGATTGGTTTGCTTGCTTCTCTGCCTCTTCTTTGGGTAGTTTTGCTCACTTTCTCAACAATTCAGTTCCTGTAAGTCATCCCTAAGCTAAATTGAATGATTTTGTATTTGACTTTTACTAAGCTACAGCAGTTTGACTTGTAAGATTCCACATCCCTGCAGCAGCTGTTGGTGGCATCCCATGGAGAAAAAAATAAAGATTCCTGACTTTCTAGTAACAACGATGAGCCCAACAATCACATTAATGACAACTGACCTTCTAAGCAAATACTCACAGTAGCTTTTCAGGTTAATCCTCGCATCTTTTCCAAGAACTGTATTATCCTTTTAATATAGAAAAAACCCGAGAAAGCTTGAACTAAAATGGAAACACTTTCCTCTATGCTACCAGATTTTTCAATATCCTCCAGGTATTGTGACAGAAAGAGCAGCAATCAGTCAGTGCTTCTGACAGTAAGCTTATATAGAATTGCATTAATATAGTGTTAGGTCCTTTGTCTTTAGGACTGCAATGAGGAAAGAAAAAAAGCTAAGTGTGACCACATGCGGAACGGTATGAGCAAGCCTGCAAGATAGTCTAATGCAACTGGATTGTAAACGTGTTAGATCTTAAAAGGTCTAAAAAGAATATCAGCTACTCATTTAATTCATTGAATGAGAACTATAATGTCTGGGTTGTAATAAAATAGAGTAAATGAAAATCAAATTAAAAAGGATGTTCTACCAGAATTACAACAAGACTTCATTGCTTGTATTCATTGAAAACTAAACAGTTTTCAGTCTCAAAAACCAGAATCTTTTTTTTTGTGTGTGTGGTTTTTTAATACAGTATTTTCGTGATTTGTTCAAAACTTCTTTTGGGAAAGAGACGTATCAACTGGATGCGTCTCTATTCTCATCTAAGGATGGGCAATGGGGATGTCTTTTTTCCTAAAGCAACACCTCAGATGGTGCTGACCCCTTGGCACCTTTTCTGATGCCTTTTAAACTTGCTAACTAGTTTTGAATAAACTCAATGGAGGCATTCAAAAAATGCAAAGATACCGAGTTCTCCTGTGGAAATGAGGAGTGAAATCAGCGCCCTCCCCACATGCAGTGGTGTTGGCTCAAGCAGTGTAGGCACAACAGTCACAAAGTGATTTTCATGGCTTTTAACGGTGCTTGCTGTCTGTTGTACAGCTGATGGTGAGGGGACATGGGCAGAAGAGAGGTTAATGGAGGAGGGGCAGTTTAGGGGATATGGCTGGGGAAAATACATGGATTTTTAGGTGTCTAGATGAAGATTTAAAGATATTAGAGTGAAGAACCATGAGCTGTTTGGTAAAGTGACAAGGTATGCTGGGTGGCGGATGGGGCAGGAACGCAGAAAGGAGCTGCAATGGTTGTACAGCAATTTGGATAACTAGAGGGCAATAGACAGGAGACTCTTCTGTTCGTTCTGCTGGACATGGTATTCTGTTGGGGTTTTTTTCAGAACAGAAATAGATTATTAGATAAACAAAGCTTGGGAGAAAAAAAAAAAAAGAAAAATCAAAATACTGTCCGCATGTTTTATCTTCATTTTTGAAGATAGTCACCTACAACATCCTTCTCTCTAAATGGGAAAGGTATGGATTTGATGGGTGGACTGCTCAGTGGATGAGGAACTGGTTGGATGATTGCATCCAGAGGGTAGTGGTCAACAGCTTGATGTCCAGATGCAGATCGGCGACAAGCGGTGTCCTTCAGATGTCTATACTGGGACCAGTAAAGTTCAATATCTTCATCAATGACAGTGGACAGTGGGACAGAGTGCACCCTTGGCAAGCTTGCCGATGACACCATGCTGAGTGGTGTGGTTGATACTCTAGAGAGACGGTATGCCATCCAGAGGGACCTGGACAGGCTGGAGAGGTGGGCCCGTGTGAACCTCATGAAGTCCAACAAGGCCAAGTGCACATGGGTTGGGGCACTCCCGAACACGGTTACAGGCNGCGGAGATGCTGGGAGGGCTGGAGCCCCTCTGCTGGGAGGACAGGCTGAGAGAGCTGGGGGGGTTCAGCCTGGAGAAGAGAAGGCTCCGGGGAGACCTTGGAGCCCCTTCCAGTCCCTCAAGGGGCTCCAGGAAAGCTGGGGAGGGACTCTGGAGCAGGGAGGGGAGCCATGGGGCGAGGGGGAAGGGTTTTCCACTGCAAGAGGGGAGATTGAGGTGAGATGGGAGGCAGAAATTCTTGGCTGTGAGGGTGGTGAGCCCCTGGCCCGGGTTGCCCAGAGAAGCTGTGGCTGCCCCATCCCTGGAGGGGTTCAAGGCCAGGTTGGACGGGGCTTGGAGCAACCTGGGCTGGTGGGAGGTGTCCCTGCCCAGGGCAGGGGGTGGCACTGGGTGGTCTTTAAGGTCCCTTCCAACCCAAACCATTCTGTGATTCTATGATTTTACAGTTAGGAGTGATAAACTGTATTTATTTCTTGTCTAAAAGCAGCCTTTGCAGCATCTTTTGGGTTACTTGGGAAAGAGACTACAAAGTAAAATATTGTAATCAGTAGGAAGCAAGTAGAGAACTATAATTAAATGATCATGCTTTAGATGGCTTGACATATTCTCTACAAAGTCATTGTATTAAAGCAATTTTCCATTCTAAGCTCTCAAAACCGAATTGCTTTACTTGTTACTTAACAGATGACTTTTGAATGATTATGCAGGCTTTTTAAGCTAAGCTGGTAATAACAGCGTAAGTTACTGCCCTTATCTTAGCACTTTCTTTTATTGTCCTTGTCCTTATCTGTAAATGCTACAGGGGGATGAAGATTACCGTTAATCTTTCAGCCTTCAGAGTGTATAGAAATAACTGGACTTGGCGCTCCATCTTCTGAAGAAAGGTGCAGTCGCTGCAGACCCCAAAGCATCTGCTACAGATGCAAATTTTCTATATTCTTTGCCCCTTCCTCCCATCCCACACACGTTCTTCAATCTGTCTTACCTAGACTTATGGTTCTGCGAGCAGATAAATTTTCGGGACATTCCAGTTTGACACACTCTTGCCCTTAGATGATTTCCTTTCCATCATGTTTTGGCTCGTGTCCTTTGTTCAACTGACAGCGAGATAGCTGTGTCCTGCAGACCACAGCAAGAAATTGAGACACTCGGTAAACTTAAATCATCCCGGGCATCTCAACGCTTCTGGGTGAAGGAAGCCCTTAAGTAGTAATAATGTTTTCAAATGTCATTTCAGTCTCGACGAAACAAAGCTTTTCTCGGGATTAGTACTCTGAAAGGTTTATTTTATAAATACGTGGATGATATGAAAATTCACAGTGCATCGAAAAGGCCAGAAAAACAAGCAAAGAACTCTGCATGCAAATAAGCCGTTTGGTAGGAATTGCTAAAACCTGCAGCAAAACCATGTTGAGTTTAGTGTTAAATTACCACACAGAGCTTAAGATAGTAAAATTTTCCATAATTTTAAGCCTACCTTTTCCCACGTTTGCCTTTCTGCACAAGTTCACATTGCTGGAGAATCATTAGTACGATGGCAAATCAGCGCACCCAGCCTACAACTATTTTTCTCTCATAAATTTAGCTGCGTTTGCTGCTAACCATTAAAGAGGCTCATCATTGCACCCACGCAACTTCGGCATTTCGAGGAAAACAAAGACAGATTTTGGCTGGTGACTGTTGCAACCTGAGCGTACCAAGTCCTTGCACACTTCTGTTTGGGCTTCTGGCAGGAAACACTAAGAATTCCGGGTTATTTTACAGATGTGTCTTTGGGCAGGGTCTGGAACTTTATTAGAAGCCAGGGCCTTGGTAATGCTGCTTTTCTTTGCTCATGTTAGGATCACTCCAGTGAGGAGCCGTGTCCCGCGCAGGAGGAGGAACTAGCCGGCTCTGGTGTTGGTCCAGGACAGTGGGGCAGCGCCATGAATACTCGGTACATCTAACTCTGACCAGTAAGTGAATAGTTAGGATCAGGAGTTAAGTTTCTACTGATAGATACATAGAGTCATAGAGTCTAGGTTGGAAGGGACCTTTAAGATCATCAAGTCCAACTGTTAACCCAGCCCTGCCAAGCCCACCACCACCCCATGTCCCTCAGCACCACGTCTGCCCGGCGTTTAAATACCCCCAGGGATGGTGACTCCACCACTGCCCTGGGCAGCCTGGTCCAACACTTGACAACACTTTCTGGGAATTTTCCCTAATATCCATCCTAAACCTCCCCTGGCACAACTTGAGGACAGTTCCTCTTGTCCTATGGCCTGTTCCTTGGGAGAGGAGACCGACCCCCCCTGGCTACCCCCTCCTTTCAGGGAGCTGGAGAGAGCGAGAAGGTCTCCCCTCAGCCTCCTTTTCTCCAGGCTGAACACCCCCAGCTCCCTCAGCCGCTCCTCACAAGACTTGTGCTCTAGACGCCTCACAGAGCAAACCGGCAGAGTGTTAACAGGCTGGTGGCTGCTTAATGTGTTGATACATTAACGATGTGCATGGTTCCCCCGAACCTTACTCTCTCCCTGAGGAGGCCCCACCGACACCCGTGAGGCCCGGCCAAGCCTCCAGCTCCAGGGAGCCGGGCGGGGACCGTCCCCCCTGCCCGTAGCCAGGCCGCAGCCGCTCCCCTCGGGGCCGAGCACGGCTCTGAGGCGGAGGCGGCGGCACGAACGCCGGTGGGGAAGCGCTGAGGGGAGGCAGCGGCCGGGGCCGCCCCGGAGGCCGCGCCGCCCGTTGCCATGGGGACTGGGTCCGCCCCGCGCCCACGGGGAGGTTTCACATCCGGGGTAAGGAGATGAAGCGCCGGCGGCGGTGGGCGGTACCCCGGAAGCGGATCGCGGGGGGGCTCTCGGGAGTTGTAGTCCGAGGCGGCGGCGGACCGGCGCCAGAGAGTTGGTT
>VWZL01005841.1:153036-180834 GCA_013396915.1 Stercorarius parasiticus
GGTCTGCGCGCACGGATGCGCCGCCGCCGCAGGTAACGGGCCGGGGGCGGCCGGTGTGCCCCGGGGGGGAAGGGGGGGTCCAGTGCGGGCAGCGAGGAGGGCTCCGGCGGGCAGTGAGGGCCGAGGCCTTTGTGGCAGCCCCCGCCGCGCTGGGCGGGCGTGCGGCGCTCTTTGTTGGCGAGGAGAGTTGGGTTTCGCCAGAAAACAGGGGAAAAAAAAAAAGGGGTGCGGAGCCCTTCGGTTCAAGGTCGCCGCTTGGAAGCCAAGCCGGCCCGGGCTGAAAGTCCTCGCTGCTTCTCATCGCCCGCCGTGGCCTGACGCGAGAGAAAAAAAAATAATCATAAATGGATCTTTCGCTAGAAATCCTGATGGATTGAGCACGCCCATCGAGCATCCGCCAGGAAAACTGCTCTGCCGTCGCCGTGCAGCAAGTTCCGTTAGGTCAGAGCTGGAGCACGCTGCGGGCCGTTCGGAGCCTCGCTTTATCCGTGTTTCGGGTACAAAGGGCTTCAGTATGGCCTTCCAGCAGGTAGTCTTGCAGCCTGAGCCCAATGAAACGCTGATTGAGATGCTGATGGCTCTTGTTAACATAAATCCTGATATTTGCGATATCTGTAAATCTGGCCAGGGGTGATGCCTCTGTCTAAAGCTTGGAAGATTTCTCTTTCGGATGCCAGTACTTCAGCCTTCACAGAGATGTGTGTGAGAGGGCATGGGGTTCGGGTGTTTGAAGGGTAAATGTTTTCCTGCTGTGCAGAAGGAATCGTTACCTTTTTAAAAAGAGTATTTGAAAGTGTGTTTTTGTGTCGTGTTTTGACAATTGCTTCTCTTTAGATTACGAAGTGTGAAGAATGCTTCTAGTTTAGAAAGATACAAGTAGTTTTGTGCTGGTGCTTACTGATTCCAGGCTGCGACTTGAACTACTACATTTTCCCTTTGAAAATCACTGGTTTGGTTTGAGTTTCATTTCTTAGGCTGTAATCTCCCACTTTGGAAATGTGGTTTATTATCACATAAAAAGTTCTTCTTCTTACCCCCTCCTTACTTCTGTGTTGTGTGCTTCCTTCCCACCCTCCAGCACTTTTTAAAAATTATTTTCTCTCTGTAGTTTCTGAATTCTTTGGGTCTTAGTTTCATTTTCCTTTCAGAAGCCTTGCTGAGCTTTATCTTGCAGCTCAGAGTCAGATAGTCTTTAATTGTTGCATTCAAGCTGTTCAACAGAGCAAATTAACTTACTTCTAAAGTAAATGCTAAACCACCCCAAATTATTGTTTAATGAGCTGGTTCAGGTGTTGCCTGAGAAAAGTAGTAAACCAATTTTTTTTTTTTTCTTCCCTCTCTTGTACTTCATTCCTCAGCACTCTTTCTAATGTGCATTTTAGGAGAGTGCTTGAGTACTTTATCTTTGGGCTTAGGTTCACTTTCCTGGAGCGTCTGTTGCCATCGGTGCCTCGCCAGCACGGTTCCACGTGGTGGCTGTCCCTGTGAGGTCCCCCAGAGCTTGGGGGTGTCAGTGGGGGGTGCCCGCAGCCATGCGAGGGCCGCAGGGGGAGAGCTGCCGGGATTGGCCTTATCCCTCCGACTGGTGTGGTGGATTGAGCACGGACGGCTCTTCCGGTGAGAGTTTGGCGATATTGGAAGATTCATTTCGGATGAGCAAATAAAAAGTCCTCCAAGTCTCATCGTGAGTCTGCCCTACCTGTACAGCTGCTACTTGAACACACAGAGATCGTAAAAGTTATTCTAAAAAACTATTTTATAAGGGCAAGTTCTAAGCCTTCAACTTATAAACTGATGTCTTGTTAGTTGTTGTCATTTGACTGCTTTTGTTACTAGCCTTGCATACAAATATGGAAAAATCAACACTGATCTGAGACCAGCTTAAAAAATGGCAGTGCTATATTGCTATTAATATCTAAGGCATCACTTCATCCGCCTGGATGGTGGGATTTTGGAGCAGGATACGTGATGAAGAGAGCTTCTCTGCCTGCTCAGTCAGGTCTGTGGCACTTCTCGCTCCTCACTGAGACTTACGTGATCTTGACCTCTGTTTTGCTCTAAGACAGAATCTTTTCTCTGAGACTAATTAAATTTGCCGTCTCCTAGTATCCCAGAAGAATTGAGGTTGGGCTGAAGCTCTGGTTGCCTTGTGGCCTGATCCCCTTCTCAGAGCGGGGCCAGACTGGAGCGAGTTGATCAAGGCTGTCTCCAATGATGGAGATTGGCCATCGGTCATTCTTGTTCTCTGGTGATCTCACTTGCTTTTGAAGAAACCTTTTCAGTTTTACCGATTTTTTTAAGTTTGTTCTTGTTTAGGCAAGAACTGCATGTGTTTTTTATTACTGTGTACACTTGAAAGGAGCCTTGGTCAGGGTCGCTAGATGGTGGTTTAAAAAAAACCAAACAACAAACAAAACGGGACAAAAACCCCAAAAAAGTAATACTGTTTTGGTGTACTCCAAAACACACTGCCAGGTGGAACCTTCTCTGTCTCCCTCCATCTCTCCCTAGTAAAACGTGTCTAGGCTAATTCCTTATGAAATGGATATTATGGAGCCACGGGGCTTTCTTCTTCCCTGTGAATTTTTGATGGCGTTAGGAGCATTCTTCACTGACTTGAATTTATTACTGTGGCGGCTTATATCCTGATGGGTGTTGTGTTTAATACTTTGTCCTTGCTGCTCATTTGTTGCTTCTCCAGGGATGCTTGGTTTTTGCTTTACCAGCGAAGAGAATTTGAGGGCAGATAGGAACTGTTGAAATCGATCTAATGCTCTTCTGTCTTCCTTGAACAAGACTATGGGCCATTTTAGTTGTGCTCTTGTTGTACCTGACAGTGTCTTTGCTTGGCAGATTTGTTGAGGTTAATAGAAGGCTTAGCCACTACAGCTGGGAGCTTTTTTTTTTTGGTGTCTTTTTCTTTCAGTGTTGCCTGGAATTATCATTGACTTTCACAATCAAGTTAAGCTAAAGCACTCACTGGCTTTGAGGAACTTAAATTAGTTAATTGGCTTCTTTGATAACCCCACCCTGAATTGTCTGCTATCCAAGACAGGCTTTTAATATTCCTTCATGATCTCGGAGCTGTGGTATGGACATGGTATTTGTTTCTGACCTGACAGGAGTTGAGTATGAAAATCAACTTTCTTTTGTTTTGGGAGCATTAGGTTATACTCCGTGCCTCTGCAGGGCTGTGACTACCGCTAATACCCAAATACCTGTTCTCAACAGTGAGAGAATGAAGACACTCTTTGGAGAAAGATGCCAAGAAATCCAATCTGGCAGGGAAGGAAACATTCTGCAAATCCAGTTCTGCGATTTCGGGTTGTTTCTTTAAAAACTACGAGTGAGGCATGGCTTCATGCAAGATAGGATCCTTTCAGCTCTTGAATTTGGGATAAGAATGGGCTGAGGGTAATCCATCAAGCCTTAGAGTCGCTGTTGATATGTCAGATGGTACTGCTGAATATGGCATTGTCAGCTGTGAAGAATACATTGTGTCTCGGTTGGTAATTCAGAGACCAATCTGCAAGCCAGAACTAGGCTTTGTTATTTAGAGATCCTATTCTTCTTTGCTCTAGAATGGATTAAATATTTAGTCCTGACTGAGGAGTCACCTCAGAATGTAAGGAATTGGCTCTGTCATTATCTAATTAAATTTTTGGGGCGGGCATTTAAAAAGAATGTACTTGTTACCTCCGCCTGTTATTTATCACAAAATTTCTCAGGGTATTGTTTTTGAAAGGGGAAGCAGCTAGAGGCCAAATAATACAGGCTGGTACTAGAGGGTTTTGTTGCGGGTGGGGTTTTTTTTTTTTAATTTCTCATTTATTAAGTGAATTTAATAGTGCATTTGGGAATTGTGTTAGTACTCCTCCCTCCATGCGTCCCAGCGTTGTGGAATGGAATAGAACTGCAGAGTGCCAAAGTCTTAGTCACTTTTCCAGTTTTCTTGAACAGGTCAAAGTCTGAACGTAGTGGTGCTTGCTCTAGGAGTAGGTAGAAATGTCACATTTGCTGTATAATTACAGAAAATTGACTTTCTGTTCTTTGTTAGGCTGAGACTGTTTTCATACTCTCTTGGCCAATACATAGAAGGTAATCCATGGACAAAGAGTGGTCATAAACCGGAGTACTGCCGTAGTATTCCTCTGTAGTTGTCCAAGAGTTTTGCCCAAGTTTGTGTGAGAAACAGCAGCCTGTGGGCTTTTTTTAATTCTTCTTTATAATGGAAGACACTGTGTCTGACCATCAGGCACAGGAGAGTGGCAGAAGGCCTATTGGTGTGTTGTGTGGTCTTTTCCACATTGGTATCGTTGAAGGAGATTGAGCAGGCGGCGGTTCTGATATCTTCATTTTGACGCTGCCCTCCAAATACCAGCTTGTCGTCTACGTACCAGGTTGAAAAGTAACCCCAACCTGAGCCAGTTCCAGCTGCGAGTCAGAATTAGACAATTGTCGAATTACAATGCGACCTGTCTTCAAATGATACCCAGCTCTTGACATTCTTATCGTGGGCCATGGAGGTTGTATTTCGGTGTCTCCCTGTGTATGTTAAGGAACCCAAATCCCTGCTGTATCTGGTCCATATGGCTTCTGAGGGAGGTTTCTCTGAGATTCAGCTGGTTCTTCTACAGAAGAACTTTCAAAACTAAGTGTCACCAGTAATTATTTTTTTCCTGAAGTCTGGATCAGCATGCTGGGCTTTTGTTTGGTTTCTTGGAGAGGGTGATATGATCAGTAGCATGGTGTTTTGCTCTCCCTTGCCCAAGTAGCCACGGTCTGGCAAAGCGTTGGGCCTTCAGTGGTACAACGTAACTCTCTTGCCTTCCCAAAACTCTCTATGATTTCCCCGCTGGTCATAATACACCCTCAGGACTTCACTTCCCCTTGGCTGAGCAGCTTCCTGGAGGATGGCTTTTCTACATGCCTGTATTATAGAGCCTTTCTCTTAAATGCTGGCTTTCTTCTCTGGAGCCAGTTACCGCGTATCTTCGTTACAGCAACTCTGCAGTCAGAGTTTTCAGCCACGTGTAGTGTCAGAACTTCGTGAGGCTCTAATGAGTGTGACTGTTGGGTCATTTCTCCTTGAGTTTGGTCAGTCGATCGGAAATTCTGGATTCTGGCAGTACCGATGATCATGTGTTGCTGACTTCTCACTCCTTGTTGAAACTTCCCCTGAATTAGAGAATTAGAAGCCTTCTAAAAAGTAGTGCCCAAACCCATTGATGGCCTGCAAGAAGGTGAATGAAGTTCTGTCTGCCTGGGGAAGAGTGTGTTTGTGATGTTGAGTGAACATATGATTAGCTGTGCTTGCTGCTGCTGGAATGGGAGATCCATTTCTCTCCCCTCTTCCCTCCCACTGGTTTTGGGTACTGTGCAGATGGCTGATTTACTTCTAAGGCAAACAAAAACCAGTGAACTCCCTCTTTCTGGTTTAGCTTTCTGTCGGATTAGGGCTGCAAGTCATCTCTCCATACCTTTGGGTTTGTGCCAGAGCTGGAGCACTGGTGGTGGTAGAGCCTGGGAGAAGTGGCACCTACCTCTTGCTGCAACAGTGAGCTGTTAGATCTGCCCATTTGTGGGAATTGTTGTCACATTAACCTTAATCTGATCTTGACTGGGCTGCTGCTCAAAATAAAGGCTCTCCTCTGCAGTGCTGGATACAGCGGTGATGCCTGTGGGAGGTGAGTTAGAGCCGCTTCCTCACCGAAACTGCTGGGGTTGGCATCAGGGAGGAGGCTGGAACATGAAGTGGGCGTGACATTGTGCTGTCTGGGGGCAGAGTGATTTTTATTATTGTTATTTTTTTAAATGAGTGATTTGAACCCGTTATTAATATTCCCTTCCTGCATGTGCTGTAGCCTGAGCAGCGTTTCTCACCTGCCGGGGCAGAGGACCCGTGCTCAGCGAAGCCGGTCCTACCTGCCGCCTCGGGCACTGCTTCTCGCCTTCCTGCTTGGGCTGGTTTCTCTCCAAGGACTGTGTTGGCAAACCTCTTTCCAGGGGGTTCTCTGAGCAATTTGGTACAAAACCATGTTCCCAGCCTCTAACCAAGCCATCTCGGTAAATTCAAGGAGAAGGGACTAGAGGTGAAGTAGAAAGTCCCCAGGTGTTACTTCATGTCACTGCTGATGGCTGGATGTAATGTGTAACTTGTGTGTTCTCCAGACCCTTGATTTAACCCTGAGGTGATACGTATGGTTCAGGAGCGGGATGAAAATACCAGAGTCTGTTCAAAATAGATATTGCTCGGTTTGTTTTCAATGTCGAAGAATGATGGAACAGAGCCTCCGTATTGAGGAAAGAGCAGCAGCTCCATGCGTTAATCTGGGCTTTGAATTCTGTGCTGGGATATTTGTGTTCACATTCATCAGGTGTATGTAGTCTGTTGGGGTTTTTTTCTGTTGATACTGTATTCTTTGGTGGGGGGGGGAAGTCTTTCCAAACTGTTTTGTGCGTGTTAGTGTCACTGAATCATGGAGTTAAACTGTTGTCAGCGCTGCAGCTTTAACTGCAGGATATTCATACTTTTTTAAAAGAGGGGAAAACAAATAATCTGTGCATTTCACAAGTGTGGGATGTACAGTATTGTTGCCCGTTTCGGATTTGCAGTGTCATCTTGCATTTGGAGACTTTGCACTCCTGTGTACCGTTTTGCTGATGCCCGGAGATGTTGTAGGTGAACCACTTAATACCTCTGCTCACTTTTCCATCTGTAACCTTAGAGACACTAATGCTCACAGAGCCGCAGTGAAGCAGGTGTTATAACATGTCTTTGAACAGGACTGCACAAGAATTATAAGGCATTTAGTTCCTCGATTTTTTTTTCTTTCAGATTCCAGAGACTTATTAAAGGAATTTCCACAGCCTAAAAACTTGCTCAACAGCGTGATTGGACGAGCCCTGGGCATTTCTCATGCAAGGGACAAGCTGGTGTACATCCATACTAATGGGCCAAGGAAAAAGGTAATCCTGTTGTGCTGGGAGCGGGGAGGTGTGTTGCACACAGAGTGGGAAGTGAGCCAAGAACACTGCTAATCCTGGAAGTAACTGTTTAATAGAGAAAAGTACAGAAGTGTTTTAGTTCCATGTAAAAGTTGCGTGGTAATCTTTCGAACAAGATATATTCTCACTCCTTCCTGCTTCTCTATTTTCACATACTGTAATAGGTGTATGTAGATGTAGGTCCTGTCCCTCCCCTTTTGTGTGGGGAAGGATGGATTTTTTTCTTTTTAGTAGCTTGCTGTAACCGGCTTTTCTCAGCAGAAAGACGCATTATCTGCACTTAAATGTGGTGAGCGATGTACCCCACTACCTTAGAAAATTAAAATTTAAATGTTAATTTCAGACCTTAGTAGACCCAGACTTTATTGTAGATTCTAGTAGAATAAATGCCTAAGCCTAAAATGTTCAATTTCAACCAGAAAAGAAGAATTTGTTTGCAATGGAGGGAGGCTTCTAATATTACTTAAAAGACACAATGAAACACAGACTCTTTTTTTTGTTAAATGAAGCAGAGGAATTCCAAGCAAACAGTTTGCCAAGTAGTCTGAGCTCTTACTGGGATGCGGGAGGCCTAGATCCAAATCCGTGCTATAAACTGAACAGAAGTTTGTAACTGCTGGGTGCTCTGTTCAAGGGTTTGCCTCCTTTTATCATACCGCTCTCATTCTAGAGCAAAAGCCCTTTCCAGCTGAAGTTCAACTGTAACGTACATTCCAGGAAAAGATTCACTTCTGATGGATTAACATTTTCCAATAACATTCTGTCTAAAATTTCCCAGACAGTTTTTATTACCACATCCTTTTTAAGCATCCCTGCGTTTTAGGCAATACATAAGTAACGGTTACTTCAGAGTTCCTTTATGATTTGTGTGTTTGTTTTTCTTGCTTTTCCTCAAGCAGTAGTGCGGTTTCCTAACCTAAATTTTGGAATAACATAATCGATGCCTCATCATTTTAGTTTCGTAATCGGTTCACGTTCTTACTAGCACTTGAATAGATGAACGTTAAGGGTAACTTCAGATTAAAAATGAAAGAGGAAAAATAAACCGATAAAGGAAAAAATCAGGGTTGGATGGCAAAAAGAACCCCAAAAACCAACAACCCAGAAAAAGTGTGTGGGGACAGAAAGCCAGGTGAGACAACCTGGATAAGTCTCAGTTGGAAGTGAGCGAGGGGTTTTTTTGTGAGCACCAAGTAACTGGGCCTTCATGAGACAATTTTTTTTTTTTTCTCAGCAGGTCTGTGCCTTTTCATGCAGAGCCCCTAGGCAAAATACGCAGCAATTTCCTACAGTAAGATGAGATTCAGATGGCAGGCAGGCAGCCAGATGTAGGCTGTTGAAAAGTCAGGAGCCTTTTCTCTAGCCTTATAGGTGGGGTTTTCCCAGCGGACCTAAATGCCACCTTTCATCTTTGCTGCAGAAACAGGAGAGAATTCCTTAGGCATTTCCCTCCTTTGAGCCTTGCAGAAACTCAGCTACAGCATCTGCAGGGCCAAGAGTAGAAGGAGTTGTTGATTTGGAGCGGTTTTTTAAAAAGGACGGGGTTCAGCTTTCAGCGTTCTCTGCCTCTGCAGGTTTTTCAGCTGCTCTCATCCAAGCGTACTGGGGTAAGAGGAGCTCTGGTGGTACTGTTAGTTCTCTTAACAGCTCCTGTTGGGCAGCGCAACCTGAGGGCTGGGTTCTTATGTGCCTGAGTACGGTACCTGCCTGGGTAGCTGTGATGAAATACACTGCTAGTTAAAATTACAGCAAGGAAGCAGTTAGGAAGATTTGCTTGCCATTGCAACTGGAAACGTGTCAGAGTGTGCATGTAGCTTCTCAGGTACGGTCTGGTATGCTGCAGCGTACATAGGAGCAGTTACTCTGAAACAGAATTGTTCTGGTAATGAGCTCTTGGCGTTTGATTCCTCTGAGCTGACACACTGCAGCCGGTGAAGTTCTGGCCCAGAGGACGTGGCACTGTGCTGGAAGTCAGCCTGGCTTCTGGGCCTGGCTCAGCCGTGCAGCTTCTATGTGACTGTGGGCACCTCATATCCCTTTTTCAGGCTTTTTTTTTTTTTTCTATATTACTGGAATTAACCTTCCCAGAAAGGGACTGAACAAGCAGTTTGTTTGGGATTTTCATTTGTAGTTCTCTTCTTAGCCTGGAGTTCAGAGATGTTTGAAGTAGCTGTGCTCCTGGGGGAGAAGAGAAACTGTCCTGTACTGTCTCACTTTACTGGTTACCTTTGCTTTTCAGAAAGTCACCCTGCATATAAAATGGCCTAAGAATGTGGAAGTGGAAGGCTACGGGACCAAGAAGATTGATGCCGAGAGGCAGGCAGCAGCTGCAGCATGTCAGCTCTTCAAGGTGAGCTTATGCTCCTCCTTAGCTTGAAGAAATGAGCCTTTGAGTGTGCAGACCTTGTCCGTTTTCGTGATGTGATTTCGGACTTTAACTCTTTCTTTGCCTGCTCGCTTTCTTAGTTGGCCTATCTGTTAATCAAGGGTAGAGAGTGAAGTCTTGAGCTGTTTGAATCCATTTGAGCTTAAAAGCCCACTTAATTCAGCCAGGCATGAACTCACGAAATTCTTTGAGTTCCGGTCCTTGTTCTTTATGTCCTAGACCTTAGTCCCAGCATCTATGGCAAGAAGTAGAGCTTCCCTCCAGTATATTTTTTGTTACTGTTCACTGACTCGCACTTCTGTCAGTCTACCTGTGTGTATCTGCAAGTGTAGTACCTTCAGAGGCACTTGTTTCCTCTTCGTGTAAGTCACAGCGTGTCGATAGCGTTCTGCTTCACAATGACTCTTTTAAAGTTATGCTAATCTGCCACTTATTTATGGCTGGAAATGGTGGATATGTGTGTAGAGGCAGTATCAAACAAATGCAGTGAAGTTTTATAAAGGTGTTATAAATGGTGTTACATAGCACGTACCTGACGATAAGATGCAGTTTTGTCCTCAGTTCTGTCACTGACTGTTGTCTGTAACCCCGAGCAAGTGAGTTTGCTTTTGGAGTGGAGTTTCCCTTTCATCTGTGGAGTAGGAACAATGATACCTTGTGGGTAGCTAGGGTCTGGCGGTCGGAAGATATCGTGCTGTACGGAAAGACAGGGCCCCTCTCCAGATAGCCAATAGCGTTTAGTGTGTGATGCAAGCGGACGGAAGTGACGTCACAAACCGAAGGTATATAATGCTGTGTTACATACCAATAAACGCCATTTGCCGTCCACCACATTGGTGTCTGTGAGCTCATGGCCCGAGCGGCCTGGGGGTGGCCGCCGTGCCGTTCCTGAACCAGGTCGCCACGCCTCGCGAAGGCAACAATACCTTCCTACTTAAGGAGCCTAGTAAAGGCGCTGCAGGTGCCCTAACAATAGGAGAGCTTTTGATTTGCTTGGAGATCAAGAAACCTACATTAAGAAATACCTATTTAGTTCTTAAATTAAGACTTCGGAAGTTAAGAATTGCAGCATTAAAACTAGCAGTTGCTTAGGCTGGTTTCTTTAATCCTATGATGAGCAAAACCTGTTTCACGGACTGACTTCGTTTCACCGGAAGCGTGGTTGGTGCTCATTCAGTTGATATTCACTGGAAATACATTACTGTTTTATCCTCACTGGTCAATATACGACAAAAGCATTGTTTCCTGATTTCTTTGAGAGCCTGGAATTTTTTAAAGGGAAAAAAAAATCCTACCTACATTTATATTTTTCTCCAAATTTTGGGAAACAACTGGACTGTATTTTTCAGTATAGAATTAAAAAAACCAAAGAAATGCACCCCTGACACGATAGATTCAGCATGTGAAGTTTTGAACTCTGGTGCTATGCCAGCTAAACCTATAACCTAAGAGAAAACCCTCATGATGGGAGGCCTTGTGCAGTCATAGCTATAGAACAGCTATAAATGGCCGCTTTAAATAAAGAGTCATCAGTTCAAGAAAATAATAGTGCCTGGTTGATGCAGAGACTGTCTCAATATAGTGACTCGGAGTACAGCAGCTAGCAAAGGGAATTGTTGCTGGCTCAGCCCCTCCTACAGCATAAAATAATACAGCCTTGTCTAACACGGGGCTATTGAAAGGCCTAAAGATGTAATTTAATTTATTGCAGTGATCTGGTAATACATGGCCTGTGTGGCGCTCTAGATGTATCTGCAGCTTCATGTAAGGTTCGGTCCTAAATGTAGGTGGTAGGCCAGCAGTAATTAGGAATTCTCCCGTTTCAAAAAATTCTGGGTTAGGGAGATCTTACTGCTGCTTATACAAATAAGTGTTCCTGTGAGAAGGAAGGAGGTGAACCATTCCTTGAACTCTCATCTTGTGTTATCCCAGATTATACTTGTTTAGACTAGCCTTTCCAAAAAGATGCATTTCAGGCGCTGAGGTGGGTTTCAAAACTTCAGAATGCTAAATATAGTTAATAGTTTGTAAAATATCAGTAAGTTTTGGTCCACCCTTTCTAACAAGCCATACGATGCTAAGCAATTGTGCTCCGGGAGGTGAGGTTAGTGAACAGATTCCCTTTAAGTAATAATGTCAAGAGGAAAGCTTTAAGTTTCTGGAAGTCCCTTTTTCTGTGGGGTATGGGGAAACTCCTTCTGCGTTTCTCTCCTTGGCCAGATGTATTTTGGTTTCCTGCAGAGTTATCTGTATCTGTCTCTCTACTGCAGCCAACAGTGCATTTTTCTCTTGTAGGGCTGGGGTTTGCTGGGGCCGAGAAATGAGCTCTTTGATGCTGCAAAGTACCGGCTTCTCGCTGACCAGCTTGGCTGTCCCGATGAGAGGTGGTGCTCGGAGGGCAAGTGGCGCTCCAAGTCCGGACCTTCTCTCGCCGACCTGTCAACCTGCTGGCGGCGGATGGAGCCGGACGATTCCATCCAGCCCATGGAACAGGGCAGGATGCCTAAAGCAATGAGGAGAGAAGAGCTGGAGGAAGGGGAGCTAGAGGAAGGGGAACTGGAGGAAGGAGAGCTGGAAGAAGAAGCAATTGATGTTTCTGATTATCTACCTATGGCACATCAGGATGCTCGGACCCCAGGCAGAGATGCAAGGTACATCTGCCCTGATAGCTGCTAATCCAGGGCAGTAAAGAAGAGAGACTTTTGTAGCTGATGTGCTCCTGCAGTTCCTCTCAATTGAGCTGCAGCTTCCCACGTTGCTGGTATGGCCTGGAGATGGGCCAAATCCTGACTACTGCAGCATTCTCTATGGGGCAGCCTGGTTTAGTACCTGGCTGTCATCACAGGGGAGCGCACAGGCGTCTTCTCTGGAGCCTTGTGCTTTGGATAGGCTGCTGCCTACTTGTTACTTGCCTTTCTTATTCTTCTGTGCCTGAAGAGGCTTCCGTTCCCAGAAATTAGACCTTTTTGAGGTCTGAGACCCTGGTTTTGAGGGCAGTAATAAATCCGCTCCTTTTCATCACCGTGGTTGCTTGACTTCGTATTATATGAACACAAATCTTTGATTTTTTTTTTATTTTTTTTTTAATAGTCAACAGGAGTAAGATCAGTAAGGACCTGGTGGTTGGTTTTAGGGATGTTCCTTGGATTCAGTATTAATTAATTATTTATTAAATCTGTTAATATCTGTTGATGCTATCTGGTTTGTAGTGCTAGCGTAAAGATTTGATTGCTTTTTAGTAGATGGCTTTACTGGGCTGGGTGATTGTTCTGTGACTCACAGTTTTTAGTAGCAAGATAGAGCTTGACTTTTCAGATGACCAGAAGTATCTGTGCCTTTAAGTACTCAATATCAGACCTGAAGTGAGGTGGGTCTGAGCACAGAGTGGATGTTTATCAAACTGTTCTCATCTTCCCTCTAGCCGAGGGGGGAGTTCCATTGAAATGACAGACGACAACACTGCCATCCGTGCCCTGACGCAGTTCCCACTTCCCAAAAATCTCCTGGCCCAAGTGATTCAGATTGCAACCTCTTCCTCCACAGTCAAGGTAAGGTGCTGTTTCATCCCTGCTGGGGATGAAGCTCAAAGACTCCCACTGGCATCACTTTGGATGCTTTTTTTGGGCAGCTGAGAACTGGGGAGAGAAGGGAAGTTAAAACTAGGCCTAGAAAAATCAGCATGAAGACCAGGGAAAAGACTTTGTGGTGAGAATTGAGGAAATATCTTAAAAGAAGCATGAAGAATGTTGTTACTTGAGGCCAGGGCAATAGAGGAGTTGCTGTCTGAATGAAGGAGAATATTTTCTAAGGTGATAGGTTTGCGTTTCTGCGTATGTCTGCAACAAACACAAGTTTGTGTTACTCAGAGCGGTGTGTAATTTCTGTGCTGACGGAATCTTTCCACAACTCAATTCTTGCCAGTATCTGGTGATCCTCCTCAGTATGTGTCACCCATCTCCTTTCCAGACCTCATGTGCTTAGCAAACAGTAGCTGTTCTCCACCCTGTAGGCTCTCAATCATGTTCTCCATGCAGCTGTCTGCTCTCACTTCTGCTTAGGCAGTGCCTTGTGAGGCAAAAAAACAATTTAAGCTCTGTTTAGAGATACTGGGGTGTATTTGAAAGTGCCTGCTTAGTTACATAGGCCCTTAACACCTCCCCAAACCTGATGTTGTTTGTGTCTTTTAGGAATACATGCAGTTCCGAACGGTAGGCACCAAGACCAAGATCTGCAAGCTCACGCTCCGCTGGCCCTGTCCCATGACTTTTGCTGCCAAGGGCCGTCGCAAGGTGGAGGCAGAAAACAAAGCAGCGGCCCTGGCCTGTCAGAAGCTTAAGGTAAGTGCACGTGGCTCCTACATCCCGTGTCTAATGTGTCTGTGAATAGAGGCTCCTTGCACCTGGCTTACCATGTTTGAGCCTAACGAGGCGATGCCTGAAACTTTCTGATCTTTGACTTCACGCTTAATAAATGCGTATTTCCAAACCTTAGGATTCAGTCCAAACTGCTGTTGTACTCCTCTAGTGTCTAATTTGTTCTGACCCCTTTAAGGCTGTTGTGCTTATTTTGAGCCCTTGACAAAGTGATGCGTAGGGATCACCCTGGAAATGTTAGTCTGGTCCCTTGGCCACCTTGCTGCTGTCTGCTAAGACAGACTGTCTTCTCGGTCTTGCAGGTGCACTAATCCAGACACATTGCTGCACTGGTTTCCTGCAGACTCTAGAGTCAGCAGAGGGGAAGTCCAAGAAAATAGCACAGGACTTACTGAATTGGCACAACGTACCAGAACCATAGCAAGAGAGTTAATGGCACTTGCGAGGGGGTTTTGTCAGATACAATTGTGGCTCCTGTTTCTTTCGTGGGTCTGTTTAAGACCTTCTTGCGAGTGTTGTGTTGGGGGCAGGTAGTAGTCGTCTTCAGTGTGTCCATTTCACTGGAGTTGAGATGGGATCACATCTTGTTTCTTGCTGTGGCAAAAGCAGGAAGTGATGGATTTGGGATATGGGGTAAGGAGTCAGTCTACCCAAACATGTAGGGCCTGTGTGCTCTATATACCAGCACTTCATATGCAGCGGTCTTGTGCCTGATGGTGTTGTTTGCCTCTTTTTGCAGAGCCTTGGCTTAGTGGACAAGAACAACAACCCCCTCAGCCATGCTATGTACAACATGACTTCACTCCGGGAGCTTGGTGAGAACCAGAGGAAACCCTGCCACATCAAAGTCCCCGAAGCAACCCTGCGCAAGATTGAGAACTATCTGAATCATGTAAGGCTTGCTCAGCTGTCTGAGAACCACATTTGACTATCTCATTTAACTTCAGGAATTGCATGTGGGCCGAGAGCTTCATGTCAGAACGTTGAGGGAATTCAGAACTCGATAGTTCACCACAAAAACTGATCAGTCTCTGATGATCTTTGGGGCAGGGAGACCCTTTCTGAGCAGTGGGCCTTCTCAGTGTTCATCTGTGACATTTGCCTGCATTATTTGGCTTTTGAGATGTTATGGGTGCAGCTTTGGCTGGCTTATAGCCTCCTTTGTAGGCTTACAAATGCTGCCTCGTGCAGGTGTTGGTTCCATTAAACCCTGGCTGTGCCTCATAGCTTTACAAGGAGGAGGTGCTAGCACTTGCACATTTCCCTTGGGAGTGTCTGTCACAGTGGTGGGTGCAGGTCCCCAGGCACCTGGTGGTGCTTTCACCCAGGAGATCCCTCTTCCTGGTGGACCAGTGGTGAACAGACACCTATGGGAGCTGAAGCAGTGCCAAGACGGGGTTCCTTAGGAGCATTCACTGCCAAAGCAGGAGTTAGCGCTAAGATGAGGTTGAGCAGAGCTCAAGTACAAATGTCTGTATCTTGTTGAAGTCACTGAAAATAATGTCCATGTTTGGAAGTTGGCACGTCACTGATGCAGTACTCTTGGGCTTAACAGTAAAGATCTCGGGTGATCTTTACAGTATCTTGCAGATACCCTAAAGTAAACGAAGCAGTAGTGAATGTCTTAAAAAGCCAAGACTGTGCCTAAGGCAGCAGTTGCTTCTGAATGACCTGCTGTAAGTGGATGAACTAAGGGTTAGAGAAGTTAGAAAAACAGCAGCATTTTTAAGGAGCTTCCGTGACCATCAGCCATCACACCATGCGTGGACCGCTTGGGTTTATGACTGAATAAGGCTGAATCCAGAAATACTGATCTGTAGCTGAACTTGTAATCCTGCAAACATCTGGGCTGATGCTTTGATTTGTGTTCTAGACAATTCCTGACCTATTGTTGCTCCTTTTAGTTCTTCCTGTGGGATGTGGGACTTCTGTTTTTTCTTTTGCCAAGATAGAATGTTTCTGGCTGAGCTGAACGCTTACATTTTGTGCGAGTTACGTGTCTGGGCTTCCTGAGGGAGAGAAGGGTGGTGGTGTAACTTGATAGTTCCCAAAAGTTGTCTTTGAGGGGCCATTGCATCGCTTGCATGCGGTGTAGCCACTGACTTGGAGAGCTTAAGTTACTGTTCTGTGCCTGTCAGTTCAGGCATCAGCACTAATACCTCTCTTAAAATAGGGGACGCAATGAGGAAAATGCAGGGAGCTGCCCAAGTTAATTCTCACTTTAAATAACCTCAATTCAGAGTATAAATGGCCGCGTTACCTGCACTCTGAAGAGACTTTGGCAGAGCTTCATAGTCACTGCAAAGCCAGTCTGGCTAAGTCTGTTCCAGGCACTTCTTCTTTCTGTCCTTCTCTGGACTGGTACTAATGTTTCTGTCCCTGCCAACTTTCTCCATTTCTCCCAGTATCCAGTGGACATCAGGGAATCCAGGCCCCGGATTGCTGATGACATGATGAACCTGAGCAAGGAGTCTGGTGCGATAAGTGATGCAATCACGGGGAAGACATATATACCCATGTTGGAAGCAGAGGAAGTACGCCTTAGCCAAAATCTCTTGGCCCTCTGGAAAAGGAGAGGATCCTCATGGCAGGAGAGCCACCCGCTGCCAGTAGATCCTCACAAGGACACCATCCTGTCAGCCATTGAGCAGAACCCTGTAGTGGTAATAGCAGGAGACACAGGCTGTGGGAAAACCACGAGGATCCCTCAGCTCCTGCTGGAACACTACATCCTGGAGGGCCGTGGCGCCCGCTGCAACGTAGTGATCACCCAGCCAAGGAGAATTAGTGCCATCTCGGTTGCCCAGCGCGTGGCACAAGAGTTGGGTCCCAACATGAGGAAGAATGTGGGCTACCAGGTGCGACTGGAGAGCAAGCCACCTGCCAGGGGAGGAGCCCTGCTCTTCTGCACCGTGGGCATCCTGCTGCGAAAGCTGCAGGGGAACCCCAGCCTGGAAGGTGTCAGCCATGTCGTGGTCGACGAGGTCCACGAGCGAGACGTCAACACTGATTTTCTGCTTATCCTGCTGAAAGGCATCCAGAAGCTCAACCCTGACTTGCGCTTGGTCTTAATGAGTGCCACAGGAGACAATCAGCGTTTCTCGCATTACTTTGGGGATTGCCCTGTGGTTAAAGTGCCAGGTTTCATGTACCCGGTGAAGGAGTACTATCTGGAGGAGATCTTGGCCAAACTGGGCCGGCACCGACACCGGCACTATGAGATCAAGGTAGGTGTGTGTCGCGTGGTGGTGAATGTGTTTCCCTTGGATGAGGCGCTGACTTCTGGCATATCGGCAGGGGAGAGTTTGGGCCTGGAACTGGTCCCTCTTTCCTGTGGTTGTTGGACGGTGTTTGCTTAGCTCTAATTCTGCGTCAACCCCTGTGAGGTCAAGTCAGTTTAATAGAATCCCAGAGTATTTTGATTAAATTATGGTCCAACACCAGGATGGTTATGGCTTACAGCAGTCTCTTACCTAAGTGCTTACTGTCCTGTGTACTGAATTCCCTGATAGCTGCTTTTTTGCAAATAGTCTTACTGTTCCTCTGGAACATGCCCTTCAGATGTGTATCTTTGCTGTGGATACTCTTACTCAGTTGGTCGTGGAGTCACAGAATTGTTGGTGTTGGCCAGGACATCTAGACATTTTCTAGTCCAGCCTGCTGGACCAGAAGCTGACAGCCCATTTCTCCAGCCTGTAGAGGTCCCTCCCTGTGGCTGAGCAACCATCTGGTGTATCAGCCGCTTCTCCCAGTTTTGAATCATCAGCAAACCTGCTGAGGGTGTCCCATCGCCTTCAGGGCAATGTTTCTGTTGTGGCTGGGATTTTGACTTGCACTTTTTAAGCTGGCCTGATAGGTGTGTTGCAAATTACTGAGAGAGAAAGAAGCTGCTGCTCTGTGCCTGGTGGATTTGAAGTCCCAGGTGCATATGGCACTGTTTTGTCACCCAAAATTTCATGTTAATTTTTGTTACTTGTTTGGTGCTGTTCAGTAGAGGTACACAAATCTCAGCTTCCAAGTCTGGAGAAGAGGAAAGGGACTGTGTATTCTCATTTTGCAGCAGAGGAAGCTGGCAGCAGTTGTGACCAGAGCAGGTTCCAGATGGAGCCCAAACCAGGCTCCTGAAGTTCCTGGCTCCTGGTCCTGGGGAGGCCGTCCAAGTACAGGCATTTGCTCTCTCCAGAAGATGCTCTGGGAGGCTGTGTGCCTTTCTGCTGTCTGCTAGATTGCCGCTCATTTATCTCCGTGTGTCTTCCTGTTTTTTCCAGCAATCAGATGATGAATGTGTCCTTGATCTTGATCTGATCACTGACCTCGTACTCCAGATTGATGCCCACGGTGAACCAGGTAGGTTCTGCCTCGCCCCCTTGCTCTTTCCTTTTGCTGGGGGGGGGCGGGAAAGAGTGAACCCTGCAGAGCCCAGACCCTTTGCAGAGAAAACATCGTGCTGAGCTGGCTTCTGCAAGGCCACCTTGAATTCCTGTTGAACTGAGTGGTCTGGAGCAGTGGGGCATGAGCTAATTCTGAGTCTTTGTCTAAAACAACATCTGAGTCCTCAGTGTGTCAGTCTTAGTGTCCTGAGGTACAGCTGTCCTGGGCTGAAGGGCAAGACTTGTCTGTGCTCCAGCATTTGCAACCTTGTGCTGCACAACTTGGTATTGGAGCCCCGTCCCTGTTAAATATCTTTGCCTGGGAGATGATGTTTTTGTGAAGAAGGCAGGACTCTCGGATGACTTCTGAGTTTAAAGTGTTTTAAAGTCTGGTAGAAGGTATTCACTCTCAAAGGATGGGTAACCTGGTTTCTTTCCGTCTTTAAAACCTTGCCCTAATGAGCTCACAGAAGCAGATACAGCATAGCAGGTATGAAGCCTAGACAAATGTTCCCCTGGGTCTGACTTCCCATAATGGCTGTATCCATCATTTGTTCACGATCAGTATGATGCAGGTTTCCTTAGAGATCAGCTGGCAGGGAGCGTCACAGACCAGGGCCCTGCGTTTCTTGGGCTAAAGGTTGCTGTGGACTTGGGGAAATAATGGGTGTCCCTTCTGTGCAGCAGAAGCAGTTTCTGTGTCTCCAGCTGGGGAAAAATGCTTGGATTTCTAGGTCACTCGTTCTTAACTCTTGCTCTGTTCCAGGTGGGATCCTGTGCTTCCTCCCTGGTTGGCAGGAAATCAAAGGAGTGCAGCAGCGCCTGCTAGAGATGCTGGGATCTCAGAACAGCCGGTACCTCGTCTTACCAGGTGAGATGGGAAGGCCAGAGCTTTTCTCCCCAGGGTTCAGGAGAATGGTTAGGCCAATTGATTCGATGAGCCGCTTCTGCTCTTGCACTCCGATACAGAGCAAGTTTGTATGCTCTGATGTACGTACCTGTTGTGTAATTGTGCATGTTAAGCACAAATAACTCCTCCTAGCAGAGTCCATCCAAACCTGTATGTGATCAAAGAAACTGGCTTCCTGTTTGCCTCCAGCAATTCAGAATTAGGCGAGGAGGAAGCTGCTAAATTCTGCATTGCTGTAGCTGCATGCTGAGCCTACATAGAAAAGATCTTCAAGACCTGTTTTGTGGAATGGAGGTGTATTCTGCAGCTCAGCTTTGATTAGTGAATTTAACATTCTCTGTCCCAGGAGGGAGATTTATAACAAACGCCAGTATCAGTCTGCAAGGCTGTAAGATTTTGGGGGTTGGTTTGTTTGGGTGGTTTTTTTCGTTTTGTTTTTTTTTTAACAGTCTTCCCTATTCAATGTCAAATAAGGCCAGCCAGGAGCACAATTTTGAGCAGTTCAGTTGCGAATAAGCGCGGGTGTTCTTTTGTGAAAACTGCATGTTCTTGTGCTCCCCTGCTGTTCTGTGCGGTTGCTAGGGATTTCTCCGCATCACTGATCTGTAATAGGGCAAATATGTGATATAAAAGAGTTACAGGCCCTTGCTGATAACCATTTTTGACCAAGTGAAGCCAAATGACAATGAGGATACCCCATTCCCCTGCCTCGGAGGCCTTTTGAAAAGGGGGAGCTGCATAACTGGGCTGTGGGAGGGAGTGAGGGTTCTGCTTGGGGCCCAGGGATGTTCTGGTGGTGCCGTTAGCCTTGCTGGGACAGGAGGTAACCAGAGCTCCTGCTGATGTTGAGCTGTCTGTTGAAGCAACTGAAATAAGGCCTTCCTTAATGATGTGCGGAAGATTTTTCCTGAGGTCTGGCTGGCAGGAAACAGCTGACAATGACTATCAGTGTTGCGAGAGGTGTCCCCATCCCTGTCCCCTATTTCTAGAAGTGGGAGGTGATGGTGAAAGAGGGCTGAGAATCTCTGCCCGCCTTGGCCCTGTACTGCAAAGCAGCTTATCAGGGCAGGACTGACTGTTTTTCACCTCCTAGTGCACTCCAACATCCCCATGATGGATCAGCAAAACATCTTCCAGCGACCTCCACCTGGCGTCAGGAAGATCGTCCTGGCCACCAACATCGCTGAGACCTCCATCACCATCAATGACATTGTCCATGTGGTGGACAGTGGCACGCACAAGGAGGAACGCTATGATCTAAAGACCAAGGTACTGATGCTTTCTCGCCTCTTAAGTGCGTTTGAGACGTACTGGAGCTAATGGATGTTTTCAGAGCAACATTTGAGATGCCATTAACTGGATGATAGAGCTGCTTCCCATTTGGCCCTTGGGGCATTGGTGCTGTGTCCCTGTTTGGGGACAGTGCTTGACTCATCATTTGGAGAGTGTTTGCCTTTACTAAGCTCCCTGCCAGGCTCCCCATCAACTTCTGAACAAGTAAAATTCTGGTGTCTTTGAAGAAATGGAAGGCAAATCCTGCTCCCTTCCCATCTCTCTGTTACATCTTCTAACATCTGTAGCTTTTCCGTTTGCTTTCTGCCTTTTTCTGCGATTTCATCATAAACTGCTCTTGTTTGAAGCTAGCTTGACCACGATGCCTTAGCTTGTTAGTCAGCTTTAAGGGTTTACACTGCTCTCAGGCCACCTTTCTGGGGGTGTTGGGCCCTGCGCAAGCTCTTGTGCGTACACTTTTCATAAGAACGTGAAGGCAGCTGTGCCACTGTTGGGAGAAGGGATTCTGGCTACACACTGCTGCCCCTTCCCCTCCCTCTGCTAGAACATCTTACAGGGTGAGGTGGCAGTTCACACCTTGGCACAGTTCTAGTTTAAAAACAACCCAGTTTTAACCCAATTCTAACCCAGTTCATCTCCTTTTTTACCCTGCAGTGCCTGTCCTAGCATGCAGCAGGGCTTGTGTGGAGGAGGCAGGGAACACGCTCTGCTGGCAGGTCCCAGCAGGGCAGCGTGGGGTGGAGCGGAGCCAAGGCAGGTGTCCAGCAGGTGGCATCAGGGTCTCATCCACGCACTGAGCAGCTCAGACCTTCACGCTGCTGCCTGCTAGAGACCGGCATTGCAAGATGTAGGAGAGTGGGAAAAGCTTCCCTTGCCCTTTAGCAGCATGGTTGAACAGTCGTGAGGAGTCTGAGGTCTGTGGACTGGATGGAAGGCTGCGTTTAAACGGGACAGAGAGCCGTGACAGCGCCTAATCCTTCTGCTCCTAGGTGTCCTGCCTGGAAACGGTGTGGGTGTCCAAGTCAAATGTGGTGCAGAGGCGAGGGCGTGCTGGCCGCTGTCAGTCGGGATTTGCCTATCACCTCTTCCCTCGCAGCCGCCTGGACAAGATGCCGACTTACCAGGTTCCAGAGATCCTACGCACCCCACTGGAGAACCTGGTGGTTCAGGCCAAGATCCACATGCCGGAGAAAACGGTAAGCACAGTGCACGCCCGCAAGACTGCAGCCGACTGAACCAGCGGGGTGCAGCCTGCCCAGCGCCAGTTCCAGAGATGCGATTTGACCACGAGCATGAGTAGGAAAAACCCAAGATGCTGATGACTTGAGTTCTGTCTTTCCCAAATGCAGTGCTGGCTAGGGAAGTTAAGAGCAGGAAATGCTTAGATTACAGAGTATGTCTAAAAGACTCTACGAGAATGGAGAGGGCTGAGCTCATATCCCTGTAGGCAAACAGAGAGGGAACTGTGTTGTAGTCTGGGGCCCTGGGGCAGGGCAGGGGGCTCCCCAGGGCTCTCCCACACTCCTGTGTGGGAAACATGCCCTTTTTTTTCTTTTTTTAACTTTTCCCTTCCCCTTGCTGTTTTACAGGCAGTTGAATTTCTCTCCAAGGCTCTGGACAGCCCTGACATCAAAGCCGTGGATGAAGCAGTGATCTTGCTGCAGGAGATCGGTGAGCTAATACTGCTTTCTGGTGTGGGTGCGATGGAAACATGTTTGCTGTCTAAACATGGGAAGTGGGAGTTGGCACAGGATCCTGTGGGACAGACTGGGCAGGATTGTCCCTAGATAGGGATGTCAGCTGATAGGGACTTCCCAAACCACACACGTTGTGGTGATATCTTATTTCTCACACTGCTTTGCTCAAGAAGTGGGGAGAATTTCCTGAGGTTTAAAAAATAAAAGGGGGGGGGAATGACAGAGAAAGAAGGAAAGTTGTGACGTGGAGTTCATAGCTGAGGTCTTGTGGGTTGTCATCTGGCTGTTAAGCCTTTTTTTCGGCCTTAGCTCAGTTCAGCCTGGGAGGTTCTGGGTGCTTATTGCAGGCACCTCTGCTGTGTGCCTCTTCTGGAGGTCGCGCCACATCTTCCAAGCCTGGTAGGCGGGTTCTCCTCGCAGCTCCCTGAAGCCACCAGCCACCACTTTGGCCCTGTTTGGCACTAATGGATGCGCCCTTGTGGGCGGCTCTGTTGCAGGTGTGCTGGACCAGCGAGAAGCCCTCACCACTTTGGGCAAACGCCTTGCCCAGATCTCCACAGATCCTCGGCTGGCAAAGGCCATTGTCTTGGCGTCCATCTACCGTTGCCTCCACCCTCTGCTTGTCATTGTTTCCTGCCTCACCCGGGACCCCTTCAGCAGCAGCCTGCAAAACCGTGCAGAGGTGGACAAGGTGAGGAGCCTGTCCTGGAGGAAGGTAGAAAGCGGGTAGGGAAGGGGCTGTAGCTCAGCTGACGCGTGTGTCTCTCCCAGGCCAAGGCTGTTCTGAGCCGGGAGAGTGGGAGCGACCACCTCGCGTTTGTCAGAGCCGTGGCGGGCTGGGAGGAGGTGCTGAGACGCAGAGACAGCCGTGCCAGGGATAACTACCTGCAGGATTATTACCTGTATGGCCCCAGCCTTCGCTTCATCAATGGTGAGTCCCAGAGGCCTGATTGTCCCCTCTGTCCCTTGAAAAGGCTGGAGCACTGTTGGAGAACATGGTGCAGAAATGGGGTAGACCGGGCAGGTGACAGCTGGAGTGGGTGCAGGTTCTGGTTGTGGCACTTGTGAGGGCAGGTATAGCCCTGGGTGCCAGGGAGGCCACAGGCAGGACAGGTCTCCTGTCTAGCGCCCAGGCTGAGCCTCTGAGGCCGGAGCTGGTGTTGCCCCACTGAGGTTATTTCATTCACGGTGAGGCGAAGGAGAGGGTGACTCTCATTTCCTGGGGCTGTCTCCTCCCTGTAGGCCTTGTCAAGCAGTTCTCTGAGAACCTCTACGAAGCCTTCCTGGTGTCGTCCCCGTCTGATTGTACCATGCCTTCGTCTGTATGTAACCAGTACAGTGAAGAGGAGGAACTGGTCAAGGGAGTCCTCATGGCTGGGCTCTACCCCAACCTCATCCAGGTACTGTCTCCTGCTCCGCCATCACTCTCCTGGGCTTGCTGGTCACTGCGGGTAACACAGGGAAGCGTCCAGGTGCCAGAGACACTTGTCCGCTCTTGGGACTGTGTGTCCTAGGCTGGCTGCCTGCTCGTGCTTCTGCTCCAGTGCTGTCCCTGGATCCTTCCTTCTGAGATGTGGCCCCCCTGACCTGCACAGGTCTATGCTTGGGTGCTTGTAGCTTGGTCTGGCAGCCATCAAGGTGGCATCTTCCTTCTGTTTGCTACCCCTTGCATGGCGTTTGGTGCCTACCTCGTCGGTCACCCCCACGTATGCGCTCCGCTGACACAGCAGAGCTGCTGGAAGCGGAGGAAGATACCTACCCCTACACACGCATAGCGGGGACGGTTGTGGGGAAAGCCGGGCTGGCTGCTTGTGGGCAGCGCGTGCTGGTTGGGCGGGTGTTGGAGAGGCTCTTCTTGTTCCAGGTGAGACAAGGCAAAGTGACCCGTCAAGGGAAGTTCAAACCCAACAGCTACGCATATCGGACAAAGGCTGGCACCGTTCTGCTCCACAAGTCAACAATCAACAGGTGGGTGATGTGTCTGTGTCTGCGACCGTGGGAGGGTGGGGACCCCACACCATGCCCTGCCACCGACAACGCGTGCCAGAACCGGAGTACGACCCATCTCTGCCCGTGGTTGACGAAGCTGTTCCCCTGTGCAGGGAGGCGTCCAAGCTGTACAGCCGCTGGCTAACGTACTTCATGGCGGTGAAGTCCAACGGCGGGGTATTTGTGCGAGACTCCTCCCAGGTCCACCCGCTGGCTGTGCTGCTCATGACCGACACGGATATCCATGTCCGAGGTGAGTGGTGCCGCAGGGCTGATGCGTCCACCTGCACGTCCTCTTGTGCCTGACACCCCAGGCGCCCTGCTCCTACAGCCCTACTACAGTCGAGGGGCTGCAAGGTGACTCCCCCCCGATCTCTGCTCCGAGCAGCTCTACTTCTCCCTTGGCCAACTGTCTTTCTAACCCTCTTACTTTGGACTGGCCGTTGCTGTAACGGGGCCACAAAGGCGATGATTTGTGAGCTGTTCCCAGCTGTAACTCTCCAGGGAGACAGGGCAACTGAGCCACAGACAGGCCTGAGCCGAGTGGGCTAGTGCCAGGAGGCTCATCCCTGGGCAACGAGGAGTCGGGCTGGTGTTCAGCCGTGGCTGGTGTGCAAGGAGGAGCGAGCCCTTCTCCCCGGGGATGTGTTGCATTAGTTCGTGGGGTTTTGGCTGTGCTGCAGTTGGGCTCAAGCCCTCGAGCTCAGACGGGCTGCGCAATCAAGTCACCTCCCTGTGGGAAACAGCGGGAGGATGCCAGTGAGATGGGTCACAGCACTCCCTGGCTCTTGTGGGAAATGTTTGGCCCAGTTGAACCGTGACTCTGGGCTAAAATGAGCATGGGGAGGAGCGAGCGGCCAGCACAGGCCAGAACCGCTCAGCGCCGTTCCTGCTTCTCACCTCTTCTCTTCTTCCCACTAAGATGATGGCTGGCGAGCAACAGTCTCCCTGACAGACAGTGACCTCCTAGTGCTGGAGGGAGACTCCTACACCATCCGCCTCCTGCGTGATTTCCGTGTGTCGCTCTCCAAGATGGTGGAGACGTGCCTGTGCTATGAGATGGCGGCCATCCCTGGGGACCTGCACCACCAGCACAGCCAGCTGCTCGACATCCTGGTGGATCTGCTCAAAGGCCCTCCCGGCAGCTTTGGCGCTTAGGCAGAGCTGGAGGATTGTGTGGGGACTTGTAATTTGTATAAAGATGTTCACAAATGTTTATTTAAATAAAGTTCTATTTATCCCTTGTGAAGTCATCTCTCTCCATCCTAGAAGATTAATGTTGTCTGAATCTCCTGCTGTCGGCTCCGTGCATGGTCACCGCGTAGGAAGAACCAGCGCAGTAACCGCCTGGAATGGACTGGGAGTGCCAGTGGACCCCGACGTGGCCTTTGTGGGCACCCACCTCCTCCGCTCTCAACAGCGTCGGTCCCTGAACTGGAAGGCGAGGACGCGGCTGCTGCGGACCCTCCTCTGCCCCATCCCCACGGGGCCGGGCTGGACGGAGCAGCTCCGGTGCTGGAGCTCCTCCCGGCTCAAGAGGAGGACGGATGTCTCGGCTTGCGGCTGTGCCTGCTCTGGGGACCGGCGCCAGGCAGAGCGTGGATCCAGCAGCTCCGGTGCAGGGTGGTGATCGTCGTCATCTTCGCTCGTCGGAGGGGATGAAGCCCCAAAGGCGCCGGATGGAGGTGACGTTCCGTGCGGCATCTCCGAGCCTCACAGCGGGGCCCTGCCACCCCACAGCGCGAGCGCAGTCGTGGCGTTGAGTGTGAGATGTGACTTGTCGTTCCTAATCTGCCTGTACTTTTTGTCCTCTTGCGTTGTTATTAATTTTTTTTTTTAATTATTTCTTGTTCTCCCTATGTCAAGGAGGCCGGATCCCTGTAACCTGTGCAACACAGGACGTGATTGTAGATGGCAGTCTGCCTGTGAGCGCCGTCTCCTGCGGGAAGCCGGGAGCATAGGCACAAAATTCTTTGTTTTCTATGAACAGGGACCATATTTCTGTGGAAGGAGGATTGCGACAGGCACAGCATTAAATGAGAAACCTGGAGTTTAATCCCAGCTTTGCCTTGGATTCCCTGTCAAATGAAGACAGTGACCTACCTCACAGGGCTGTTGTGAGGCTTCGTTAATGTTCGTAACGCGCCTGAGCCCTCGGGCTGGACAGTGCGGGAGAGTTCGAGTCCTTCACACTCGGTCTGCGGGCGCTGGGGGGCAGTTGTGCCCCTCCCGGGGCTGGAAGCGTCGCGGGGCTGCAAACGGCGCTGGAGGGAGGAGCGGCTGCTGCTTTCCCCAGCAGCTCGGAGAAAGGCAGCGCCGGGGCCTTGGCATCATTTGTTTTTATTCACCATTTCTTATGCTCTTTGTACCCGAAAGTGATGCGAGGTGTCACTGCGCCAGCCGGGCCCCGCTCCCCGGGGAGATGGAGGGCGCAGAAAGCCCCGGGCTGAGCGCGTTTTCTGCGGAGGGGAGCGATGGCAAAGGGCTTCCTGCCCTGAGGAGCCCCCGGGGGTCCCTTCCTCCGGGCCACCGTTTGGTTCGCCCGTTTGTTCTCTACTATGATTTAANAGCCCTGGGTGTCCCCCAGCCTGTGTTCACTCAAAACTTTTCATCTTCATTTCACTTGCTTGAGGTTGTCACTATTATTTGACCAGTGTTTGTTTCTTTTGGCCTGTATAATGGGCAGTATGGTTTTCCCTTCCAGCAGGTTTAAAAAAAAAAAAAAAAAAAAAAAAAAAAGAAAACAAAAAAAAAAAAAAAAAAAACTGAAGTNTTTGTCCTCTTGCGTTGTTATTAATTTTTTTTTTTAATTATTTCTTGTTCTCCCTATGTCAAGGAGGCCGGATCCCTGTAACCTGTGCAACACAGGACGTGATTGTAGATGGCAGTCTGCCTGTGAGCGCCGTCTCCTGCGGGAAGCCGGGAGCATAGGCACAAAATTCTTTGTTTTCTATGAACAGGGACCATATTTCTGTGGAAGGAGGATTGCGACAGGCACAGCATTAAATGAGAAACCTGGAGTTTAATCCCAGCTTTGCCTTGGATTCCCTGTCAAATGAAGACAGTGACCTACCTCACAGGGCTGTTGTGAGGCTTCGTTAATGTTCGTAACGCGCCTGAGCCCTCGGGCTGGACAGTGCGGGAGAGTTCGAGTCCTTCACACTCGGTCTGCGGGCGCTGGGGGGCAGTTGTGCCCCTCCCGGGGCTGGAAGCGTCGCGGGGCTGCAAACGGCGCTGGAGGGAGGAGCGGCTGCTGCTTTCCCCAGCAGCTCGGAGAAAGGCAGCGCCGGGGCCTTGGCATCATTTGTTTTTATTCACCATTTCTTATGCTCTTTGTACCCGAAAGTGATGCGAGGTGTCACTGCGCCAGCCGGGCCCCGCTCCCCGGGGAGATGGAGGGCGCAGAAAGCCCCGGGCTGAGCGCGTTTTCTGCGGAGGGGAGCGATGGCAAAGGGCTTCCTGCCCTGAGGAGCCCCCGGGGGTCCCTTCCTCCGGGCCACCGTTTGGTTCGCCCGTTTGTTCTCTACTATGATTTAATTTACTCGTCATGGGCTTTAATTAAAGGAGCTGTGGCCTCTTGCTGTCGGAGCCGAGGGCTGTGCGGGAGCCCCATGGCTCCAGCGGCTGTGGGCGAAAAGCACAAGGGCAGGTGTCAGGGGGGCCAGTGGCCAACTCCAGCAGCCGGTGGCCAACTCCAGGAGCGGGGCCGGGGCTGGGGGGGGGGGGGGGGTTTCTGGTCTCCCTGAGCCCTGGGGGCCCCCCCGCCTGTGTT
>VWZL01005841.1:187799-226164 GCA_013396915.1 Stercorarius parasiticus
CAGCCACCAGCAGCGCAGCCACGCTCTGGCCCGGCCGCCTGGGCTCGGGGACACGGCCTGCAAGCCACTAGACACCCGTCCCCGACACGCGACACTAACGCTGACTCCGGTGTCCCCCGCCCCACCGAAAAGCCAAAGGGACGCGGCAGGAGAGGGAGGGAAGCCCTTTCCAGCCAAGAAGGGACCACCGGAGCCCGGCCCGCTCGGGCAAGCGGAGCCTCCGGGCTGCGTGGAGGAGCCAGCGCAGCCGAAAGGGACGCGGAGCCCTGCTAAAACGCTGTCCCCTTCCCATCTAAAGCCAGACGGCGGGTTAAGAGAGCCAAGCTGCGTTACTCTGGAGGGGGGAGAAGGCGGGAGACGGGGCCGGGAGTGGGGTGGGGGGGTGGGGGGGTCACAAGCCTTGCTGGGAAAGCGCCGCAAGGGGAGCTGGCTGTTGCAGCGGTGACAAGGAGGCGACTGAGCCCAGGCTGTCGCTGACGGATGTGCTACGCCAGGGGGAAGTGCTGCTGGAAAGGTTGGGGGGTTTGGAGACGACTATTTCCGCTCCGTGGTCCGTTCGAGCCTTGGCCTTCTCACGGAACGTCAGCTTGTGGGATTCAATCTGCAGCGACACAAGGGCAGGTGAGAAGGGGAAGGGCAGGAGGAGGAGAGAGGAGGAGAGAGGGGAATGGAAGACGATACCATAATGTCATCATTAGATGCCTGGAAAATAAAAGGCAATTTTCTGAATTAAAAAAAAAGGTAAAACAAACCACCCCACCCCTACAAGACATGGCTACGAACAGTCCAAGGTTGAGGTTACAGCGGTGTGACCAGTGCCCGGGGGCGGCTGCTCTGCCCTGCTGCAGTGCTCTCCCCTCCCACCCAGCCCAGTGCGTAGAGAGAAGCCGCAGGCACTTACTTGTTTCTTGTATCTGAGTCTCGAAGCTCTGAATTTCCCTTTGGTCGCCCCCGCTCAGGGCGGTGGGCGCTGCCGGCCCTACGCCATTCTCCCGCATCTCACTGCCTGCCTGGGCTGCTGTCACCTCTCCGTTCTGAGGGGCCGGGAGCTGCCCGGGCTCCGCGCTCCCCTCAGCCTACAATGAGACAACGGGGTGGGGAGGACGACAGGGACACGTCAATAGAAGATGGGGGGGGAGTGAAGTGCGGGTTCCCGGAGCCCACTCTGCCCTCCCCAGCTGCCGAGACACGCGCGGGGGGGGAGGGTGTTTGGAAGCGGGAAGCAGCCCCTCCGCTCCTCGGGAAGCCACCGTCCTGACCGTCCCCGCAGAGCCATCGCTCCTCCGAGCGCGGGCGCCGTGTCCCCGAGCACGGGGTCCCCAAACACACGCCCGGAACGCCCTGGTGACAGAGGACGGCCGAGGCGAAGGCAGGCCAAGGACTAAAGCAGAGCGCTATGGGGTCAGAAGCCAGGAGGTGGTTCGGGTGCATCGCAGCGAAGCAGGCTCCGTTATCTGGGGACGTATTTCTATATACTGGACCCAAACAACACACAGCGGATCCCAAAACAGAAAGGCCAAGTCTGCACAAAGGACCTGATGCTGATGCTGGACTACGATCGGGAAGCGCTGTGTTTAGAGAAGACCATCCCGGTCTGTTCTCCTGCTGTAGCTGGTGATCCTACTTGGAGTCACCAACTTCTACCAGCCTTGGAGAAGAGCGAAGTCCTACTGCCGCTAGAGAAGAGACTAATACGCCGGTGGGCGGCTGCTGAGAGTGACGCAGAGCTGCTTGGGAAGACACTCGGACACCACCAACAGCACGGCAAGCAGAGAAGATGCCACATTGGACCAGCCCAGCTCCGGGACGGAGCAACTCAGCCAGCCAGGACATGCCCTTGCTGCCACGTTCAGTAGGGAGGAGGTGGCACGTCCAGTCCAAAGCAGCTCTGCTCTGCCCCCGTGCCCTTGCCCCACACAGTCCAAGCCACGGGGAATCAGGCTGCAGGCTCTTCTCAGAACTAATCCACCCCTCTCTCCCTGCAGCCCGGGGAGCAATGAGAAGACAGCCATGGACCCGCTCACTCAACAAACGGCAAAACCTCCCAGCCTTCCTTCTGGGGTCCCAGTTCCCACCCACGAACCACCAGCACCGCCGATAGCCAGGTGCTTCTGCAGGAACTACGGGGACGTGGATGATCCCTGCAGCTCCGTGAGAGCCACAGGGGGTGGGCAGAGCAAGAGGGGCCGGTCCCTAAGTGCCACCTGCTCCGACGGCAGCGCTGGCCGGGATCGGTGGGACGCAACAGGGAAATGGTTTGGTCTCTGTATTGCAAGGCTAAACGTTAGAGCCCCAAAAAAATACTGGATGAGAGTGTCATCCGCAGAGACTCTTTGCACCCGTGGAGATGGAGGGGAAATATTAAAAAAAATCGGGCTAATTCTGAACAGGTGAGATTTTAGAACTTCAATGAAAACCCTGATCACCAGCAAATAGCACCGGTTTATGGACTAGACGCTCCAGTAAACCGGAACAGCCAGGCACCATTACGAAAAGCTCCCCGTCCCTACCGACACACCAGCAGCTTCTCTCGGTCCTTTCAGCTTCCCGCTGAGCCCCGATTTGCCAGGCTCGAGTTTACATAAAGGACTGGAGACCGGAGAGTCCTGATGCGTCCCCAGCAAATACTCTGGCAGTCACCCCTTGCCCGGTTTTACCGGGGATGATGAAGCACATCCTAAATATATGCGTGAATTCTGCTGCATGATCTGCTCTTTGGGACGGGGATTATTTCTTTCAAATTCACACGGCGTTTAAGACAATAGCTCAACCCGGCTGAACTCCAAACCCTTCCCCAGCACAAAAGCGCTCAAACAAAACAACGCTGGGCCAACCAAGGGAGCTCAGTGTTTAGAAGGGGGTTTCTTCTCCTCCGTCTGTCTGTCCCGCTGGGGGCAAAGTCATATTTTAACAGTTACGATGCCGGAGCGCGGGATTGTTTTCTCCCCTTCCAGAGCTATCGGCCAATTCAGAAGCGGGGATGTCTCACATAGCGACTCCCTAAACACAATCCCCAGCACCGCTCTAATCGTTTCGTGGCGTGATAGGTCGTGCCCACACATCCATCACTCGGTGGGTCAAGCGGGGGCGATTTCCCTCCCCTCGGCGCAGATGTCGCATTGCTGGAGCGAGACCTGCAATTTGCAGAGCCGAGGCTGGGGGCAGTTGATGTTCTCATGGGGAGCAGCGCTGAATCACAGCGATGAGCGAGCAAAATCCTTTCTTATCCTCGCACAAAGGGCCTTTGGGCTGGGCTGCAGAACAGGTTACAGGCTGAAAACTGCTCCCAAGAGCTGCAAGGTGCTGTCTCCCAGCACGGAGCGCCTTGCTCTCACCAGCTTTACTGGGGGTTAAAAAAAAACCCAAACGAACAGGGAGGAAGGGCCAGAGGCAGCTTCTCTGATGGGCGCATCGTTTACAGAGCGATTCCCTGCTCTCAGATCCCGAGAGGAAGGATACAGATGGGCAGCGCGAGCCCCGAGTAACACCTAGCAGGGAGCACGTTCAGGCAGGGCACACGGAGCTCGGCTCCTTTTCAACTCCTGCTTACTCCTGGGGTTGCCAACAGAGGCCACAGAAACAGGTAGATGGCTAGAAAAGGCTGGGGGTGGAGGAGCTGCACTACGTCAACAGCAGGGCAAGGAGAAGAACCAAACTTAAACCCTACCCCGATGCGCCAGAGCTTGCTGCACCCACCTTCACGGTTCCTCCTGCTGGCGAGTGTCCCACGTTGTCCAGAGAACCCACTTTGGCTTGGGCCTTCTCCTTGAAGTTCAGCTTCTGGTTCTCAATTTTGACATCTCCTCCCCCTAGAACAAGATTGTGTAGGAGTGAGTTTGTTAATGCCTCCGGAACAGTCCCACCTGGGGTCTGTCCCCTTCCCACCCCCACCCAGGAACCACTGGGGACCCAATGTTCTTCGGAGGAGGGACGTGACCGAGTCTCTCTCCAGTGAAGGTTCAGTTTAAAAACTGGCAAGCTCAAAGCTGGTGATTTCCACCTGTGCTGGCCAAGCAAGACCGGAAGGAGGCAGGGCTGCATGGCAAAGCCCTGGAGGCGCCTTCAGGTGGGGAACATGCCACACGTCCAGCCAGCCAGGCTGGAAGACACCCTCACGCTGACCGCCTCACTAGATCTGCTCACGAATCCCAGTGCTGTGAAATGCCACTTCCACCCGATCCCACACTGGTGGGTTTCCAATGGCTAATACCAGCGTCCCACTCCTATCCGTGTGCCCTGCCAAGATCTCCGCCAGCTCAGCCCATCTGCGTAGTCGTCGGTGCTGGGACGCGTTCTGCTCCTTTTCGTTAAGTGCCTTCCTTTGCTCATTATCCATTCCCACTCCCGCTCCATCACCGGCAGCCGTAGGACTGACATCCCCTCCCTGACACACAGACCCTCGTGTCACTGCCTAGACACCGTGCAGCTGGGGACAAGCCAGGCGTGGGGACTGGACGGACACTTTAGGTTCAGGAGAACACGATTTCTAGCAAGGTTTTTCTAGATTTAGCATCCTGCAGTTCCCATTAATAAACAAGACTGTACGTGCAGTCCCTATTCCAGCAGGTTTCTCAAAAAAACCCTTATTTAAGTATCGCTAAACACAACTTTGCTTCCCAGCGAAATACTCCGTCCTCAGCACTTTGGAAGCTTGGCATGGCCAATGATGGAAGCCAACTGATTTGGTCTAACAGAAACCTGTTAAAACATCTGACAAGAGATAATTCTGGATGGATTATTCTGCTTTAATCAGCCCTGGACAAGAGGAGTTATTGTCGCTCACAGCTTGTTATTAGAGAGCACTGAATAAACAGAGGTCATGTTTGTGGCACCACGTTCTCAAAGCGGGAGCGGGTTTGGAGGCACTGAACCGCGGTGCTCGGTGTGTAAGGTTGAACTGCTTTCAACCCAACAGGCTGGCAGCAAGGGTGCAGGAAAGTCCCAGGAGCAGACAAAGACAAGCTTGTGGTATTGGTTTTCAGCTGCGGTCAGCGAACTTTGTCCCTCGTGCACGGACGTTTGATTGCCAGGAGCTTCCCCGTGCAGACACAAACCAGCAGAAGTCACTGAACTGACCATACTTGAGGATGCTACAAAGGTACGGGTCAAACAATCCGCCTACAGCCACAGCACCTTGACCTCCGGACCTGCCTAAGCTCCAGCTGGGTGGTGGGTGGTCATTGCTCGCACAGGAAACCTGAGATTCGCAGGAATTCACCCGGGGTAATTGCTGTGCTCTCAGTGGGGAGCAAGTAATTCCTGCCCACTCATCCCATAATATGTCATCAAAGAGCCAAAAGCGTTTTACAGAAGACAGGAGCTGCCACTGAACTGAAGGCCAAAGAGACCTTTGTATCTGCTTTGAAGAACTGGAGGGAAGTTACTTTATCCTTCCATAGCGCACGCGTTCAGAGAGCCCCAAACCCTCCGCAAGCACGGATGAAGCTTCCAGACTCCTGGTCATGGGAAGTATCTCCCCCCCACCCCCTTTTTTTTTTTCCCCTCCAAATGGGGAGGAAAAAAAAGAGAACTGAGTCAAAGCAGTAGATTATCTTCACAAGCAAGATGAAATCCCACATCTCCTAATCCCCTTCTCCGCTGATGAAGCCACCAGGAATTGCTAAGAACCGAGACAGCACGTCTGAAATACCCCCTGAAAGCAGCAAACCCCTTAATCTCCTTCAGTCACAATCCTGACACACAATATCTGCAGACAAATCATGAGGAAATGGTAAAATTTCTACCTGGCTTATGCTTGATATTTGCTTTAGAGCCACACTTCGAGGACACTTTGGAAAGGTCAACTTTCTTGTTCTGGATCTGCACCTAAAAAGGCAAAAAGAAAACAACTCAACACAGAGAAACATTTCCCGCGATTCTGGAGGCCAACAGGCCACCTCAAACGTCGGGTCACACTTAACGAACCTGCACCCCTTTTCCACCATATTATATTTTCATATTGATTTCCCAGCCGCTGCGTGCCAAACGCTATTGTCGGCTTTAGCGTTATTTCAAGGCCTGCACCAGCCAGAAGCGGTTAATGTCAGCAGACAGAAATGGAGCCCGGATACAACTAACAGATGGACAGCAACCAGACACAGGAGTCTTGAGTTCACGGCACGTCCACGGAGTACGAAAGCTCTTGGGAGAGGGACCAAAAAAATGCCAATCCCATTGCCGTGTTCCCCTGAGGACACCAGCCATCGCCTGGGCAGCTCCAGAGTGTCACCAGGACAGATGTCATCTCGCGGATCTACTCAGCCACTCTCTTGTTGGAGGGCCAGAGACACGCCACCGGCTCCAACTTCTTCCTCTCTACCACCTCCGCTGTGCAGATTGACCCACATCTAATTGTCAGGCTTTGCGCGCAGCCTCCTCACAGTGGTTGTTCCTCCCTGCTGAGGACAGGACACCATCATCGTGCCCAGAGGGAACAAACCGCCTGGAGAAGCTGTCCTCCTCGAAGACAAAACACTGGGACGGGGAAGCTATTTCCCAGTCTTATTTCCTTTAACCCCATTCTACCAGTGACTTGATACCGGCATACAAAACCTTCAATGAAAAATGTTTGGTGATGCCGTCATGAAATCATGAGATATTCATGACTCAATAGATGACCTTCTCCCAAATCAATGAACCATGGAATTGTAGAATGGTTCAGGTTGGAAGGGAGCTTAAAGATCATCTAGTTCCAACGGCCCTGCCAAATGTTCTAGCATAGTGTTTGTGGACATCACCTCGAATTTGGGGAGAAGGATCTTCTCTGGGGTAGGACAAAGGTGGAGACAAAATGTCACAGGTTTTACGTCTTTTTGCTCAAAAAATATTTCACCTCCGACACTTGAACCAAGTGCATTGTACAGAGCCCCACTTCTGACATCTTTAAAATTCCTCCCGCGGCTCCAGGTGGATGAAAAATTCCTCTCTTCCAGAATTAACTTCTTGTTTAACGACTTGGAGAACTTCCATTTCATACAAACATAGGACAATTTATACTGCAAGGAACTTCTGGTCATCTGGTCTAACCCCTTACCAAGTTGACATTATACCTCTCCATGGGGAAAATCTAGGGGGTTTTGGTAGTAACGTTAAGAGGATCATCTCTCCCGGTCGTGTCAGCAACCACCAGCGGGCACCTACCTGCACAGAAAGTTCTGCTATAGATCGCCTCGCAGAGAAAAATGAAAATCTTTCTTTTCGAATGCGACAAGAATTCGTTCAGTTACAAGCTACTCTAAAAAGCTTATTGAGAATGACCGTGATGATTTGCAGTACATTGTCCTCGGGAAGCGTGAATCCTCCAAGTACTCGCCAAGAGGGATGAGTCAAAGCCCTGCTGTCTCGTCTGCTCAGAATGAGCGGAACAGCACAGTTCAGCCCCCTGCTCCGCTGGTCCACGTTCACCTCCCTGACTCAGTGACACCAGACACTCTGAAAAGGGGAGATCATGGCTATTGAACGTGGTTTTCTTGGGGGTTGGCTAGTGAAGTTACTACAGCTTTTATGATGAGTACTTGTTTGCTTGGAACTGGAATAAAACCAAATTTATTTCACAGAATGCATTTTGAAATAATAATGTTTGTTATCAGCTGGGGTAGACATACCCAGCTCTGGCTCCTCACGATTTCACCTGGGGATCCAAACAATTACACCCAAATGAAAGCGTGTTCCTTGTAAGATTTCTAACGTTAGTTGTTTTGGGTTTGCAACGGGAGACGCGTTCAAAGGTTTGCATTTATAGAGCCAAATACTCAGACTCTGATGCCAGAAACAAACTTTAGATCTGAAAGACACTCAGGTGGGAAGTGCGATTCTCATCTCTTTAGATTTTCTACCTCTGACTATTTCCCAATCCACCTAAGCAGGTCAAGCTAAAGAGTAGAGAAACATAAAATACGTTCCAAATGACCTGGTTAAATCTTCAGCACCTGCACTTTTATACAATCTACCTCTTTACTGTTGCTTTCTTTAAAAAGAGAGGGGGAAAAGACTAAAGCACAACAAAAGCTTCTACCCAGGAAATCTAACTGTGTTTGTATCAAGGCATTTCTGGCAAATATAATGTGAGTAGGAACAATATCGACTGCTTTTGAACACGTCTTCTTGGGTGTCTTGGAAGGGGAGAAGAAATTATCTCCGCATATAGAAGGCAACAGGGGGTACCAGCTTGGAACCACCTCACCTGGGCAGGAGGTCCATCACTTCCACCAGAGCAACCCTAAAGCTGAATCGTAATTTGCAACTAATCACAGCTCTTGTCCACGGGATCCCTAAAAGCTTTAACCGAAGCCACAGCCTAGAACAAGGGACCTTCCAGACATCCCCATCAGCAGTGCGGTTCAGGAATCCAACGCCCAGAAGCCTTCTATCAGAAGCGATCACCGAAACTACTTGAACAAGAGAACATCTTGAGAGAGGACACTAATATTACACCGCCCCACGGGGAGGGAGCAGATATAAAAACGAATAAAAGGAAACGCTTTTATAGGAAGCCAGACCGGCCTCCGCACCTCGTCTGCTCACAGAGGTACTGCCTGTGCTGGGTCTGGGGGCCCTGGATGGCTGGGAACGACTGCCTGACGCTGCTTTGGGGGCATTTGGAACCTGGAAGTGATAAGCACTTTATTGTCTATTCTCAAAGCAAAAAGCTTAAGTAGTTGAGCGAGGAGGAAAAAGTGCAGTGGGGAAAAAAAGGGGAGTGTGGAAGAAGAGTAAAAGAAAGTAGGCACACGCTTGTCCCCTAGAGTTGGGGATGTCCCCTAGAGCCGGGAACGTCCCCAGGACAGGTCAGTAAAGAGGAAAAGACAGGCTTGGTGACTCCTTAGAAGAAAGAATCGTTCACTGATGTAGTTAATCAGGCGAGCAAAATATCCCCCCCGTTTAAATCGTATTTCTGTTGGCCTCAAAAAAAGAGGAAAAGGATGCGTGAGACTCGGTGTCCACTGAAGGGCTACACGAGGTAGGAGCGGCAAAATTGAAGTGGCTTATAAAATACAACTCCTTTGAGCGCACAAACAGCTAAGTTACAACAGCTGCTCTTCAACAGCAGAGCCAAAGGGACTTCTGCCACAAAACACTCATTACACGTAAACAGTCTCTTCCAAACTTGGGTGACAGAAGCAGATGAAATCTGCAGCAGTAACAGAACTGCACAGAGCTAAAAAAACACACCGAGGGCACCCAACTGACACGATGGTCTCAGCAGCAGTTTGTCTTTCTGTGGCACAGAGAATTCTCCCGCGGGAGCGTTTCTACGGGAAGCTCCATACACAGGCGCGCGCTCCCGCGAGCACTGGGTAAATCACGGAAATATCACATCAGAATGGCGAATCCCACCAGTGGCGAGAACCCGCAAACTGGAGGGCAAGGAGGGCAGCGGAGACACGTGTCCAGCGACTCTCAATGGGGAGTCAACCTTAATTAAGTGAGACTTCAACATCTATTCTCTTACCATCTCGGCAACCAACCTGCAGAGAACAAGCAGCCAGACTTGGTTGCCTCTTGCAAAGGTTTAAGGAGGAATTGGTCACCTAGAGCAACAGTTCAGCCAGCCAGCCAAATACGTATGTATTTCCCAGGAAAAGTGGCCACAGCAGCTTGCACCGCAGCCGGGTCCTGCGTAGCGTTTCTATCTGCTGGACCAGACAGCAAACGGAACACGCCGACTACGCGGCAACGGGAAGTCAGGCCCCAGAAACTGAATATTTGCACCTCAAAGACTACGTAAAGCAAAGGCGCAGGGAGTTTCATTGATGCTGGCTCTCGGGCACTGGGCACGGAGGAAGCATCACAGGAGGTGAGCGCTGGACACGGCTCCTCAAGAACCCGGCGTATTTAAACACCAACGGAAAAAACTTCCTCGGGCTTCGGTATTTCAGCGTCCTTACGAAACCATCCAGTCTTTCTGCAAACCATCCCGAGCACAGACAGGCGAGCGTGGATTTGGTGAGGTAGTACAGATTTGCCCACAAGGAAACATGCCTGCCAAACTATACTCATCTTTTCAAAAGTCTTAGTATCTAGACAGTTAACTTGGCTTTTTTGCCCAGACCCTTCAGGATATAATACGCCAAACCAAGTCCACAGATGTTACAAGATTAGCCTTCTATTTTAATAAGCTCAACTCTGCTGCCAGAGATACCAGTAGCCTTTAAATTTAGAAATTAATCGCAGCTCAAAGATTAACTCCCGGAGTCTTTTCCTCCTCTTTTCTCGAAGGCTCCCTTCCTCTGAAAGCAGAAGTGAAATCAGTCTGACTCAGGCTTGCTCTACGAGCCAGTGAAGAGTAACAGGCGCTTCTAAGCCACAATTCATTTCATCTAAAAAAACCCCAGACGTCTAAAATAGGTCAGAGGACTGATGAGGTGCCTGCGCTGACTGCGGAGGGAATCCATGGTGAATGATCTCCTGGGGTCAGCCGTGTGCACATCCCACGCTTGGTCGTGAACACCACGTAAACCACGCGAGAAACAGGTCAGGTGTATTTATAGTGCTATGAAACAAAACACGCACATTCAACCTAGCAACCCACGGGGAAAAAAAATAAAATTAAAGTAAATCCTCCAGTCTACATTATTTCCAGAAGCCCTGAAACTCTGCCACGCGGTTCTGCCTGAAACACAGCATTTGTAAGACTGACATACAAAAACATAGTACAAGAGAAGGAGTTAGTAGAAAGACAGCTTGCCCAGAGCCCATACTTACATTCCCACCTCCAGGGACATGCTTAATATTGTCCTTGGAACCACACTTGGACTGAACATGGCTGTAGTTCGCTTTTTTGGAGACTATCTGGACCTGGAACGTTACAGAATGGAAAACAACACAAGGGAAGAGGACTGGTTAGAGTTGTCATACGGCAGGCTGGAGCGGATGCTCTAACACAGTGGATAAACAAGGAGTCGTGTTAAACTCAATCCAACTTTAGTATTAGGTGTGAAAGCAACTGAGGAAGAGAGTGAGGGGAAAAAAAAAAGTGAAGGAAACAAGAGGCTGCACAGACAGTGTTAGTGCGAGAGCGTAAGCGCTACGTGAAGACCAGGATCCTGTAGGGGTTAGCATCTCCTGCCTGGGATCATCCATGTCCCTCGGGAGGCTTCCCGGCTGTCTCCTTCCACCACGGCTCAAAGCCACGGGGCCACCATGGCCAACAACGCTACGGACTCTTTGGCGTCTGCGCTTTGTTCCCATCTGCCTGGATGGACTCCAGCCTTGGGTAACGTCTTTCAAAACGCCCGCTCTGAGAAACAATTCTTCTGAGGAAGGCTGTCAAACCTTCCGTTAGATTTTAATCGGACGAGTCTTAGGTTAATTAAAATTGTTTCTCCTGTAAGCTAAAATGATTTGGGACTTTTACGAGATACAAAAGGCGTACGCTAAATGAGTTTTCGCTCCCAAAGGTAGTAACCGAGGTGGAGTCACAGGCCCGTGTTTACAAAGGGTTAGTCACGACACGTGTTTAGTCTGGGGGTTATTTAACACAGCACAAAACGTGGCAGAAGCTGTATCTAGAGTACTTTCTAGAAAGAGGTGAGAAATTCGAGGCACAAAAGGAATCACCAGAAGGTTCGCGCTTGAGCAGGTTTCCCCAGGCTCCTTGGCCAGTTCAGGGAGACCGGGCTCAGCGCAGCAGCAGCTCTGAAAACGCACTCGTGCCGCGGCCGTTTATAATGGTTTACTGACTTCTCTGGAGGTACAAATCCCATCCAGCCTTTAACAGGCTCTGCCTGACGATATCCGAATTACACCAGCACTGCCGGCACCCCTGCCTCGCTCCCCATCCCCTCCTGCTGAAATACCACGTCACGACAGCTTGGAGGAACCCCCAAACGGTGACCACCTAAGGCATGGAGTTAAAGAGCCTGGGTACATCTGGGTGGGGAATACCGCAGGAAAAAATATGAAGTCCTTAATATTCTGCAATCTTAAAACAAGCAGAGGTGAAGAAAAGTTTTCTCTTCCTAGTTACAGATTGTGTATGAACTGTGTATGAGCTGTGTAGGAAGAACTCATCTTAAGGGAAACCTCCGACTCAAAGTTAAGCCTATCTACCCAAAAGTGAAAACGGAGGGCTCCGAAAATATTTACATTTACAGCAGGCATGGAAAAGATACCTACGATCGTGATCTCCGAACGTGTTTAACCGGGAACATCTCAGGGTTTACCAGAAAGAATTGGAAAAGTGTCTGTGCAAGGAAGAGTGACACTGACAGGAGAAAGCAGAAGAGTTGAAGAGAAGGGAAAGTGACTCAAAATGGAAATGTTTTCCTCCATCTCCCACAGAGAAAAGTCTGAAATAAACTCACTTTCCCATTGGGCTGTTTTGGGGCACCCTCTTTTGATACGGTTGTTTTAGTAGTAGCCATTTTAGAGACCGCATTGGGTTCAGACTTTCGTGCAGCAGCGGTTGATTCTGGCTTTTTCTCTATTTTCCCCTAGATGGAGACAAATGGATGATTTCAACCAGCAAAAGCAAAAATGTGGGCAGGAGAGTTGCGGGGGACGCGAGCTACCCGGATAAACTCAGCGGAGCAGACAACCCAGGAGAACTTCTTATGCGCTGTAACCCTCCGGCAAAATATAATCCCACGGCCAGGAATGATAAAACTGGGAGGGTGGAGGGGAAGCAACATCGGGCGCGGGGTGAAACCAGCCCCCTGGGGTCACAGAGCAATAATTAAGTTCTTCGTTTCTCAAAAAGCTCGTAGGCGCCCTTCACGGGGGCGTCTCATCATTTCCCCAAAGGGTGACGCCGGCAGGTCTCCAAGAGCCCCCCACTACATTATATTCTGCCAAAAAAAATACCCAATCTTTTAGTAACCCAACGGCAGCGCTGACCCACCTCCGTCACCTCGTCGAGGCAAGCGAATCCCCCGGGCGGTTTTCTTCGCCTCGGAGCTCTAAGAGCTCTGCTGGGTACGGACACGCTGCGCTGCCATTTCTGATTTCACACCCCCACACCGGTTTGACTCAGGCTTTGACATCAGCGGCTGATTTAGTTTTTAACTAACCCAACGCAGGTGGACCTAGCTAACCCAGCTAAGCAGAAAATGGAATGAAAATGTACAGGTTTTTAGAAAAAAACCCCAGCAACTACCTGAGAATATCCATTCTTTTGCTAATCTAAATCCAGATAAGTGCAGCAGAACTTGCATTTTGTGCTGGGGGGGGGGATGTCAGCATAAATCCGGTGTTTCACCCCCCCACCAGCAACAGAATGATAAACAAAAATACCCCAGGACTCCTAAGGCATTCTCATACAGCGTAAATAAGACTATGAAAAGGACAATTTTCTTAAAAGTACAATTGTTAGGATTTAACAATTCTATGAAAATATTTAGAAAATAAAGGACAGTACAATGAAATGTAAAAAAAATTCCCTTAAACTGACACAATAACCCTGTAAGCTAAAAAGCTCTGTGATCCTCAGAACCCTCGCACAAGTTAAAGTAACCGAACAATCTTGCGTGTTCTTTTTGACCGGACGGCAGAAGGCTTTCTCAACGTCTGCCTGGTTTCCAGCTACAATAAATGGCGTACGAAAGGGTCCCCCTCCTGCCTGCTTCAAAGTTTTTCGGCAGATTTAGGTTGGGGAGGGGAAGTTTCTGTCTTCTAGACCTCTAAGGCGGTCTAAGACGTTCTAAGGAAGGACCTCTAAGGTCCTCTACCCAAGGACCATCCTATGGTATTGTACAACTGAGATACTCTTCACTCCGGAGAATAAATCCCTGCCGTATCGATGGTGTCTGACACACACCACCACAGCCCAAGAACGCCCTTGACTTTAACGTGCCTGAGAGGGGATTAAGGCTCCCAGCACGAAACGCACTCTCTTGGCATCAGATTAGAGTTATATGCCGCGTTATTCATCACCGCAGCCCAGGCAAGCGGGCAAATTTGTTCCACTTTGTGGAAATGAAAGCCCTCTGACTACGGGCAAGCTGCTACCACATTTGGTCAGGTCAAGAGGGGTGTATGCGTTCTACAATATCCAATAAAGGTTTTATGATTATGCAGATCCATGAAATTATTTAAACCCTCAGAAGAGGGCTACAGGCCTACCCCTAAACTTCCATGGTAGATATTCACAGTGAAAGTGTAATTTAAGACCATTACTGATGGAGAGCCTCAAGTTGTATCTATGTACACCCTTTTCCCTACAGCTCATTCAACACTACCCGCTTCTTTCCTTGTGGCCACCGCACGTTATCCAAAAAGCACTATGTAGACCCACTTCGTTTCAGCTTTAGGCCTGACAAGTTGAACAGAGTCCCCGTTCCTAGAACTGGGAAAGGTGCTGCGGAACTTGCTCCCGAATCCAGGCCTCCTGCCTCGTAGTGCGTTATTCCACCTTCTGCACCATTCAGCAGACTCAATCCCTCTAGTCAAAGGCAAAGTTTTGGAATATAGACAAGGTTTTGAGCTCTCAATACCAACTAGTTTCTATGTCAGGACGTACGACAGAAAAACAGAACCACGGAGTTTTGAATTCCTGTACGTATGCCAGTAAACACCAGGAAGGCTCTTAAGGCGGATTCCTTCTGTACGCTGCTATCACTGCCTTGTTAATGCCTTGCGCGTAAACCCAGAACCCAAAGAGGAGTCTGCGGAGCGTAAACGAGAAGAGCAGTGAGGATACAGCCACCACAATTAGCAAAGAGCACCCCTAACGCTTAAGAGCTACTGTTCCAAAGCGCATATTGTTCTCAAGTTTGAAGGAACCACTTACCTTTCCTCCACCAGGCTGATGTTTAATATTATCTGTTGATCCGATTTTGGAACGTACGTTTTTCAGGTCTGGGGCAGAAATGCTGCTGGTTGGGCGAGGTGGCTTGGAAGCAGTGCTGGGTTTAGTCGGAGCCTTAGCAGTTGTTTTTTTAGCATCTGCGGTTGCGGTGGAGGTTGCAGTGGGTTTGGTTGCAGCAGGTTTGGGTTTGGGCCGACTGGTGGCTACTCCGGGTAAAGTAGGTGCGCTGGAGGCGGTGGTGGAAGGAGTGGTGGCACTACTTTTTACTGCATTGCCAGTAGCGCTCTTCGGGCGGCTCAAGTCTGCTACAATTATCGCAGTGATAATTGAAGGGAAGGGGGGGAAAAAAGACAGGTCAGGTGCCATTTACACAAACGTCCTCAGAGTCCTACAGGTGTAGAGCGGTCTGCATAATAAACCCAGCCCCCACCAAGGAGGATTTGAGGTAGATGGAAACCGAACAAAGTTACCTGAGGGTGACTTTGCAGAGGTCTTCTTCGCATCTGCAGGCTTTGCATCGGTCTTGATAGCTGCCCAACACAAAACACACCGATGAGTATTTCAGACAAGACGTCTGGAATCCCAGCTCAGCTTTCCCCGGAGGTCAGGGGCTCTCCACGGCTCTGCACATACCGATGGTCCTCTTTACCCATAGTCCCCATTTCTACACGCTGCTTGAAATAAAGCATCTCAAGAATTAACTGTTCCGTTTGAACACCTGGCTGAGGTCCTCCTCATTCCAACAGCAAAAAAATACTCATGTTTTCCAGCAAAAGGGTCAATTCATCAAAAGGATCATCATTCAATGACGCAACACCTCCGGTATCGTTTGCATTTTGTTTTTTCTTAAATAATTTTCCGAATCTGACAGCACTCACTAACATTATTTTAATCTTGCCCCAGTTTAATTTCTTAAAAAAACGCGAACTCCTGTCTTTACTAAATAGCAAAAGCAAAACCACATTTGTCCATCTATAACCTTGGCGTTGTCGCTAGATCAGCTCTAACCAGTGCCACTTTTCTTGCACAGAAGTTATTGCCCATATTTCGGCCCCTATTATAATTGTAGAAACCCCAAAATCAATCTCTCAGCTGAACTACGCCTTTGGGCAAACAGCAGCGCTGACGACCTGATTACACTCCACGTAGACAGAGGACAGTCCAAACCAGGAACGCATCTCTCTTTCTCAAAGCAGAAGAAAATCACATACACCATTGATCAAGGCAAAAAATCACAGACTGAAAAATATAAGCAGAACCTTATTTTACAGAGCTCTTTGATAATTGTAGGGGGTTTTTTTGGGTTTTTTTTTTTTTACGATCAGTGATGATCCACTTTGGCTAAAATGTGCTTCATTTCAATAGCGAAAGGAAGGCAACGTTAAAAACAATCAATCAATGGAAAAAACGGAAGCTAGAAATTATGAAACCCCCCCATCTCTTAATATTTAATTTCCGTTAGATTTTTAGATAAACTCAAGTAGCCGGCAGGGTACTTTCTGGAATTCCAATATGGAAAAGAGCAAGCGAAAGAGGCAGATAACTACAGGCCAAGTTACTCTGGATCTTTCCATCCAGACTTCGCTAGAAGCATTCAATTAAACACCACAGATAAGACACTAGCTAAGGAGATGAAAGACATCTGGAGAATTTAATAAGGCCTAAAGGATAGATAGATAAATAATTAATACCAAACACGTCAAAAAAGGCCCCGTCAAACCAACCTAATCTCATTCCTTGAGACCACAACTTTAATTGGGAAAACTGTATGGACAGAACAGAATTAGTTTCGTACAACGGCAAGAGGACTACTATGTTACTTTACTTTAATATATAAAGATTTCTTATTTCTACCCGTGCCAGTGGGGAGCCAGATGCTGGAAGAGTTTTGTCTGTCATCATTAGCATGCGACGTTGAAAACCCGGAGAATGACAAAGCTACTGGGAAAACGGTCTATAACGGCAGTCAAAGACTTTGATCTTTTTCTGATCGGAAAGCCAGAGGCGTGATCTTGGACAAACACAGAAGTCATTTTCACATGGAGGGGAAAAGGAATAATAAAAAATAAAAAAAATCAAGCCCCACATAACCCATGGCTCTCACTGAGAAAGTGACTGACATTTAGCACCTGAAAAAACGTATATCATTTCAAAACAAGCCATTAAACCCACATTTTTGAACAGCGAGAATGACTAAACACTTGAGCCAAGCACAAGGAAGCGAGCGTCCGTTCTTTTGACATCTGAAAAGCAAGAGCAGATGTCCTTCTGAAAGGACGTCTTTAGCCAGAAACTTATTATCCGGCTCAATGCTGGGTAGTGGGAAACTAAACAGTGACCAGGAGAGCTCCAGGTCTCCACCACCCACCTCTATGCATCGCGCTGAAGCTGCACGTACTCGACCTAAACCGAATCGTTAGTGTTTGCCTGGTCGCGCTTCCCCTTCAGGCCCCACTGATGATGATGAACCACACCGTTCATCCTCTGTCACACCCTCGCTTTCTCCTCTGCCAAACCAGGACTCCCTTCCTTTACCACCCATGACTCCTCCGTGCATTTCCACATCCAGCCAGAACAGCTTTAACCCCGGCAGGAGTTTCTCCAGCTGACCTCATCTCTCCCTCGCCCACCCAGTTCTCGCTGTGCTTTGGCAACGTCCCACCACCCTCTTCCTCCGCACATCGCGCCGCTCGGAACAACCTTCCCGCATCTCTGCATCGGTGACTCCGTCTCCTTTCAAACGCCATCAGAAAACGCTTCTTTGTTTGCGTCTCGATTTTGGAAGGCAAAATTAACTGAACTCATTAAAACGTATTAAGCATTCTGGGCTACGGTTCGCATAAAAGACCACACAAAATGAATTTTACAAGGATGTCCCCAGGATCAGTTGAGATACACAGCTCTTGGAAAGCGCAACGCTTCCTCTACGCTTGATTAATTATATTTTCCCCTAGAGCATGAAGTACGGAATGTACATCTAGCCTACTATATTTCAAGATAGTTAAAGCATTACTATTTTTGGGGGAAAGACAGGTTATGAATTTATGCTTTGGGACTCATAGAACAAAGCAACCAATACGTATTACTAGTTTTACGTGTTTATTGGCAAATTTTGCCAGTGAGGTCTAGTCATTTGAAAAGACTTGAGAACATTTAATTGTATTTTTTTATCTGACGTTAAATCTCTCGAGCTCCCTTAAAATGAGTGGAAAAAACTGCTTTCAGGATGCTAATACGCTGCTCGTGTTTCGTGCTGACTGTGCTAAACTCATGGGAAGTTCCCTCTTTGGCAACAGTAGGAGTGGGATACAGCTTTCCGACAAAGCCGATGTGATTTCAGCTCCAAATTCTTCCTGCGCTAGTAAAAAAAACCCTCCATTTCTGTTCAACCTCCTTTGTATTTCAGATGCACGAGCTCGAGCGCTTCAAGTCCTCCTCTGGAGATTTGCTTTGCCCAAGTTTTAAATTGGTTTTCGTGTTTATTCTAACTGTTACTATGGCAAAACACGGAGGTAATAGCTTCCTTTTTCTTAAACCCAAGCATGTTCGGGAATTGTATTAACCCTGAATCACACAGAGCTGAGGTTGTTCAGATTATGGTTTTTTTTTTTAGAAGAGGAAGCTCTGGAGAGAAAAAAGCCTGACCTTGGCTCTCCGTGCCTTGGCACAGGATCTTGTCTTGCGCTGTATTCAGAAGGTCGATATTTCAGCTACCCCTAAGCTTCAAGTCAACTCCGACTGACAGGTTTCCACCTCGCAAAAGTACCGCTTATCAGCAGCTGCGCCTTCTCAGAAATGGTGCCATTTCAAGATTTTGGGTTGGTTTTTTTTTTTTCCTTCTTTTGAACCCAAAGATCCCAGGCTCATTTACCAGGAGACTAATTTTAATAAACTGATGGGGCCACAGGATGACCTGGACATGGGAAAAAGCAGCCAGCATACTGGAATCCGCGAGAATTCCAGCGTAGCGTGAACCAACGGTGCTCCTCAAACAGAAACTTGCAGCCGGTTAGGAAGAGAGATCTGAAGAGAAAGAAGAGAATACTCACACGTTGGCCTCTTGGGTGGAGAAGTGGCCGTGTTCTTCGCCCCAGCGGCAGTGACTGGCGATGCCGCCGTTGTCCGAGGAGGCGCAGGGCTGCTCCTGGCAGCAGTTCTGGAAGTGGCCGATGACGGAGGCTTTGAAGGTGAGGTTCGTTTCTCCGGGGTCTTCGCATCTGCAACCTGCAAATGACCAGGCACCGTTAAAGCCAGTATTTCACCGAGTCTCTGCAAAGCGTTTGCCGACATAAGCCTGAGATAAGCGGAAATCGTTTAAAGTCTTAAAGACGTAAGGTAGGCACCACCGGAACATTATAATGCGGAAGATTAACAAGACAAGGAAGGTGCGCAGGAGCGACTGACGATATTCAGCGCAGGGCACGGGGCACGGACCCTGCTGAATATTCAAATTCATGCAGATGTGTTTCAGCATTAATGTGTGGAGCCATGTACAGATGTGAACGAGGCTTTGATTTCTGAACAAGACGGAAAACATCGTTCCGCCGGCAATACTTCTGGGAGGGATGGATTTCCTTCCTGAGCAGAAACGCTTCCTAAGCTAAGGCGGCGTTTATTAAAACACCGTGGACATAAGAACTGGGTGTCGATGGTTCATTCCTCACTGGGAAAACTATTTCATGTCTGTCCCCGGTAAGTCACTTGTTTGTAAACTGGCTGATCTCTGAAGTATTAAAATACCGAGTTAATGCATGGAAAGAAATGAGATGAGATGAGATTTCATCAAAAAGGGATTCAGAACCATGCAAAACTTAAAACAAAACTGGCGACGCCGGTTCACAGCAAAAGTACAGATTTACGCCTGTGCTTTCATACTCTCTCTGCTATTTTTATTTATTAGTTTCCAAGGACACTCAAATACAGTTATTTAAGCTTAAGCGTGTAGTAGAAACGCTAGCATTTAAACGTCAAGGGACAGATTCCGGAATAGATTTTAAGGTTCTCTTTCAAATGTGAAATCTTTTACTATATAATAAGTTAACAAAGGGAAAATTCAAGGGCCGTTTCCCCTTCTTAACATTACGTGTGGATGCTGTGATTCAGCTTGAAGATGCAACACTAAGAACCGTCCACAATTCTCTTCTTGAAGAACTACAAATCTCCAACATTTCCTAAGCACGTAGCTGTAGACAGATAACTGATAATACACGGTTTATAACGGCCGGACAACCAGGGGGAAACACTGAAGTGCTCAAACTGATTTTTCACCCCTCAATATTAATATCTGAGCTCTCCATTCAGTTTTCCCATGCTCTTGTCTGGATTTAAGAGTTATCCTACGTTTGTAGCGTATCTATATTTAAAAATGTCGTCTCCCGACAGAAATACGGAATTCTCTCGTGTACTTCCTAACAGTTGCGGTAATACGGTCAAGTTTCGTTTTCTCCCCCTGTGACGACAGAACCAAATATTTGGGGTGTGGGTTAAGGGCAGCCGATACTAACGACTGTGCAGCTCCTAACGCAGCGCATCCCATTCCTTATCCTCCCACGATTAGCACCGGAATTCTGTTTTGACGGGTGGGTAAGGTTAAGTTAACACGTGAATCGGTTCTGGGAGCTCCCACCCGAAAGCGAAGCGTTTCTTACCTTTGGTTTAATCTCTTTTGGAGTTAAGGAGGAGGGCCGCGTGGTGCTGGTGGCCGGGCGCTTAGCGGCGGCGGCTGAAGGAGGACCTGCAGTAGGGCTGGTGGGTTTTTTGTTTGGGCCAGGCGCGGCAGACGCTGGCCGCTTGGGGCTGGGGGTGGCCAGCGGCCTGGCTTTCGTTGCTGCAGGTTTTGTAGAGGGTGCGGCCGCGGCAGGCTTTATGGGTTTTTTTTCAAAAAGCAAAATCCGGGATAAAAACAAACAAACAAACAAAAACAAAAAACACAACAACAACAAAAAAATAGCGCATTGTAAACCAAAACATTGAGCTGCAAGAACGTAAAGGTGGTATTTTAAATGAAACAAGAAGAAAATAATCAGCTTTCTGTTTTCTGAGCCTAATAAAAAGAGGGAAGTGCAGCAGCAGCAGCAGAGGGCTGCCTTCGGACCGAGGGGGGTTTTGCCTTTCAATCCAAAGCGAACAGGATTGATTCCAGCGACACCGAAAGCACCAGAAGGAACGGCTGGTAAAGCTGGGATTGGCGATCGGTGGGCTCCTGCATCTCTTCCTGCGCGCAGTGCGCGGGACATCGCTTTCCCATCGCGGGCACCCAACGGGTTGCGAGCTCTAAATCCCCCTCTCATCACCTCTTGCGGCCCCTGCCTGCGAGGGGACCACGGAACCCCTGCCCCGACCACTGCTCTGAGAATTTGGGGTGGGATTTTGCCGAACGCTGCAAGCTCTAAAAGGAGATCTCTCTCGTGTTTCACAAACAGCCCTAAAATAAGAGAATATCAGCTCCTCTTAGCTCTGAATGCGAATTGCAATGCAAAGAAATGTGCTGTGAGCAGCCAGGAGAGCATCAGTGCAGCAGAAGCGCTACCGTACACGTTTACGACTTCACCACCACCAATACCAACCAGGGAATGAATTTAAATAAAGCTTACCACACATTTATTAAATGGACCTCCAGCCACACGGCTACAGGCCGAGTGGTTTGTTGGCAACTCGGTAACCGGATGCCTTTGTTTCAGGGAAATGGTTGACAAACGGCAGCTCAGAAAACAGAACTTGTGTCGCCACAGCTTAAGAAGCAGAAAAGCCGGCAAATGAAAAAAAACGCAGAAGCGAAGAGGCTGGACGTGACATGACACCTACCTTTGCCTTCTTCTCGGGGCTGGGAGGAAGCTCTTTGTTGGGAGGTGCCGTGATATCGTTCCCTGTCACAGCTTCAGCAGGTTTGGTCTCTTCTGGTTTTCCTGGGACGGGGGCGGAAAGAGGAGGGAAATTTTTTTAAGTTTGAGTTTGGTTTTTGGTTTTTGTTTTTTTTTTTTTTTTTTTGGATGGTTTTTTTAATATATAATTTTTTTACGTTCACTATTATTCAACACAGTAGCAGAAGGAGACAGAACTCAGAGAGTTACAGGTTGGCTGTTTCTGGAAATTTTTCCCCAAACTTGAATACCTATAGGAAGAAAGATTTTCCCTGTATGCCATTAGCATCCAATTCCTCATATTATTTCAACGGGAAGACAGACAGCTGATGAAGGAAACCCCTGGTTTAATTAAATAGCAAAGCTTCCCATTTTTCAAGTAATTAAAATAAATTGTTGGAATGTTAATGGTGGAGTTCTGACCTCCTCCAGGTTTTACACTATGACTTATCCTGACGTTTTCAAGCTCTCCCTGTCCTTATGGCTGTTTCTTCTTCACCTTTCTTCCGCCCACGTCCAGGCGCTGCAGCTCTCCGTGCCCAGGGAGGATTCCCCAAGCCGGGCTGCCCATGGGAAAGGAGAGGAACGTGGAAATTTCGTCCTAACGCATGGGGATCATCCCGACCCTTGTTATTGTGGGAACCACCATGGGGATCATCCTGATCCTTGTTATTGTGGGAACCATCAAGGGGATCATCCTGGTCCTTGTTATTGTGGGAACCCTCGTGGGGATCATCCCGACCCTTGTTATTGTGGGAACCATCGTGGGGATCATCCTGATCTTTGTTAGCGTGGGAACCACCGTGGGGATCATCCCGACCCTTGTTACTGTGGGAACCACCGCGCCACACTGCCGTACGCGTGTTTCGCAGCGCAAAGCTTCGGTTTGGCTACGAGGGTTCCCAGTTTTTCAGGGCGATGGCTCATTTTTGTCGTTGCCCCGCCAAGGCTGAGCGGGGACAGCGAATACACACGCTCTTCTAACAGCCTCCGAGCAAACACAACCGATTCACCTCCTTTTACAAACCAGTCTCTAAAGCCTTGTCCTTCTGCTGGTGGCTGGGCAACTACTGCCCTCCAAAGCAAACGATATAACAAAACGTTAATTCAGCGGCAGCTCCATCAAGTCTTCTCCCTACATCTTATAAATCCTCCAGCGGAACCGCCACGCCGCTTTGCGCCACGAGACACGCGAGAGGCAATTTCCCCATAAACAGCTTTTAAAACACTAATTCTCAGCGGTGCTGCTGTACAACGGCACCGCCAGGAGCTGGCTTCCGCCGCAATTCCTGCGGCACTGGAATTTTATGGAGGATACGGCGCAAGCAGCCCATCACAAACGTATGCGTCTTCCCTTGTCATCTGGGGATTAAAATAAAGCGTTATCTGTGTTGGACGCTTCTTTTTATAACAACGCAACAGATTGTAACGCTGCGGCGCATGCTACGGGCCCCATCAGACAATAGCGTAACAATTCCAACAGTAAAAAGGTTGTTTTCTACGTCTTTTGAAAATTCCTCTTTCTATGGCACACTTTCCTTGCTCGCCAGCCCTGCAGGGAGATTCTCAGAGGACAGTTCAGTTCTGGTACAAACTGTTGAAATGAACAAAATAAAAATCGTGCCTTCCGCCTGCCCCGGCGATGCGGAACGGCAGGGCGGGTTGGTTTGTTGTGGATTTATTTATTTTTCTGACTTTGGGACGAGTTCAGCAGCTTTTTTTTCCCCCTTGCATTGCATCCGCCTCTTCCCAGCCATTTAGCTTCCAAGTCACACGAAACGTTTTGCAGCGCTGGGTTTAGCATCCGAGGCATACAAAAGACTCGCGAAGAAAAAAACAAGCAGCAAAATGAACAGGCTGGACCCTATTTTTACTGCAAAAGTCTCAAGCATCATTCATGTTCACCTGGAAAGCCCAATTTTTTGCAATTAATCTATATTGGCTCCTCTACGCTAGTTTTCTCCACTGTGTTTCAAGAAGTCTTTGTTTTTATTTATTTATGTACATATTATCTACATCAATACCAGAAAGAGCAATTGTTGTCGATGGTTCCCGTTTCTGAGCACCAGCCTCTTGTCCGTTCGCTCCCAGGACCCCGCGCCCGGCGATGGCTTTATTTTGAATCCTACCAGCCTCAAATATTCTCAGACATCAAGGTGACTCTCCACCCGTCGGAAATTACCTTTCCCGTACCACCTGTCGTTATTATTTCAGCTAATTCAGCGGCAACGCGAAACCTCTGGCTTGATGACGGTGTCCCAGCACCCGCCCAACAACGTGAATTCGTCTGCTCGGGGAGCCTAGTGCTCAAAACCCCTCAACTTCCAAAGTTTCAGGATCTAAACTCCAGCACCTTCCACGCTTCCGAACTAACGACACCGTGAATTTCACGTTATTCCATGTTACTTCATCAAATACGGGCTACTACGCAAGAGATCTGGAGTAAGTTCAAGACACCAAATTATCAGATGAAGGTTCTACAAGACAAATAGGATATTTTTTTATTATTTTTTTTTTAAAATGAAATCTAGAAATGCAGCATCGCCAAGCTGATGGAGCTACACTGCAGGATAGCCCACGTACAGGCTAAGCAACTTGCACCTAATAATAATAATAATAATGACGACGATGACAAACCCCGGAGAGCTGGGTAGGGAACTTTCCTGTTGCAGGGGCCACAGGACCGCGATCCAGGTTCCACCTCTCAGAGCCTCTGAAATGGCGGGGTACACAACCCTCTCCACAACCCCAAGGGATCACAGAAGGAGAGCTTTGTTTTGTGCTGCCTCAATTTGCGTAACAACCCTTCGCTTTCATTCCTCGTTTAATTATGAGGGCGCACTCCGCCATCCAGAGCAGAGAACTGCCTGGGAAGATTTCCTAGTTACGGGGAATATTAGGAAAAGCTGCCAAACCTTAATCAAATTCGTTCATTAGTCTGCAAGAATTATTGAAGAGACCTTCCAGTTTGCTTGTTCCCCCGAGCATCTCAACAAACCTCTGAAAGGCATTTTGCTGGGGGCTGTATGGGGGTTGCTGCTCGGCCCCGGGCAGGGCTCCTCCTCCGGCTGCTCCGGCTCCTGCTCCCAACAGAGAAAATGCAGCTCCGCTGAGTCAGCACCGGAATGGAATTACTCCCGGGGGAAAGCAGGACAGGGGCTTGAAGGAGAGCGGGAAGGACATTCCGATCTGGCATCTTCCACCGATAAACTCAAAGGCATAACCCTGTGGTCGGGGTTACTTTTCTCCCCGCGCCGTTTGGTACCTCCGTCCTCACCCTGACCATTCGTTACTCACCAACTGTGCTTTTAATGGTGGAAATCAAACTTTTTTTGTGTCCGTTCACAATACTGCGAGGCACCACTGCTTCGCGATTTCTAAGAGCGACACTGGAAGAAATTATTCCTATTTAAACACACCAGAGAAAACAAACGACTCCGCGCCGACAAGTATACACACAAACCGCGAACTCCAGGATTTGGTCTGCGGCTTTTACCGGCATCAATTACGAAAGAGCAAACTCGTACAGTGGTGCTTATGTCTCCCTTAGCAGCAATACCAAACGTCCTTCCCGCCGGCAGAAGGAGGGATGCTGGGGATTCCTGGTCCCGCACGCCTCACACCGACACTTCTATTACGGTACCCACCCGCCTCTGGGTGATTTTAGACAAAACGGGCACATTTGGCACCACAAAGGAGATTATTTGCCATTGCCGGATGAAGGACCCAGCAAACAATAGCACGTGGCATTCAGATAAAACTGAAGGCAGAGGGAAGAGGACTCCCAACAAATGAGCAGTGGTGATTTTTCAGAATAAACAGTAAAAATGAGATGGCCCGCGCCAAAACTGACACTCAAAAAAAAAAAACAAACAAGCTTCAGCTCCTTGTTATAAAAGCAGACAATACTCTTCCTGTAGACCTTCAAAAATACGGATAATGTAACTCATATGTTTGTCTCTTATTAGCAGCGTGAGACATAAAAAAAGCACTAATGAGGAAATGTATAATTCTGCCTCCAACAGCCAAGTTTAAATTCTGTGGCGCAAATAAAGCCGGTGGGGCCATCCACGCAGCCGCGGAGCCGGCAGGATCTCCTGGAAGGCAATTCCTCCTCCTTTTTAGGTATTAGCAGCCACTCACGACAAGTTATTTACACAGAAATCTGGTGTCTGAGGAGACTTGACGTATTTTACCCTTAACCTCTCCCTTCCGTCCACGCTGCCAGCCCCCTCGGTGGTCACCAGCAGCAGGCGAGTGACCATTAAGAAATGTAATGTGTTACAAAGCAATCGAAGGAGATGTTGCCGTGGTTTTTAAGAATGTTATTTTTTCCCCAAAAAAGAACAGACTGTCAAACAGCTACTTTATCAACCGTATGAATGACCCAAGCTGCCCTCCAAGGCTCCATATTGATGTTTAAATAGACCGTCTATTATTCCTTTAAAAAACCTCCCGGTTTGAACAGAGTCTCTCTCCCACGTTTCCTCCACAGCACTGACACAGCTCGAGAGAACAACTTCCCAGGCACATCTTACCACCAGTGGTTCAACCCCAACCCATTCCACGGCACCCACAGAAAACCCTCATCCCCTAAAACCACAGGGTTCCGACAGCAAAGCTTTTCCTCTGGTTATCTTTGCTCTAGCGAGACTTCATCTCATCAGGAGGAGGGCAGAAAATAGAGCGTTTTCTCCTTCTCATCACAAGGATGTACAGAACTTCCCTCCAAATGAATGAATGAATAAATAAATGTAAAAAAAAAAAAAAAAAGTATGACGACGGAGAGTTTGGTTGATATTAAGCTCTGCCGTCGGAAAACCACAGGCATCTTTTGCAAAAGACCAAGGGACAAGATAAACCAAACTCAGCGTTTTAACGGAGTTTTGCAGATGCTACGGGGGACTCTACCTCAAAAGCAGCAACAAGTTGGGGCAAAAGCTGCTGAAGTCTGTCTGAAACCCGAACGGCTGGGCAATAGGAAAGGACAGCAGAGGTGACGGCACCTTCCCACTTCTGCATGAAGAGCGACACGGTTGAGGAAGGGCAGGGTGACAGGAACCGCCACCCCACTCCTCGGAGCCTAAGGTAAAACGGAGGACTGCAAACCCACGTACTGAAAGCGAAGACAAAGCTTCATGACTTTAACCTTAAAGGCAATACTTGAAACGCAATTATACGTATTGCACAGGGCTACTGTCAGAATCCAGCAGTCTGCCTGCACGGATATACCAACGTGGTCAAGCAACATGGACCACAGAACAATGAAAGGTTGGAAGGGACCTTGGAGGTCGCCAGCCCAACTCATCACTCAGAGCAGGTCCCAGTAGACCAGGCTTCTTACAGCCATGGCCAGCGTCATTTCCAAATATAAGGAAAAACTTCTTCAATGTGAGGGAGGTCACACACTGGAAGGAGCCCGAAGAGGTTGTGAGATCTCCACCCCTGGAGACATTCAGACCTGGAAGGGACACAACGTGGCCCCGGAGCAACCTCATCGACTTACAGGTGGTTTTGAGTCAGGGGTTAAACCGGAGCGGCTCCAGAGCTCCGTTCCAGTCTAAGTGACTTTCTGTTACAGCTACGTAGCGGCGGATGCCCACATTGTACGCAATTAATCATATGCCTTCTTGAAGCCAAGTCCTGATTCTGAACAACTATGTATAGCTTTCCTAATCATAAGGAGAAAACACCACCCCACTCTCCTCCAAAAAAAAATATCTCTCTCACCACCCCGTGACTTGCAATTTAGAGACGACCCGCTTGTCCAACAGCTTTTTGGCCCATGTAATCATTTAACATTAGAAGAGCAGAACCATATAGGTCGGAAGGGATGTCTGGAGGTCATTTAGCCCAATCCCCCACTCAAATTATACCAGATTGCTCAGGATTTTAGCATCTCCAAGGATGGAGATTCCCTATCTTGGGGCTTCTCCTCCGGTATTTGATTAGCCTCATGGTAAAAAAAAAAAAAAAAAAAGATAAATATCTCAATTCACAAATTCCCGGCACGAGATGTTTTACAGCTTCACTGTAAATTGCACACAAGTCACCCGGCATCATTTGCTTTCATCTGCTGCTGCTATTTTCATTTGATGACCCGTATTCTTATACTGGAAAAACTGAACAGTCTTCTCTTGTTCACAACTTTCATGTCATTCATGGCTTTATGGCCAGTAATCATAACCGTCTCCAAGTCCCCTCTCTTCAACGCTAAAGAGACCTAGTTTATTTGGCCATTCCCCATATGAACATCTCTAATATGACGCCTTTATTTATCATACTTCTAATTTTTTGAGGCAGACGACAACGTGCAGATTTACACACCGCCTTCAGAATGCAAGTGCATAATGAATTCATAAATCGATAGCATTTTTTCTAGTTTGTTCTCTCTTCCTTCCTGCATTCTTAGAACTCCATTTGCTGAAGGGAAGCCCCACAAAAGCATCCTTATGACGTCTACGTCCCACAAAATCCTTACAACAGCAGCGTTATTGCCCCCCCTCTGCGAGCACAGAAACAAACCCAGGAGGGTTAGAGCTCGGTGAGGCGACGCTGAGACCCAAGAGCAGAGCAAAAACAGACCTTCAGTCCTTCCGACCCCTTCGCCATCAGTTTGGCTGTAACGGCCCTCGTGAAAGCTGTTACCATGTGTGAAAAACACAGGCCCTAAAATCTGAAAAGCTTTACTGATCGTGCCTCCTTCTGTGAAGAAGTAAAATGAGGAAAAAGTACTTACAGAAACATACCCGCGAGTTAAACCATGTCACTGCATTGTTTTGTAAATCCTGGGCCTCGGAATAAAAGCCTATCATAGAGTCGCCTTTCAGATCATCGAGTCCAACCTGTGTGCATGTATTTCTCAACTATCACGTGGCAACTTATTGAAGAATAAGCATTCCCAAAAACTCACTCTCCACGTCAAAAGGAGCAGGTGAAGACCCCGGTGTAACACATCTTGGGCTCACCTTAAAAGGCCAAAAGCGAGTACTTCTATTTTCTGCTACCGTGGTAAACAAAAGCTAAAGTGAAGATAAAGGATAACAGTAATTATATACTGGGCATCTGGAAGATTGTTAACGAATGTTATGTCTTCTTTTCCTTTTTCTCCCCTTACTGACCAGTTCAATGAGCATTTCAGTGCGTACTCCAGACTATATCGCTCAAATCGCTTCCCACCTGGGAAGGGAACAGCCCCCATTTCACGGGGTCGGTATTTCACCTGCCTTGCCCCTAGTCAGGGATCCCAGCTCGCTCATTTATGGGCTTCAAAATGGAAGGAGAACTCGCAGCTGGATTCCGACGCGCTGGCGAACGAGGCCAGGCACTCGTCTTCCGTGTCCTCAGCGAGGGAGATTCATCAGGCTAAGCTGAACTAAAACATCATTCAATGAAACAGCTCCATAATTCTCATAGGGATTAGAGTCATCAGCTGAAAAATCCATTAAGAGAAATACATTAAGCAATAAGGCAATGACCATCTTTACTCTCCCTCTTAACCGTAAACAACCTCAGAAACAAAACCAGACCGTGTTAAATAATGCTTTTGCCAGGAACGCTGCAGAGAGGCACCAGCTCCTCCTTCTTCATCCATCGCCATCATCCAGGAGGAGCTGCTTCATCATAAAAACCACCATCAAATAAAGCCTTTTTGTTTAAGGCTCGTAAGACAAAACTCTCTACAACTACAACACATCTCAATTTAAGCAGAAATACAACCCTTATTTGCTTTCTCCTCTCCAGAAAAGGCTAAATAAAACGTCTCCTGCTGACCCAAATGCAGAACAGCTACGCATTTTATTGGGCACCGAATGCAACTCGATCAACGCGTATGTATTTACTCGTTATCAAGAATCAAGGAATAAACCGGATGTCCTCCAACCTTGTAAACCCAGGTTGATTTGTAAAGACTCTATTTTTAACCCAGGAAGGGAAATCCTAAATATCAGAACTTGTTCTTCCAGAACAACCTGAGCTACTTGCCACGTTACCTAACACGGCAGGAACTGGAATCGGGCAGCTATTGAGAATAATTAACGTACTCTGTTTGACTGCAACACTGTGCTAAAAATTTGACGCTGGATATAAAGCACGCTAACAAAATCATTACCTTTTCCCTTTTCATTGATAAAAGTGGGAAGCACATTCATAAACCCGACAAAAAGCTCTACTTTCTGTCAATGCTCCTGAGAAAGCAAAGCAGGAGAGACAAGGAAACCTCCCAAACTAAAAATACCAGCAAAACCGGAGCATTAATTGAAACAGTCTTAGACAGGACATCAAGTGGGGACCAGGGAAGAAACGCCGCCTGAATTCCTAATTTCGGTCTGTCCCCAAGGCTGGTCTGAGCGTTGCTGAAAGCTCCCAGCATCTCCAGGCGGCCGCTCGAGTTTGGGCAGCGCCAGGGGACACCCGGGCTATTTGCAGCATCCCAAGGCACAAAATTGCAATTCCATACTGTTCAAAAGGCAAAATAATTACAGATGTCTCTGAACACTTACGCACAAAGATATTACCAACGATCCAACTAGTCCAACATCAAAGTCTTGCATATCATCTGATACCAGCACAAGCCACAGAGAAGTCGGTCTGAGGGTCTTCCTAACCGATTTTATACACCTTTATCCTACCCAGCCTGCCCTGAAGACCCATCCATTGAAGTCCCCGTCCTTTAAGTCCTGCCGCACTTGTCCCCTGGAGCTCGCGGAAGGAATTCCCAGGGATGAGCAGTGCACAGGACCGGCACGCGCTGCCCTCAACCCTCCTCCTGCTGCCAAACATCTCCTTGCCCCGGGCAGGGCAAGAGGGAAGCTCCAGCATCTGCTGTAAACGTAAACCCCCGGGGGGGGAAGGTGGTCTCCCTCGAATTTGGGGACTTTTGAGAAAGTACAGTGGCATTACAGAACAGGGAACCCACCTGATTTACGTAACGATTACAAAACTTCCGGCATCAATTTTAAACTCAGCCCCTGAGAGAGGCCAATGTTTAGTTTATATTTAAGGCTGAACGCGCACACACCAAGTTAAAGAATTTTCACCGAACTACCCACAGCCCGTCTCGGTCACTGCTCATCACCAGTCCCTTCGTTTTCCCCTCCTTCCCGCAGCCTGCAATCACTTCTTTCTTTTCTTTCTCATTAAAAGCATGATTTAATCTGGCAAGGAGGCTCGTTAGCAAGCCACCATCCCCACCACCAACGTTACTTCAACAAGTATCATCAGTTCATTACGAGGTAGCTGGGCTGGTATTTCCTAATCCTGTAATTAACTTTAATCCGTGCAACCTGAGGCCACAGGCTATCGCAGCCTAACTCAGTCATGTTGGAAGTCTCGGATTCTATATTTATCTAAAGCACAAAGCGGAAAAAAAAAAACCAACAACCTGCAGGAGGTTCCGAAGTTACGCTGGATTGCACCCCTTGCTTACGGATTTATAAAGAAATAAGAGTCAGAAAACGAAGACGATTTTTCCGATGCAGACACCAAGCTGCTGAATCGCAGCGAGGTGAAAGTCCCAGCTCAGCGTGGTCCAGCGGGGCCTGGAATTTCGTGTATTTCAGAGCAGAAAATATTTCAAGAAATCAAAAGAAAGTGAGAAAAGGCAGAAGGTGGAGGCGTGGCGAGTGACAGCCCTTATCTAAGCGATACCATCGGAGGTGGCATATTAGGTACGTGCAATAAATCACACGCCAGCTTATACGCAACGTGGATATGAATCAAATCTGTTGTTCCGCGCAGGAAACAACGCGGCCGCTTGTTTCGGTGAGAACCTGCAGTGATTGCTGGGGAAATAAGGGACCAGGGCAAGTTCCGCCCCTCAGCTCAGGACTACTCTGCAGCCAGGATCTCCTCGCTTAAAATACCGTCAAATTCGCGAGAGATTCGAACAGCAACGCCTTTTTGACAGTTTTTAGACTGAAATTAAACGAACTGCGCCATCGTACTAACACCCAACTACCTGCAAGAAAGAAATATTTTATGTACAATTCTAGGTCACCTTAAAAAACTAGGAGTAGTAGAGGTTTAGCAAAAAAAACCCAACCCAACGAAACCTTGGCTGGATAGGGCCGAGGAAATCTGTTTTCGGCAGAATTTCCAGGGGCGCCATTCCAACGATTAGAATCGGGTTGGCCGATTCTTTCAAGAACGTTCAGGATGAAAAAAAAGGTGCAAGCGATTAAAAGTTGTTACCCTGAACGTAAGCGCTAAGTTCAGACTGAACAGATAGGAGAGGCAGAAAAAGAGAAGAATTAAAAAGGAGAAGGAAAAGCGTATTTATCTGAGATAAAAACAGAGACGTTGGCCATTTTGGACACATCGCCTTGCGACCGGAAGGAGAGCTGGGAGGGGAACGCCAAGCCCGAAGCAGGAGTTGATAAGGATACGAAGGGGTAATTTAGCCGTGAATAAAACGCAAAGGGTAGATTTTGAATCAGTTCCACACTTACAGCCAAGCCTGCTTGCTTGGTTGAGTTATTTTTATTACAACCCCGCCTCTCTGCTTCTTAACAGGGGAGAGGAAGCAGAATCTCATCGCAGAAAGTTTGAAAGCATTTCAGAATGATCCAAGCAGTTTTTGCCCGTTTTCTCGCGCATTCCAAAAACTCTTTCTAAACTGCACATATATAAAAGCGAAGAAAACAATTTTATTGCGTCTGCCGCTGTGTTTTTCTTCCAGGAGAGAAGAAATCCAGAGGTTCTGTCTTAGCAACGCATTGTACGCAACGGCGCAAACCAAACCAGCTGTTAATTTTGGAGTAAAAAAGAAGTTAAAGCTCTCTGGTTTGCTCGCCCAGGAGAGCCCGCGAGCTGGCCGCCAACGCAGTTATTCCCGTATCAGTTCACACTCAGTCCTATGGTTAATAAGGACGATAAACCTTACGAAAACCTATATAAAAAATAAAGTTTGGGAGAGCACAAAATTTTAAACCTAGACGCTTAAAAAAACCCCAACTTGGTAATACAAATTAGCCATCTGCAAAAAGCAACCCAAGCAGAAGACTCGGAGCGTTCACATCTTCCAGTGACCTTTATATCACTGATGCTCAACCCCTCCGGGGAAAACATGTCAATCCGCTGTACATTAGGTTTTCAGTGTTTTTTCCTGATTTAAAAATCCCCCACGTCTGCGTTTTTGAAAGGGCTGTCTCTCCAGCTGGACAGAATTCGCCAAAGCTGGTTTCCTGCTCGTCCGAAATGCGAACCTCCTCGCTAATTTGCCTCGTTTGCAAAGAAACGTCAGTCGCAGAGGGGATGTCGGCAAACCCCACCACCCCACGAATTCTGGCACATGGAAGGCGTGCACAAATATAGTACTTTTTCTGTTCCACATTTGTTGCCAACATCACTTTCACCCGCGTCACGCTTAAGCTGTCAAGAAGTCAACCCTTTTGTGTAAGTACGGTGTTAAAACTAAGTAGGGTTTGAAAGAGGGGAGATTGAGATGAGATGTCGGGAAGAAATTCTTGGCTGGGAGGGTGGTGAGCCCCTGGCCCAGGTTGCCCAGAGAAGCTGTGGCTGCCCCATCCCTGGAGGGGTTCAAGGCCAGGTTGGACGGGGCTTGGAGCAACCTGGGCTGGTGGGAGGTGTCCCTGCCCAGGGCATGGGGTGGCACTGGATGGGCTTTAACGTCCCTTCCAACCCAAACCAGTCTGATTTTAAGTACAAAATTGAGCAGGTAAACACACAGTCGCACAGCTCCTTCTTACAAGCCCATCTCCAGTGTCCCCTCCAACCACGGCTCGCAGCCAGGACCTCACTGCACCGCTCCGGTGACTATCAACAGGAGAGCTGATGGCTCCTGCCTGCCTGAAAGGACTTGACATCTCTGTTCAGGCTCCGAAGGACCGATGTCTGCAATCCGTGACGCGCTGCCACCAAAACTGACACGACTTCATCTCACGACTGCCAGAGCTATTTAAAATCTGTGCACCAAGTAGACCATAAGGAACAAGGTAACACGGAGATAATGGAAAGGGAAGAAGATAAGACGCTTTGGCACCTCAGAGCGGGGAGGTTTGTGTTGCCAAAACCTCCTTCTAGGGATCTCTGACCACAAGTCTTGGAAATTGAGGCATCACAGAGAAATTATTAGAGAAAAGTAAAACTCTAATTAGAGCCAGAACATGATTCTGTTAAAGGGGTAAGTGACAGCTGGAAGGACGGATGACGAGAGCCGACTGACTGACCATTGGGTGTCACTAACACGCCGCAAACCAGAGAAGATAACTCTCATCTGTAGTTCTCGCAGCCCACCGCCTCACTCAGAGACCGCCCTTCCAGGCTCCCCGCTGCGGAGAGCGCAGCCTTATCAACCCAAATTCAGCGTTTCCGAGCTCAATCCGAACAGCCCATCCCTCCACCCACCTGCACGTTACTCTCCTCTCTCACGCCGGGGTATTACAATTTCAAGTTTTATATCAGTCCTCTGAAAGTTGAGCAAAACCAGCTGGCTACGAAAGTCATCGGATGCAAAAAATCCTCATGCAAGCCTTCGGTCTTTATCCCCCTGACACATTTTTCTTTCCTCTTCCCATGTAAACCTCGCGTTAATACGGGCAGCAGACAAAACACACAGACCCTCCTCGCACCCAAAATCTGGGGGGGAAAAAAAAGCAGGTTTATTGCTGGCTGAAGCCATCAGGAGGGACATGGATGTTGTTCCAGGATGGAGAACAAAGATTAACTACTCTTCTCACAGATTTTAAATCCGGGAAGACTGACCTCATGCATCCCAGCACTACCGCAACAACAAAACACTCCAAAAGAAAACAAGCCGCTATTGACACTTAGCAATGGGGAAGGCTCCATTGTAACTGGGGTTTGGGGAAAGAGGTTACAGAAAGCAACGGGGAAATTCCACTTTGAATTTCAGCACTGGGAATTTCAGTTCGGAGAGCTTAACCCATTGACTCCTGCTGGCCCCCTCAGACAGAAATACCAAAAGGTGCTAAAACCTTAACGGAAAAGCATGAACCTCCCATCTTTTTGACGCGGGTTTTAACTTGGATAATGCGCTCGCGCTAACGATACAGCCTGCACACCAGAAGGTGCCTGAATGTACCTGCGCTCGCGAGAGGGGAGTGAAGAGAGACCTATTGCCACTACGGAGACCACAGATTTCAAAAGCTATGAGTCAGGTTTCGGATGCCAGCAGGCAATTCACAGCCGGTGCTGCAACAGATGCTCTGGAACCAGCCAGGCAATTTTTATTTTTATTTTTTTTTAATGTTTTTCCTCCATTTTCATCTATCTAAAAATACATCCTTTGTTCTAACTATGAGAACCCGACCCGTGTCGGCCTTTTCAGGTGTATCGAGCCGCCCACCCTCTGCCCGCAGCCCGTAAAGTCGGTGAGTTGCTCCCCAGTACTGTCTGCTGGCTCCCCGGGGAGGTAAAAATTAGCAACATACCATCACGTGGTAAATCTCCTTGCTTGGGAGACGGAGAGCTCTGCGCATCGCTGACCTCAATTTCTTTTCTTTCCAGCGGAGCGGTTTTGCCGGATTCCATCTCGGTGCGTTTGCTTTGCGGAGAATCGGACCCGGCGGCTCCACCGGTGGCATTTCTCTTCTCCCTCTTGGCTGCCGCCTCCTCCCTCTCTTTGTCCTGGCCGCTGATTTCAGGGATTTGCTCCAGCTTGCTGTGATACAAGCTCGGGCTGCCCAGCTCTTTCTTGCCCGAGTTGCCGCCGCCGTTCCACTCCTCTCTCTTCTTGGCAGCCGGCTCCTCTGCCAGGAGGGACTGATGCTCCTTCACCACCAGGCTGGGCAGCCCCGCGTGGCTCTGCTCGGGTCCCAAGCTGCAGACAGATGTTTGCTCTTCTGACACGGTCATTGACCTTTTCATTGGAGCGCCCGGCTTTCTGACCGTGGGGCTGGAGCACTGGGTCAGGCTGCTATTAGGAGAGAGCAGACCAGTAGCGACGTCTTCTCTAAGCACCGGCTCAGGGTATTTATCGGCCAGGTTAAGGGTGAGGGGCACCGACAAGTGCGAGCACTCGGACATCGCACGCCTCATTGCCTTCCTTTGGTGGGCAGCCCTGTTCAGAAAATCGCCGTCGTCTGCACAGCCCAGCTTGTCCTCCAGCTCGTCCTCCATTTCAGTGGCATTATTGAAGTAACTACTTTTGGAGTCGTCTTGTGCAAGCTCCACGGTGGTAGCTGGAGGTTCTGGCTTAGGTGCCGCGGAGGAAGCAGAAAATCCACCCTGCACATAGTTGTCATTAACCACCCCAATTACACAATAGCTGGGGGCTCCATCTTTTTTCACGCTTGCTTCTTTAGACCCCGCGTCGTTAGGCGGGATAGGGTGGAAATTCGGATTCCAGACACTGATTTCTTGTTCCTTCCCGTATTTGCTGGGCTCGCTCTCCAACACGGCCAGACTGGGCAGGTTTGGCTCTGGCTGGCGTTTGGTCTCTATTCCAGCCTTACCGGCTGCTTTCTCCTGATCGGTGATGGCTTCATTTTTACCCAGCCCGGGACCGGGTTTTTCAGCTCCTGCCTGTCCCACGTGAAAATCTGTAGTTTTAGGGTTTGCAAAGTTCCCTTCAGCAGAAGGAAATGGATCAGAAATCAGAGACCAGCTCTCAAGGTGACCTGCAGCTGCCTGGTATTTTTTGCCTTGCACCTCGATTTCTCTTTTGTCTTTCTGAGCTATTTTTAGCTCTTTGTCTAGTTTTCCTTCAAAGAAGCAGAGCTTGTCCTCATCCGTGAAACCAGCGTTCTTAACGAGCCCATCCTTAATCGGTCCCCCTGAGTTTACGTTCAACCCAATCTCATTAAGCTTCCCCTCAGTCCTCTGCCATTCAAATTCCGTTTTGCCGAAGTCTTTCGGGGACTCCATGCAGTGGAAGGCTTCCGAGAAGCTCTCCGGGTTCTTGCTTTTGCAGAGCTGGCTGTATTCGGAGAGCGATGCCGGCTGCTTGTTGGAGAGAGACATCTCCGCTCGCTTCGCTTCCTCCGGCGGCTGTAACACCACCTCCGAGCCAGCCGAGCTCGCAAGCTGCCGGCGCCGGTGACGACACACCATGCCCCCTTGTATTCACCACAAAACTCCTTCCTCCCCACCCCCTGCCTGCCGCACGCCTTCATTTACTGCATTCAGCCGCTAGTTCAACCCAAAATGTCAGGTTTTAGCCTTTAAAAAAAAAAAAAAATCAAGAGGAATACACTTCTGCAAAACAGAAATACCCATCTCTTGCGAGGCGCTCGTGGGGGTTTAATAATCTCGGCGAAATGATTTTTTTGTGAGCAGCATTTCTTGGGTAATTACACGTTTCGGGGAATATTGCCATCTCCTTTTTCTCTGTCAAACCCTGTGATGAGCGATGCATTTATAAATCTTAATTCCTGCTGATGAACCACCCTGAGTAATACTTAGGAACTAAGGTCAGCGATTTTCCTCCCCTTAAACAATAGCAAAACACAAGCCCCCGAAACACACCCAACCCCAAACCCTACAGCACAGAATGAGCTCTTTCAGCACAAGGGCTTTGTTTTCAGCGCATTTTAATATATGCTTTCGGAGTCAACAGCGATCACAAGCGTTGCTGTAATGAGGATTTCACAATGCGCAAACCCTCTCGCTCACACAGGCAAGGGGGCAAAGCTGAAAAGGATGAAATGGGACGGGTTAGGAGAGGTTTTGCAGGCTTAAATACTTGATTTTTCATTTTATTTATTTATTTTTTAAATGTGAACATATCTTACAGTATTTTTGATCTGCCTTTTTTCTACTGCACTAATTTTACACCTAGCATTTCAAATTTGCTGTTGATCTATTCAATACCGCACGTGTTAATTGCGGCACTTGGCCAGCCTGCGAGGCTTCGATATCCAGCATCCTCGACAAGGCTTTTCCCGCTGCGATTCTTGATTTGGACGTTGTTTCCCTGGTTAAACCGGGAGCTTACCCGAGATTGCTCCCAGCCACTCAGCCATCGCTATCTGGATCGCTACCATTGCATGAGCACCGAATTGCAGAGTCGTCTTTTTTTTTTTTTTCCCCTTAAGTGCCTCGTACAGATTAATCCTTGACTAAGGCAAATTTTCTTCTTCGAACCAGGGTTACGACGCTTGACAGACACTGGCCATCCCAGACAGCGATATGCTCCCTTAGAAGCAGCAGAAGGGCTCCCTGCTAGAGTTTAACTGAGCATAAATGTATTTTTACACCCAGCGACTGCAAGCTACGCTACGCCCCCTGAATTTAACCTGCTGCTGAGAAACGCTACAATCCACACATTTATCTACTTGTATTTAAGCTTTGGATTTAAGGCGCTGCTATATTTAAAAACAATGACTAAGGAACTGTAAGTTATCCGAATCTTTCGCGACACCCTCTAATTAACCAGAATAGTTCCACCCACAAGGCTTCACTTCGCAAAAGGCCTCAACGGTTTTTTCCTGTGCTTTAAAACTATTCCTATATGTCTCGCTAGTGGAAAACGGGACCTTCGCTCAAGGCTTGCATTTTCTCTCCTGACCAAGGCAGAACTAATGTTTGCAAGCACTCGCTCACTCCAAGTATTTAATTTGCTCCCCAAAAGGGCAGACCTCGACCCTCAACGTCCTCCCCAATCCCGCACAATTACTGCAATTCCTCTGGTGCGCACTCAATTCCAAAACCAAGACGTTTATAGTAAATCTCACTCCACTAGAGATCACTTAATGCACTTCACCAGGAGCGAGGGCAGGTTTGTAAAGCTACCTGAAACCACCCAGTGGGTCTTTATTTAATCTTTTTTTTTTTTTTT
>VWZL01005841.1:226179-297722 GCA_013396915.1 Stercorarius parasiticus
TTTTTTTTTTAAAGCAAACAGCTACGGCTTACAATAGACAGAAGAAAAAACCCACATCGATTTAGGGGCTGGTACTTCAGAGCCCCGTATCACAGGAGCGATTCCTATCACTCACCGGGAAGAAAAGCCTGACTCAATGTCGATACACAGCCAGGAACAACCCCCACTGCTACTTTATTTAACAATTCATTTTTTTTTTTAAATGTAGGAAATGAACCACGTTCAATATCTGGGATACTCAGAAGCAGGAGAATGCTTAGCTATGAAAAATCTCCGAAGTCATCTAATATTTAACCTCCCGGGACATTAATGGAGGTAACGGAGAGTTCATACACTGAGAGCTTTTCAGCAGCTTTCTCCTGCCCGCAGCACGTTGTTTCCAGATACCCATTCTCAGTTCCAGTGCCCGAGCCTCTACCTTCTCCCAAAAGCATTTTTTTTCCCCTTGAAATTCATTAATATTCTGCCGCTGAAGCTACACCACGGTCGGTGTAAGGCCAACGCTCAAGAAACCACCAACACTCAAGACACAACCAGCAGTCCTCACACGAGAGTTTTGCTCCGGTTCTTCCTTTAGATTGTGACAAAGCTTCAATTTTCTAATGAACTACACGAGAAGCCGCACTAGTCAATGAAAGACAGGCAGGAAACGGTGGGAGGCTGTTCAGAAAAGAAAAGTGGGCCAGATTTTTGAGAAAGAATTCGAGCGAGGAAGGGCCCATGCTAAGGAGGAGTTGGGTTAGAAGAGTAAGTTAGACTTCCTGAAAGGAAGCCACCCTTGAGGAAGATTTCGTACTCTTCAAGTACCAAATTTGGGCTTTCACCATCCTTTTGGCTCCCCACCACCTTCCTTTTCAAGAACGTGTCAGACCATGGCAGTGAAATAGTTATAAGCTCTTGCAAGTCAGACCCTGGTGCAGCTTCTGGATGTGGAGATTCGCCCACCGCCTGCAGCTTCTCGCGACCTTCCCGTGGCGAGACAGCAGCCCGTTTCACAAGGAGGAGGGTTCTATTTTGGCTGTTCACATCCTCTTACCATCACTAAATCCTGTCTTTCCTTACAGCTACAGTTGACAGGAATAAGCCTGTCAAGGAAGCCGAGCACACGGAGCACGAGAAGCCGCACCAACATTAAACACATCCGTAGTCATTTATCTGAGCTGCTTAGGTGGGTTTTGCTGCTTCTGTTCTATCTCTGAACAGGAGCGTTTTCCAAAGGAAGCAACTGCAAGGAATCCCCGTCCCCTTCCCCGGGCTGTACCAGGTAGAACGCGGCTGCCCGGGCTGAGGAGCGCCAATAACCAGAGCAGCCCAAGATCACTACATCAACACGTCACCACTTAATACCCAATCTGCAGGCTTCCAGCCTCAGCAGATGAATCAGCCTAGTGTTTCTATTTTTGCTTCGCTCCCGAAGCTATTACTTATCCCTCCTAATGCCTTTGCTGGTTGTTTTTTCTTTTTCTTTTTTTTTTTTTTTTTTTAATCTAACACAATCGTTTCTGTGCAATCCTTTGCACTGGTTTCTAAGGCAACATCACTTTCCAGGATGATGAGCTACTCCTTGCCAGCATCTCCAACTAACGCGGTCGCTAATTAAGTGTTATTACCGATGACAGTCAGCGATCGGCCTGACCAGAACCATCAAGGGAACGCTGTGCCTATAAAAGCCCAGACTGTAAAACTGCCATTTATACACTCGCTCGTCTGTATGTTCATACGCACACGTGTTGGGCTGCTCCGCCGAACACTCTCTGCCTGTAAAACACCACCCGAAGTCTGAGGGTACCGCTCAACCGGCATTTCACCTCCCAGTCTGGAGGAAGCCAGCCTAAAGGATAAGAAGGTGAACCAGAATATTTCGTTTTCTGGCCATCCTAACTTTGCACTACAAGCTTAACGTTTGAAAGGGGCGGAGCCGGGCAATGCTCAAACACGGGCTCACATTTTATAGGCAGGGAGTTGGAACTAGATGATCTTTAAGGTCCCTTCCCACCCACACCAGTGACAGGACATTTACAGATCACAGAATCACGGAATAGTTTGGGTGGGAAGGGAACCTGAAGATCACCTTGTTCCAACCCCCCTGCCATGGGCAGGGACACCTTCAAATCCTGTTTACTTTAGAATTTAACACATTAAAAATCCCAGTGATCAGCCAAACCCAGAATTAAAACGCACTCCGGAGTGTTTCCAACTCAAAACACGACCAGTATTTGGTTACTGCAGGAGTATTTGACAGTGGAAACTGAAAAGAGTCAAAGCAAAGTCAACGGAATGATACACAAGCAGCGAACTGGCAACATCAGCAAGGAAAAACGAGGCTTGAAATTCAGATATCCCCGGAAAGTTAAACAAAAGCACCACGGAAATGTGTTCAACCTTCCTAATCTGGCAGAATTTACAAGCAGAAGTAGATTCGTTTCGTTACCAGCTTTTCTTGAAAATCCGAGTGTCAAGGATGAGCAGGAATATAAAACAAAGGTAGAACCCAAAACTTGGGAAGTCCTCGGCAAAGACTACGGAGTGCCAGCTTAAAATGCGAGTTGCTGCCTGAGACCACCCAGCTGGAGGAAAAGCCAGTATCAATGTAACACACAGCACAAAAACAACTAGGAAAAAAGAAATACGGGCCTATGCAGTCAGTTACAACTGTTTTGAGCAAAAAGAACATATTCAGAGCTGTGCAGCGATTCAACGAAAGACAGAGGCCTCCGAACGGCCGGTATCTGCACGGTGCAGATCTGCAAAAATGTCCTCTAAGCTCAACTCACCTTTTAATTACGGATAGAACCGATACCCCAACAAAATTTTCTGTTAAAGCAGAATCAAATACAAACGCATGGGTGCGAAAATTCAGGGGAGAAGCAGACAACAGCCAAGTTCTCTTGCCGCTTCGTAAACACGTTTAGTTCCGACGTGAGAATTGGCTGGTGCCATTGTTCCGTTTTCACTTCTCCCATAGAATCGTAGAATCATTCAGGCTGGAAAAGACCCTTGGTTGGGATCATCGAGTCCAACCATCAGCCCCACTCTACAGAGTTCTCGCCTAGACCACATCCCCCACCACCACACCTAAACGACTCTCAAACACGTTCAGGGATGGCGACTCCACCACCTCCCTGGGCAGCCTGTTCCAGTGCCCGACCACTCTTTCCGTGAAGAATTTTTTCCTAATGTCCAGTCTCATATACCTGCCTGGGATAATTCACAGGTCTTAATTAACGAACAGGCTGCAATTTGATGTTATTCTGATGATTTCAATAGCGTTATTAAAGCACCGCTGCTATTACGAGGTACGTGCCCACGAGTGCCGTTGTGACGATGGACGCAGTTGGTTCCACATCCACGTAGTCCGCTGCCCCATCGCGGCTGAGCAGCTCCAATTACACAAGCCCAACTGAAGCTTGGGGTCCCCCAGGAGAATTACAGACATTATATGAACGAAAGGTTACTCTGGAAATGCTAAACCGACTTAACATTATAACCACACCAGGCTAATGGAAACCAGTCAGGAAAAGAAAATGTTTAGAGAAAGGGCTTCCTTGTGGCCGGAGAAGAAAAGCAAATACTGTAATTAAGCAGGGATGGCATCTCTTGCTTTTAAATGTATCTCATTTACACACAAGGGATTCAGAGCTGTCGTATTGAGAAATATGTCCCGCGTTACACAGGGCGACTGTGCCAATGGGCTGCGCAGACAGCTTGTCACCAGCCCAGCCGACGGGACGGGCGCTGGCAGGATGCCCGCGGAAGGCAGCGGCAGAGGTCGCGATGATGGAAGCTTTTGAGGAAAAGAGGGAGACCGGGCATCATAGAATCACAGAATGGCTTGGGCGGGAAGCGACCTTCAAGATCATCTTGTTCCAACTCCCTGCCACGGGGAGGGACCTCCCAGCAGCAGACCAGGTTGCTCAATGCCCCGTCCAGCCTGGTGGCCATCCATCAGATGACCCCTTCAACAGGTCCTTCCAGTCCACGGCTGGGAGAATAACTCAGGAGCAACTGTCCAGACCACAGCAGGGTTATACAACAAGCTCCTTACTCTGCCAGCACCGAAACCCGCAGCATTAAGTACCGGAGCATCACTGGACCAGCCACACATGAAGATAGCCCTTTCCCAAGGAGCTTACGCAAATCAAAAAACCTAAGAAGACACAAACCCCAAAACACTGAAAGAAATTATTTTCTTCTTTCTAAAATAGACTATTCTTTAAAGGACAGATTGGAGGGGGGGAGTGGATCATTTCAAAGTCTGAATGTTGAAATACAGCTCGAGGGAAGAGGGATGCTAGCAGTAAATCTGAATAAATGGCTCAACGCTGGATGAATGAAAACCTTCCATCGTTTCCTCCGTTAACTGTTCCGCAACCTCGGAGCCCCAGCCCTGCGCCAGACAGGGCACCTGCTCGCAGGTACATATTTTGGGACCCCGCTTTTTATACATAATTCCCGATTTTAGCTTTAATTCTGCGCAAGTAGCAGCATAAAAGCTCAGTCATATTTTTAAAGGCTGATAACGTCCGAGATGTTTTCGTTATCATCTCAGCTGCCTCCTGACATTAAAAGGCATAAAATAGTTTTCCAGTAGAATCTGGGGCAGTTCTTACAACGATAACAACAAAAATGAGAAGCTGCAATAAATCCTAAAGATGGATAAGGGATTAAATTCAAATTGCACGAACAGCCTTACATCCAACGTTTCTTAACTTTAAGCTGCAAAGTCAAAATGAGAAAAAAAAAATAAAATATAAAATTACAGAAGTTTGCAGGCCTGGTTTATAAAAGATACAGACAACTTCCGTCGGGGAGAGAAATCTGCAGCATCACAGTTGCCATGACTCCCAAGGGAGCTGTATCACAGAGCTCGTACCTATTTTAGCCGTACATACAGGAGCCGATGCCTTTCGGAAAGCCGTCCTGTTATTCCAGAACAGGCGGTGTAAGGGATGGGAGCCTGGCTAAAGAGATCTCAGTTGTTAAACTTCAGCAGAAGATCCTCCAAAATACCTACGGGCATGATTCCGATAGCAGATCACCCACCGGCTGCCCACCACAAGGAAAAAGAGCTTCCATGGGCGGGTACTAGATGTTGTAAAGGATGAGCTCCACCGTCCTGCCCGACAAATGCAGAGGAAGTGATGCCCAAGTTCTGGTGGCAGGTAAAAATATAAAATCTTTGAGCGGTGAACGGTTATCCTAACAGGAGGATGAACTGTGCGAGGTCTGTACAGGCCACGGCCCCATCAACTTAGTGAAATCTGGACTATAATCACTGCAGCGGTCTCCTGGATGCCTTTAGCTCCTGCTCTGCCCGGTGAACAAACACACTCACGTTCACCGTCTTGAAATCTCAACACCTTCCCTTCACTGATTCCTGGTTTTAACTTGTGTTCAACTGACGCGCGAATTCACCGTTCCATGCTCGGATCCAGCCTAAGGCGCTTCTACCCCAGCGGTGCCGGCTCCGGGACTGGGGCTGGGGTTTGCTGGCGTTTTGCAACTCACCGAGCAGCGACTTTGTTAGGAGCTGGGCAGAGGGTGGATGGAAAGACAAGACTTGGTAACGGATCTGGATGGCAAAGCAAATCTGCTTCCCTGCTCCTCCACTGCTACAAGCCTGATGGCAACTGAGGCTTCGTCCCTCAGCCCAGATGTCGCACGGTCCCCGTGGACTGCCCGAAGCTGTGCCAGGGGCTCCTCTGCAGCCCCACACCTGACAGTGCTTGGATTTAAATTGCCACAGGAACACAGAATCATGGAATCGTCTGGGTTGGAAAGGACCTTTCAGATCGTCGAGTCCAACTGTTAACCCAGCCCTGCCAAGCCCACCGCTACCCCACGTCCCTCAGCACCACGTCTGCCCGGCTTTTAAATCCCCCCAGGGATGGCGACTCCACCACTGCCCTGGGCAGCCTGGTCCAACGCTTGACAACCCTTTCCGGGAAGAATTTTTTCCTAATATCCATCCTAAACCTCCCCCAAAACAAGCTCCGTCCTTCAGAGCTTCTCTTAAAAAACCAACCGTGAGCTTGTGAAGGACGAAAGCAACTGAATATTATGAAAGCCCTGTGCGAAATTCCAACTTACTCAGGCGCGGACGCGCTACTCTGAACCAGGAATCCTTCAGCTCTGCACACGCGTTACCTGTGCAAAACATTCAGGAGGGGCTTTTCTGTTTCGCATGGATCTGCTACTAAAATTCTGCTCCCTTGAATACAGCAGTCAGCAAAGGAAAATAAAGACTTCTGGCAGACAATGGAAAGGCTTTAAAGAATTATTATTTTTTTTTTTAAAAAAAAGAGATGCTGCCCTTAGCTTTCCCTTTATTTCGTAGCATCATGCACCAAAGAACATCACTTCTGCAGGCACAAGTTCATGCAGAGAACACCACTTTCACTAAAATAGAACTACTTCGGGTTATGCAACACTCATTAAAATTACAAAAACCTCTCAAAAAACCTGACCAGCATGTTAAGGCGCACTGGAGCTCGATGTTTGTTAAGTTAGTGGCTGCATCATGCAAACTGGCAGCAAGGAACTCCACAGAAACAGGAACGGGAACAAACTTTTCCTGCCCGATGACAAGGCAAAAAACCGAAGAGCACCCAAGGGCAGGGATGACCGTCCCCAGCCCACTTGAGCGGAGCAGAATTCACCGAGAAGATGCCAATTCTTCCTGAGGAAGGTTTGGGATGAGAAGTAGAAGGGTTGGTTTCGGTTGGTTTTTTGTTTTTGTTTTGGTTTTTTTGTTGGTTTTGTTTTTTTTTTTTTATTTCATTTCATCTGCGTCCGTATCGTATTCTCCGTTTCAAAATTCCTACAAACTTCATTAAATTCTACCAAATTAGTTCCATCTCATTTCCTATGAGCGCGGGGATCTTGTTCCCTGGACAACAGCCAGGGTAAACAGTACTAACCTCTTACCAGGCCCTCCACAGTCTCAACGGAGAGATAAAGTCTTCAAAAAAAAATAAAAATACCTATATCAGATTATTATTCTAGAAGGAAGCACATTTTATGGATGTAGCGGTTCAAGGTAGCTTAAGACAAAGTCATTACTGAAGGGCTGGAGGAAGAGTAGATGGTTGCAGTTTGCCTGAGGGAGGATTAAAACCAAACCCTGCAACGCGATAGCCACGGAGCAGATTTCCTAGCCCAGAAACACGCGGCTCCCTGCCCGCCCGTGGCGCACGGAGCTGCTCAGGGAGCGCCATGATCCACTGCCGCATCCCAGATGAAGGTCACTTTCTCGGCTGACAAGAAGCTAATGTAACTTAACACCAAAAAAGCGCAAAGTTTACTTAAATATTCCACAGTAGATACGTAAAGTTAGCTCTGAATGAATAAAAAAAATAAATAAATCGGGAGTTCTGGAACTTAGACCAAGCTGTCAATGCCTCAAACCCTGGGAATTAGCGCTGTGAGACAGGCAAGCAGAACTGACAGCCTTTTAAGATCAGCCAAAAAAACCCCAGTCATGCCACACTCGCTTGTGCCACATAGGATTAACGATTACGTATTCATGCCAACGCACTGACAAATAGCAAGGTCTTGCACGCAAGCTGTCTGCATTACTGCCGCTAGCTCAAACCGCAAACACACACCTTTTTCTTGCCTCTGAGGCCGGCTCATAGCAGTGGGTTTCAGCTGCCTTTGTTTCTCCCGCTCTGGAGCAGCAGACCTGGCCGGCAGAGGTGGCACCCCTCTGGATTTTGTGGGTCTCATGTAGCCTTTTATCTGTTCTGCTGCTTTAACTTTCTCTTTCTTGGCCTCCTTCGCAGCTTTTTGTTCACATTCCTCTTCTTTTTCTTTAGTTGTGTCTTCAGGTTTATCTCCTTCAGGCTTCAAGGCCGGGGCATCCTCCAGTTGAGCTTCCCCGCCATGAGCAGCATCCTCCGCTGCTGGCTGAGAACGACCTTTATCGTTATTTTGGGGACTTCTTGGGGTTGTTTGGGCAGCTGTCAAGTTTAAACCAGCAGCCTCTGCTTGGGCCGCTTGATTGTCCGATATCTGCTCGCCCTTCCTACCTCCACCCACCTCAGCCTCTTCAGCTTTATCCTCCGTCCGTGCTTCTGCCTCGCTGCCTGGTACCGCTGCAAGTGCCGGGGAAACGCACCCAGCGTCCTTCTCTCCAGCAGAGATGGGTGCTTCTGCTTTCTCTGCCCCTTTGGCACCTGCAGGAGCCGCTGTACTGTTTGAATCAGCCACCTTCTGAGGAAGGTCTGGGGAAGTGGTGTCAGCATTTTGCTTTTTATCAATGGTTCTTATTTCTCTGTCACCCGCCTTTGCCGCGGGAGAAAGGTGAACTTCGTCCGCCTTTGATTTAACGTCCTGTTTAAGCGAACCACCCGAAGAAAGTGGTTTACCCGCCTCGCTCCCATCCTGGGAACCAGCCGCTTTGGTTTTACCGTCTTCCTTCGAAGCTTCTTCTCCAGGCTCTTTGTGTCCCAGGTCGATGGGCTGCAAGGAAAATTTCTGCGCCTGTATCTCCTCCTTCGCACCGGACGCGGGCTCAACGCTGCCGTCCTCTGCCACCGCTTCAGGAGGAGGGAGCCCCTTATTCCTCACCCCCTCGTCTCTCCGCTTTGGGAAGCCAGAGGAAACATTGCCGACGTTATCGGGACCAGCTCCTGCAGGCTGAGCGAAGGATCCCGAGTCGCTTCCTTTATTATTCCAAAGCATTTGAGGGCCAACAGGAAAGTTTTTAATATTTCTGTTTTCATCTACAAAATCCATGTCTTCCATTCCATATCCCATCGCAGGCTGCGCTTCTCTCCTGTTTGTTTTTGGCTCGAGAAAAACAGGTTGCTCAGAGGCATTTTTAGCCTTTTTACTACTTCCATCAAAATCCCTCTTTTTAGATCCATCAGTAAAGGCGTGATCTGCCGCTGCCGGATGCTCTGGGATAGGAATTCCACCCCCTCTGCTACAAGGAGCGGGACTTTCCGCTTCACATGTGTCAGTCCTCTCCACGTTGTGAGGAGGAAACAGCTCTGCGCCTGCCTTATGCTGCAGAAGACACGGCTGCTGCGAGTTGGCCTCCATCTTTTTGCATTTCTCTTTATTACTTGGGTGTGATTTTTCCGGCTCCAGCGGAACAGCCGGAGCTGGCACCTCAGCAGCAGCAGTCAGGTCACCTCGCAGACCCCCCGAAGGACTGGAATTAGCCCCTTTGCCTCCTTTATCAAAAGACTGAGCTTGTTTAACATTTCCCACCTCTTCACCTACCGCAGGGACATTACCTGGACCCAGCGCAGAGCGCTCAGGACTATTTTCAGCCTTTTTGCCTTTCACGTCTCTGCTTTTTTTCTTAGGCTTGTCCATCACCAGTTCCCCGGTGGGACCACGTGCCGCGGTCGCGTCTGCCCCGCGCTCTGGGAGAGGCTGGGATCTATCTAGATCCTTACCTTTATTCATGGGCCAAATTTCTTTAGCGCTGACTATTTCTGTCTCTGCCGTCTCTATTTTATGACCTGAAAGAACCACTTGATTAGAGGAACTTCTACAGCCATTTTGTATTTCAGGCTTTTCCAGCAGCTCTTGGGTCATACCTCTCAGATTCTCCAGCAAAAGCTCTCTTTCAGAACCAGACGCCTTATCTTTACCAAAGGTCATTTCTTTCGTGTTTCCAGCTGCCTTCTCTTTGCTTGGAGAAGGGCTTGTTTCCCCCCCAGCACCCAGGGCCGCTGCCCGCCCCAAAGGACTTCTGTCAGGTTTTTTCCTTTTCCCATCGCTACACCTCTTCCTCGGTTTGTCCGCCACCAGTGCGGCGTCAGAATTTATCGCAACCGATTCACTCGCAGAAGTAATTCCGGCCTCTTTGCCTTTATTCACCAAATCGACCTCCTTTGCTGTGCTGATCGTGTCAGCCACAGCAAGATGCTTTGCTTCCTCTCTCCTGCTCCCCAGACTTGGTTGGTCTAAAGCACCTGACTCAACTATTTCATTTTTTCCAACGCTTTCTTTAGGCTTCTCTGCTACCAATTCACTCGACTTTTGCGTTTTAGTTCCATCTGATGTATTCTCCTGAAAGCGCTCAGCAGTAACACAGCCCCTCTCTCTGCCTTTATCACTCACGCTAACTTCCTTAGTTTTATCAGTTATGTCGGGAAAACTGCTTGGCTCCACCTTAATCTCAGGAAAAGGCTGCTGGAAAAAACTTCTTTCGCCTTTTTTACTTCTCCCATCGCTACCTCTTTTTTTTGGCTTGTCTGCAGGGTAAGCATGTGTAATGCCTCCTGACGGATGTCCCCTTGCAGTAAAACCTCTGCCTGTATCAGGGAAGGTTGTGTCTTTTATATTCTCATCTGTCCTCGCTCCATCCTCCGAAAGCATCATCCGCTCAGAGAAGCTTTTGATTTTTTTTACTCTCCCTTCACCACGCTTTTTTTTAGGTCTGTCCATCCCATGTGCAGTATTGGGATCTTTTCCAGTCTGCTGCTCTAACGCACTAAATCCTTTCCCTTTGTTTTTATCAGGGGAATCTGCTACCGTCGCTCTGTCCACTGCTTCGGCAGAGGCGGGATGGTCGGTCGCGTCAGACTTCGCCAACAGAAGAAAGGGCTGCTCTGAAAAACCGGCAGCCTTACTGCTTTGCAAAGCAGCAACTTCCTCGGGTTTCGGTAAAACTAATGGTGTAACAGGCATTTTAGTAGTATCTATCGGAGTTTTCAATACTCCCTCGGAAGTACTACAGTCAACGGCCCTCTGCTTATCGGAGGACACTGGTGTGATTTCATCATCTGCCTTTGGCTCGTTAGGAAGCTTGTCCGAGGGGGCCGTGGCCTCCGGAAGAGCAGGCTCTTGGAGGGATTCATTCCCAACCCCTTTGCTTTTGTCAAAACTATCTCTTTTCTTTGCCGCTTCTTCCCGTGCCCCGCTGGAAGCCTGAAGCTCAGGATGGCCAGTGTCACCGAACGCTTCACGCCCAGGAGATGCGCGTTTGGCCTCCCTGGCTTTATCAGAAAGGAGCAATTCTGGAGGTTTAGTCTCTAAAGGAGTTTCTATTTTGCTTAGATCAGTGGCTTCGGAAAGAGACGGCATCAGGGCAGCACGGTTTGACTCCTTACGCTCCCTCTTCTCGTTTTTGTCAAGAAAATCTCTTTCCACAGGCTTGGTTGGCTCCTTCGCTGCAATAGATTCCTCCACCTTAGTCTCGCCTACCTGCTGCAAGGGAACGTCTTTTCTTTTGCCTTTAGATTGCGGCACCCAACTGTCATGTCTCCTTCCTTCCCCTTTCATGACGTCTCCATTTTTTGCATCCGAGCCAGATTCTAACAGCACGTCGGGTTTTTGGGCCTGCTGTCCTGGCGCTGGCACCGAGAAGGCATTTTGCTCATCCAGGATATGACTTCCAGGTACGATTTTCGCACCCTTTGGCGTACCTGGAGCTCTGCTTCCCGAAGCAATTGACTGCTCTTTGCGAGCTTCAGCAGGCAGAACGGGACAGACATCTGGTTTTTGCAATTCAACAGCAAATGGAGAATTTCGAGGAGCTTTTGAGACTGTTACATTGTCATCCCAGAACTCCATCGTTCTCGGCAGCTGGTTTCTCTTTTGTTTCGGTTTCTTTTTCTTTTTCTTCACAATGGCCAGAGAACCTTCCAAATCCCAGCTCTCCCTTGGTACATCTCTGCAGCTCTCCACAAACTCCGACGGCACATTGGATGGCTGCTCCGTTGTCTTTTTATGCGAAACCCTACTGCGAGGGGACGTTCCGGCAACACATCCGAGTTCCACTACGGAACAGGGGTCTACTTTTGGGTCAGAACTCTTCTGTTGTGGGAGACCTACTGGCCGTTCCTCTGGTACATCTGCAATAGGCACTGGTGCAGGTTTTGCTCTGCCAAACCTGCGTTCACTTGATTTGTTAGCTTGCCTTATTTGTGCAGTAGGTAGACCTGGAATACAGGAAGCCTGCTCAAACATGGAAGCAACTATTTGTTTAAAAAAAAATAATAAAGATATACTATATATGTGATTATAGCCATCTAAAACAGTCCATACAGTCATATATGCAGAATTTTCCATCACCGACACCACACTAATTCTAAATCCACCTCAGCAGGGCTGGGATAGACATTTACACGCAAAACCTATTTAAACCGCTACCGATAAATACGTCAATGCTATTTAAAAATACATCATTCTTGATACATGCTCTTAGCCCACCAAAAAGCAACAGTTCTTGTAAGGACATGCTGTCTCTTTTTAAAAACGCATTAAGGATCCATTTTGTCTTAGGCAAGACAAGAAGACAGATAAACCTTTTTATATCCTTAACTGGCATCCTTCCAAAATGTGAAAATACCAGTTAAGTGGAAAGATGAGACTTAAGGAAGGGAGAAGGGGCATGAATGGGGAAGGGGGAGCAGAAGAGTTTCCCACAGCACCCACGGTGGAAGCAGCGGAAGGCAGAGCCTCCGGAGCAGAAGTCATTTGCTTCTGTACTCCCTTATAGGCAGCACGAGGTTCCCTTAGCTACAAAGCCACCGATTTTAAAGAGCATCAGTCGTTTGTCAGTTAGCCCTGGCCCACAAAGTCAGCCTCCAGTCGCCAGCGTAAGCAATAACAGCTCATGGGAGAGGCTGGCTTGGCGGAGCAGGAAGAAAATTGCATTTTCCTTTGATAATTACAAAACTCAATTTGGAAGGAGGCCTTCAGTAGGAATCTTGTAATAAGAATTAATGGTCCCTTTTAATACCGAAATAAAAAGCTAGCAAGTAACGGCCAAAAAGATGGTGAGCTTTTAAATTCTACAGCAGAAAAGATAAGCCACTCCCAGTGCTAAGGTACCAGTAGCACCCACATTCGGGCTTTTAGTCCGGTGAACGTGGAGAGGAAAAGGCTATTTAAGAGGGCAGGGATTAGAGGCAAAGTGCAAGCAGAGTCACTGATGAATGCAAAGAACCGCACGGCTGCTTGCTGCAAAAAAGGCTTCTGCTTGCTCAAGTGGCAACGCAGCCAGTAGGAAAAGGTGAAGAGTTCACCGAGGATTTTTCCATTGTAAAACTGAATTATGATTTATATTCTACCTGTGGGCTCTTGCAGGGTTTTTTCTTGCTGAGGTTCTGCGTGTTGGACGTGGTTGTGTTCGGCCGCCTCCTTTTGTTTCTCCGTAACAGCAACATCCACAGTAGTAACAGATTTTTCCGGAAGGAGGTCTTTATTTTCTAGTGCAACGGCTTCTTTTGCTTCTACTGGAACTGAAACGTGAAAAAAATGAACAGAATGCTTCAGTTCTTATGAACACAGGTAACCCGCAGTTTAAAAGCAAGGTTATAGGTTTTATTTTTATTTTTAATAAGGATGAAGATACAGTAGCCTACTAGGCATTATCTCCTCACAATCCCATTTTAAGCAGCAATTATCTATCTTGGCAGACATGCCGAGGTGGAGGAAAAACACGAAGCAAAGACCGTCTTGGGGCTTAAGCGCAGGGTGTGGATTTGGGTTCTTTTTTTCCCTCTTTATAATCAACCAAATTCAGACTATACTAGCTTCCCACTGGAATTTATACCGAAAATATACTCCATTAGCAGGCTGGAGTCCCAATCTAACGCTAATCATCTAGTATTCATATATACCTTAGACACTACAAGATTCCTAGCTACCCATAATTATAACAAGTTTTAATTTACAAGACATAATTACATTCGAGAAGAGTTCTATATACAATTAATTTTATTTAAATTTTAAATAGAAATAAAAACGATGACAGACACCGGTACAACCATGGATGAGGAAGAAAAAGGCAAGTTATACGATGGCAACTTCAAATGTTAAGACCAGCACCTACTGATAACAGCCCCCATGTCTGCACACACTAATTAACCTTCTTGAAATTAAACCTTCGTTGCTTTGTCCTGGGCAAGGAGGGGAGAACAGCGGCTGCGAGGAAGAACGTCGGTGGCGGGGCAGAATTAGCTGGGAGCAAAGCGCTGGCTCCAGTTTTATACCGCGCGTTACATTTCTCACCTGCTGGTTCCGAAAGATGGTTCGTCTCTTCGGGAAGACGCTGCTCGTGGTGGCTGGGAGATGCTCTGCCGTCTTCAGCTTTCTCCAAAAGACCAACACAAGCTTCTGGGACTTTCGATTCCTGGTCCACGTTCGCAGTTGCTTCTGCAAACGGAACGTAAAGAATAAGAATTCAAATTATTTTTAATTTAGGTCAGATTAAGATTAAAAAGAAAATAAAAAAAAAATCACTTCCTCACCTAATACTTATCTTCCACAAGAAACGAAAGGTTTCCTTCACTTTCAAAGCAGCGGTAATCTGCTTTTTAGGATCACTTTCTACCAGCTCTCCCCTCCTGAAAGCCTAAGTGTTCCGCTCAAGCCAATCTTTCCATATTGCCCGGTATTTACTCTTTCATTCACCCACCTCTGTCTCTCAAGTTACTACATTCTAGTTGGGATTTTTTGGTTAAAACTTCTCTTTTTTACAATGTATTCCTATCATTAAACTAAAGAGCAGTAGAAGGGAAGAAAGAAAATATCTCACTCCAACTCCTGCTGCGATCAATGCACATAACGCTGCCCCTGCCCAGCGCGATTTGCTGTGTTTTTACAGCAATTTTCTTTCCAAAAGGAGAATGTCCTTTGAGAAATCTCTGCAGCTGAGAATCTATTGCCCACCACCATGGGCGACAGATTCCACCACGGAAATTTTCCACCGGGGGAAAACACCAAAACGCCCACCGCGCCACTTCGATGCCTACAGTCATTCCAAGGAAATGTCACAAAATTATCAAAGCTGACCAGTCTGGCCAGAAACCGCTGTGAAGATAAAAACCTTTGCTTGAAAACACCGTGTCCTACAGCATCTGTGGAGATCTCAGTATCTGCTGGGGACGGTAGCGATACAAAAATAAGTAGTAACAGGGATGAACTAAAACGTCTGTACGGCTGTCCTAAAAAAACCACGCATCACTGCTAAGAATGCCAAGTTAAAAAAAAAAAACTAAAAATCATTAAGATATTCTAGTTTTATATTTTATAAGCAAAAAATCCTGATGAAGCGCTTCCTCTGCCTGTTATCCTGACAGCAGAACTGAGCTCTACTGAAAACGTTTTGGGCAAGGCACAGCATAAGCTTTAGTACTAAAAAAATATGCTTTTCATTTGACAGTCTTAGACAATTGCGCACCTGCGTGGCCATCGCTATGTGCCACCAGGAGTGCTGCTGTAGTGCTGTGACAACTTACAGCGGCTTCTCACACCACCTGCCGTGCCATTTCAAGCCTGAACGAAGCCTTCGGGCACGGCCGCTCACCTGCAGGAGGCTTGTCGAAGGGTGACTTGTCTTGCTCAACAGAAGGCTGGGATGTCACCAGCTCTTCAGATGCTCCAACCTTGGTGTCAGCTGCAGAGAGGGACTCGGCTTCCGCAGAGGCAAGCCCAGAATCCATGGCAGGAAGAGGTTTGGCTTCTGCTGCAGGAGCAAACCCAGAATCCGTAGCGTGGTGATGGTTGACTTCTGCTGCAGGGGCAAACTCTGCATCTGCTGCCAGGGCAAACTCTGAATCCACAGCATGGTGAGATTTAGTATCTGCTGCCGGGGCAAATGCCAAATCCATAGCGTGGTGAGATTCCACGTCTGCTGCCGGGGCAAATGCCATGTCCAGAGCATGGTGAGATTCCACATCTGCTGCCGGGGCAAATGCCATGTCCAGAGCATGGTGAGATTCCACATCTGCTGCTGGGGCAAATGCCATGTCCATAGCGTGGTGAGATTCCACATCTGCTGCTGAGGCAAATGCCAAATCCACACCATGGTGAGATTCCACATCTGCTGCTGGGGCAAACCCTGCGTCTTCCGCTGGGGCAAACTCCAAATCCATAGCATAATGGGAGACAGCATCTGCGGCCGGGGCGAAGCCAGTATCTGCCACCGGGGCGCATGCAGGACTGCCAGCAGGAGGAGCCTTGGCTTCTGGTGCAGGAGCAAATCCAACATCCGTAGCCTGAAGAGGGCTGGCTTCTGCCGCAGGCGCAAATCCAGCATCCAGAGCTTGAGGGGGCTTGGTGTCTCCTGCAAGAACGGAGCCAGCGTTTTCTGCAGAAACGGCCATGACATCCCAGGCAGGAACAGATGCTGCATCTGCTACAGAAACAGACACCAACAACCAAAAAAAAAAGATTTATTTTTTTTTTTTTCGTTTTTTTACTTACCCGACAGTGCGGTTTTATGATTAGAGAAGATGAGGCTTTCACTCCCCGTCTCTCAGCGTCACTTACTCCCCCAGTTACACCAGCGCACTCAAGTTGTTCTAGACTTTATGACACTCCTCAGCGCACCCAAGTGCTTCTCCTACTACAGCCTCATGCGCCTGGCTTTGTATCCTTGACTAGAGCGTTGGACATCCATCCGCTCCTCACAAACCGCGGCCGAGAGATGCATTGTGCTCGTTTAAAATCCACCTGATGCTACGGAGCTGGCAAGAGCCCACAGCTGCCAGATCCGCTGCGAGCGACGCTTTCCGGCAGAATATAGACAGGGATCACAACGAGGGTTTTCCCTACACAGCAGGACACAAACTGTAGGTGTCACCTTTATGAGCCCGGTGTGTATTGCAACAGCGGGAAAAGTCCTGAGCCGTTCCAGAGCCATACGTTTTAAATATCGTTTATGCCTTGCAAGGGTGGAACGGTGCTGTGACTTGAGCAGAAGCATCGGCACTCTTGACATAAGCTGCTGCCACCCAGTGAATCGCCAGCTGCCCTTTATTCTTTCGTCCCCAACTCGGCCTCGTTGGTTTTTTTACATAATATCTGCTTAATACCGAGCTGTTAGTTTCAAAATGACATTTGTCAGTTCACGGTACAATCAAACCTCCGCGTTTAAGTTAGCATTTTCTTCAGATCCCCTTGAAGGGGTTGTATCAGTCAGTTTTAGTTTAGCGTTTCAGCTGTCTAGAGGCAAGTTTTCACAAATTACCAAAAGCCAGAAGCACTAGATTCCTCTTCGGCAGCTATTCATTTCAACAGCCCCAGGCACTGCCCATACTCTGCCTAACGCAGCACGGCGACCTGAACGTCTCAGGTGTATTGCTGAGTAGATGCTAAAAAACCCCCCCGACGTTTCTACTGATAAAGTTTGAGTCACCTTGAGAAATCTCCTCCCCAAACAATGGCAAATATATTACATCTTAAATTAATAAACTGGAAAAGGAAAGAAATTAGAAAAAAAATGGACGAAGTCCCTTTTACAATAGCACTTCAGGATCCATTTAGATAAAACCAATATTCCAGTGAACCAAACCAAACCCATCCATTACGCACCAGCATATTTGGGTGTGCCTTTTTTTTTTTTTTTTTTTAAAGTGAGATCATGATCTTCTCCAAAATAAAATTTACAGATTGTGATTTTTACGGAAGAATAAGAGAGTAAAGAAACAGATATGAAAAGCAGTATGGATGCTCCCTGGTGAATCACGGAAAGCACTGGAATAAAGCATAAAGAAACTGGGCAAAAACCGGTGCAAAATGTACCATGAGTCGGATGCTGTATACAAATACCTTAAAAACTCGGTTTTAAATAGAGTCTTTAAAATGAAGACTTTTTAAGGTATTTATATATAGGATCCGACTCATGGTATAACCACGGTCTTGACACACCTTAATATTTTTCTGGAGCTAAAATTTTAATAAAGTAAAGGATCATGAAATCAGTTACTGGACTGTGAGACGAGAGTTGAAAAGTGGAATAAACTTGGTATTTCCCACCAACACAACTCGGGTATTACAAACCTTTAGCCACGATGGCATTTGTTAACACTTTGCTGCGTTTCCTTCAGAAGCGGCAATGCCGTGGCTTTCCACCGTTACAACTTGCTCCTCTAAACCCGGCGCCGCTCTTTACACCGGGGCAACGTTACCTGAGGTGGCACCTCTTGGTCCATCAGCAGCTCCAGCCTCTCCTGGGGACGCCGTTACCGCGGGAGGGACGACGCCAGGAGTCAGCGCTGCAGGGCTTTCCGGCAAATCCGGCTTGATGGCTTCGGTCGCTGTGGGGGGCACTGGGCATACAAAAGGAAGTTTGATTAAGCACTGGGATCTCAGCACACAGCTCTCTCTTCTGGAGCTGCCAGGATGTGAATCACCCTTCTCAAGGTGCCGCCTGCAGCAGAGCTTACCCTGATGACTAAGCTCCCCCGCTTCAGCATCCCAGTTGGGTTGCACAAGAGGAAAATCGGGTTTTGTTGGCAATTTTCAGAAGATTAGTTTGTGCAATACCTAGGAAAACACCTCTATCTTGAGAGAAGCTACCGCTGGGACAAAGTTGAGCAGTGTTCAGTTCCAAAGCGTCCCAGTTCTACCCTCAGCCCTAGGTACAGCCACCAGCTCCAGAAACACCTTCTACCTAGGAGCAGTGTTCAACCTACTGTCATCTTCGTTTGTTCACCAAAATCCACAATAAAGATCCCATTATAGATGAAATATCATACTATCCATGCAACCGCAACGGAATTATTTACTCATTGAAGCCTCAAAGATTTGGCTATAACCATAATCTAAAGATAACTGGACCGAGTACGTAGGTTTGCAATTCAAATTCAGCCTAAAATTCTGCTGATTATGCACGAGCCAAAGTTACGTTTGTTGGTGGCCTCAGCTGCACCGATCCTTCAAAGCAGTGAACACGAGCGCTCTGACTCACCACTAAAAGTCAGGAGATTCAATTCTTGGTACGTACAAAGACCAGAACCCTTGACAGCAGTAAAGTTCCAGTTTTAGAGTCTCTTTTCAAGAGTAAATTTTATTCACCCTATTTATTCTTTTAGTGTCAAGTAACGCTTGAACACACATCCCAACTGGAAACTACGGTACCTGCATTGTAATGGAGACACACAGAATTGGAAACACACTCTGGAATCCACAGAGCTTGCCGCTGAACCTATTTTTTTGCACCCATCTAATTCCCCAAACGCCATGAAAGGGCATGTTTTCAGTGGGTAAAGCACTGCCACACGATACGCCCCCAGAAGCGCACGCCAATGATACCTACTGACGGCTGGGCTTGGAACTGCATACATTGAATTTGTTACCCTAAATTAGAAGTGAACAGCCTATATAAACGCGGGGTTCTCTCCATCTCTTACAGCACTAAACCAGAAAACGCGTGTCAAGTAACATCTCTCTAAAACACGCATTTCTAGTCTAAACTGATTTGAGAACCAGAAATGGTGGTTTTCTTGGTCAGGTCCCACTTCACTCCATTAGCGCCTTTTGTGTCTTCAAGAGGCAGACAAGGAGAGAAGCTCTGCTTCTGCTGCTCAGAGACTGTCTACAGACACTTCCAGCAGATCAAATCAAAACTATTTTTACCTGATGGCTCAACAAAGAAAGAGGCATCTGGTCCCTTCGCATCGTGCTGAGCTCCCATCCAATGTTCTTCAGGCACTACGGAAAACAAACACATTTAGTCCTGCCACTAACACCGCTTTACGTTTTCAGTTGAAGGCATTGACCCTGCTTTTTTGTGAGTTCATTCTCAGGGAGCTTTTCAGTTCCCTTAAGAACGCTACCAGAACATCACGTTCTTCTGTGACTAATGTTAGTGAAAGCTTGCATCGGAGAAGAGTCACTGACTCCAGGACCTGACAGAGCAGGTTCTTTGCTCAATTCTTCTGGGCAACTGGCTCCAGGTGGCCCTGCTTGAGCAGGGGGCTTGGATAAGATGTTCTCCATAGGTCCCTTTCCAACCTCAACCGTTCTGTCATCTCCTAACATCTTCAGAACATTCACACTGAACCACGAACTGTCGTTGCCAATAGGATACTTTCTCATCTCGACTCATTTTATGTTATCAGCTGCCCCACCAAGACTCTTTTAGGACTAGTAAACCGCGATTTTCCAGCTGCGTGCCCCTCAAACCCAGCTAGCAAGACAGACAGGAATGGCAAAACATCTGTTTCTTACCTGCTTTGTCTTGCAGAAATTCTGCATTTGAAACCAGGCCCACGAAGGCTGATGAGTCTAGAGCCTCTGCAGGAGAATACAAGGGCCCCAAGAAAGGTTGTTCAGGGACCATCATAGATCCATGCGGTGCTAATGAAATGAAAAGACCATTTGTTAATCGCTATGCTAGCCCTAATGACTCCCCTCCTAAAGTAAAAGCCTGTACAACACTTGGAAAGTAAACTATTCTGTTCCGCTCACAAGCAGTTTAGATAAAAGTTTGCGAGCAACTCTCTCAATTAGCTCACCTTTACAAACCGCACTGTAAATTATGTAGGCATACATAATTTTTTAACAAGGTACGGGACAGGAAAAATTACTTCCTTTTTGCTTTCTGCTTCTGCTCCCATGAATTCTTGTTAATAACCACTTAAACTCCAGTAGCCCAAAAACTGAAGACCACTTTGTGGACAAAGTTCACGGATATTTAGTTTCTAGCCAGGAAGACAAAAGCCATCAGTAACGCCTGATTAAATTAAACTCAACTTGTCTAGTTGTTCTATTTCCTTCTGCCTAAATACTGTTCAAAAAACCCCTCCTGGAAGTAGCTACCAGAATGGGTTTAGGCACAAAAAAGAAAAAAAAAGAAGTATTTATGTAGTCTGTGAGCTTACCAGCTTAATAATTTTCAGTATGTGAAAGTCAACAGAGAAAACACCAAAACCTGAGTGACAAATGCCGAGGAGGAGCTCACCATGGACGTCTCTGGAAGCATCGACATAGTCCGTGTACAGCGGCACATTCTTCATGTCAGTAGGGAAAGACAAATCAGGCAGGTTCTCCCCTCTGTGCATGCTGAAGGGGTCTGGGGGGAGACGAGAACAAGGCCGGTGTCACCACGCACGGGCCAAAAAACAAGATGAAGATACACTTGACACCACCACTGGACTTCAGAGGAAAAGCCGCTTTCAAGGTTTACTAGAGGCAAACACCTTCATAATTAGAATTTATGCCCAACAGTAAAAGGCGGTTGCTCCGGCTGCTTCCTAGGGAAAACTGACTCAAGTTTAGATTACAACCATCATGTGGAGGACCTGTCTCCTCCTCTCACGGAGGAAGCATCTGTTTCTGACCTGATGGCCACATCCAGCTAACTCAAGTCAGGAACGCCGGCTGAGCTCCGGATCAGTTAACTCGACAGCAGACCAAGGAAAACCTGTGGAAACTACATGCTCTCCTCCCCAAGAACACTACACCGGTATAGACTGACTGGTGGGCCAGTATTTTAACCAAGTTACGAGCCAGAAAGGAAAAGAACACATTTCCCAGCGTCCCAGGCAGACGAACAGCCCTCCCCCCCAATTCCAGAGCAGGCGCACTGGTGAGGCTGGATCTTGAGACCACGTTTGCAAGTTGTCTGGCGTCAGCTTTGGTTGGTCTAACGTGCCTTCGCTTTGTTCTGCTTTTGGTCCATGCTTTAAGTGGATGTATCAATGTCATCTGCAGAAGACGGTACTTCAGCTGCTGAGGATTCAGCAAGAGAAAATGCCTTTTCTGCAAGTTTTATTTTTTGTGTGTACACAAAGCAGGGACAGAGAGCACCATCATGCTGGCTTTTTTAAGACGGATTACTTAACTGAAATGCCACGAGTCAGAGTAGACAGATATCCTCACCGAGAATAAAATGCCAAAGAGATGACCCTTCCACGAGTTAGTCCCTGTACCGTAACACAGTCAAGGGCAAGACACTGCAAGGGGAAGGAAACGTGCCATTGCCCTCTCAAACACATTATTCCGTAGTTTATAAACCCCTGGATGTGTTTCAGGATCGCTGACTCCTCACACATCTTGTCGGCTTGGGCCAGCTACATCCCTCTCCAGCCCGGCACAGCCCAGCAACGCGAGGGTCCCACCCGGGTGGGCTCTTGCAGATGAGGGACATTTCTCAGGACTGCCTCACGCGTCGCATTCCCCAGGAGCTGAAGAGCTCTCCGTTCCCAAAACGGCCGTCACACACTGACTTCCAGACGCCGCACAGACGTCTTCCAGTTAAGGACAATTAAAAGGGGTTCAGCTGAGGCTGTTATTCATTTTTATGTCAGGCATGCTCTCTGCGGGGATGACCGCCAAACTGCTAATGTCCACACGCCCATGGTGCTCCAAGATGTCAAGACCAGGTGAGCTGCATGAATTCCTTCATAATGTAACAGAATATTTCAGATGCCAAGACAATCATAGACTCACAGGCTGGTTTGGGTGGGAAGGGACCTTAAAGCCCACCCAGCGCCACTCCCTGCCCTGGGCAGGGACACCTCCCACCAGCCCAGGTTGCTCCAAGCCCCGTCCAACCTGGCCTTGAACCCCTCCAGGGATGCGGCAGCCACAGCTGCTCTGGGCAACCTGGGCCAGGGGCTCACCACCCTCACAGCCAAGAATTTCTGCCTCCCATCTCACCTCAATCTCCCCTCTTGCAGCGGAAAACCCTTCCCCCTCGTCCCATGGCTCCCCTCCCTGCTCCAGAGTCCCTCCCCAGCTTTCCTGGAGCCCCTTGAGGGACTGGCAGGGGCTGGAAGGTCTCCCCGGAGCCTTCTCTTCTTCAGGCTGAGAACATCTTCCTTCAGAGTGAATTGCAGAAAATGTTAATTCCAAGCTGTTTAAAACTCTGTTACTCAAACTAAATAACCGCCTTTTTTCCAATTTAAAAAAACAACCACAAAACAAACTCACAAAAAAGCATCATGACTGAAACCAATTAAAAAACTAAAAGATGCTGATGATCTCCCCTCGTTGTCCAGCAGCGAGATGACGTGACAAAAACGGGCGACCCAGACTGAACCCCGTTTCTGCTCCAGAGGGAGGACGGGGAGGACCGGAGGGAGTTAACGGCTGAGCTTTTGTCTCCTATCTCCAAAGATCCTCGGCAGGCTGGGAGCGGGTCTGTGCCCGGCTCGGGTTTCAGCAGGTGGGTAAGGGATGAGCTGTATGGATGGGGTACGGCCCGTTCAGGAAGTGATTGGTTCTTGCATTAAACGAGCCCAGAAAATAATTCTCCATTTGGTCAAAATTTGCAGCTTGTTCAGGATGCTACGAAGCCAGACAAACGTTAAGAATCCGAAAGTATTGTTTCTAGACAGCTGGAGGTAAGGTGGACAAAATACGTCTGAGAGGTTCTTTTCAGCTCACTTCCAGAGACACTCACATCCTCCGCCGCTCAGAGAGACGTAGCTCCAGTTTGCGCATGATGGCGGAATAATAAAAGCATATTACTGCAGATCATTTAAATAACAATTCTTCCTGTTTGGGTGTTTACCTGCAGCTACTCTAATAAACCACGGTTCACTCGTGATTAAGGGCCTCGCAGCACTTTTAAAGCTTGCAAGCCACTAGCTGACGTTTGATTTTTATTCGCTGTGCATTACAATAACACTTTTAAAACAAGTCTTTCCACTATAAGTAGTGTGGAAAATAATAATTAAAAAAAAAAACAAAAACATATATGTAAGTTTTTTACTCCTAACTGTTACTTTCATAGGGTCAGGTCCCACTTCCAGATCATAGAATCATGGAATGGTTCTGGTTAGAAGAGACCTTGAAGATCATCCAGTTCCAACCGCCTGCCACGCAGCGTTTGCAATATATAACGGCAAAGTCCAGAGCAGACTCAAACACCTTCTTTCAAGCCGCTCTCAGAAAGGGCAGAATATTCCAGCCGCTGAACCGAGCTGGCATTTCCCACGTTTCTCACCAAGGAAGGAGGAATTACAGCAACGCTGGGTGGGAGACCTATCACACCATCGACCAGAGAATTCTCTCCTTGGGAGGAAAATCATCCCACTGTTTTCCAAAGAGAATGCATAAAGATATTTAATAAACCAGTCGACTTTTATGAGCCTGTTGTTCACATTTTTCCCCCTTCTGCTGACAAATTGCTAAAGCTTGTCTATCCGCTCTGATCCCTCGGCTCACTGATGGGAATGAACTAATCTCTAAGCAGAATCTCTTGTTTACGCAGCTCCGGGAAGGGCAGCATGGAAGAATACCGGCATCCCGAAGCATACGTGGTACCTGAGGCACGTACAGGTCACGATACTCTAAAGACACGAAACCTAAGGAAATGTGGTTTTGTGCAATAGATAACCCACAGATTCACACTATTCAGGCCCAAAGAATACCGGGTGATGGGCTAGGTGTGTAAATTGCTCCTAATCAACAAGTTTGTCATCTCGCTATCGAGCATAACCCCATCAACACCCCATCCTTCCATCTAACAAAGCAACGGGAGGGGAAAACCCAACAACTGTGTTTGAGAAACCAGTAGCTCTTTTGTTCCAGTTGTTCCACGAATCATTTCTTACCTTTGTAACAATATACAACCTCTTCACAGAACCTCTTAGTAAATGTGAGATTCAGACAGCAAGAAAATAATTTAGGAAGCAGCTCTACAGTGCTCAAAAACGTATAAAAAGAAGTTTCATCCTGTTTCAGGCAGTATCTTTCCCAGGTTTATCGCCTCTGACGATCTGGGCAGCACACGCATTTCTCAAACCCTGACGAGCGAGCAAGTAATTTCTCATAAGCTTTCTCAAAAAAATGAGAGACAACTGGGTGAAAGCTGTCGGGTGAAAGGGTTATCCTTTTGCAGGCGCAAAGTTACACAAGGTTCATCTAATTTTCAAGCGAGTCAGCAGCTGCGCAGGCTGCCTCGGGAACGGAGCGACCCACATTGCGGCCGCAGCTACGTGACGGCTGGAATGGGCATTTCCGAGAGCCGGGGAAGCCCTGCTTTCAGCTCTCAACAATTTTGGCCAGGGTTGCAGGGAAAGCCACAGGCGTGAGTAGAAGGCAAGAGAATAAAGCCGTCCTCAGGGTTAGAGGCCAGGAATCTACCACACGACTGATAAAATAACCCATACCGCAGTTTTCAGAGTAACCCACTCCTACCAGTCATCTCCATGGGTTTGAACACGGGCTGCGGTTCAAAGCACAGGTCTCTGTCGTCCACCGTCCAAGAGTCATTGCGATCGAGAAAGTCTTTGTAGGACAGCTTTTCATCCATGATTTCTCCTGGGAATACTGAAATCAGAGGAGAAAACGACACAGTCAAAAAGCTAAAATATTTAAAATAAGATTATTGCATGATATGACATTCAGAGGCCAACAGATAACATCAACTGTTAGCCAAACCAGGGACGGCGAACATTCATTTTTTACTGCTTTGATCCAACTCCTCAAATATAAGAAACAGAATAATGGGAATTTTGGCATCTTGACACACACGGCAGAGTGCTGTCCTGTCTTCAGGTGTTGGACAATTCACGTCAGCTTCTCACACTCTTCTTTAGGGAGATTCTTCATTAACATAAGGGCTGGAACAACCCCGAGACCCCAAACTTGCGAGTTTGAGCAAAGCTTTCATGTCGGCAATACAGAAATACTGAAGACAACATGCTCGTCAGGTCACAGCGGGGAAGGAGGGGAAACAAAGCCCCTTCCTCTCCTGCCCATCAACTTGTATACACCAAATCCCACCATATTAACAAAAACGTTAGCGCCACCACAGACACACGGTACCCGTTGGATGGTTTTGCTCTCTATTTTACTAGGAAGACAAACTCCAAATCATGTAATTGAATAACTTTTCCCTGAATGCCTCAAAGGCCTTTGTTCGCATATCTTAATATTCCACACTTTAGCCTAATCTTCCCCAGGTTACCATAAAGACGGTTCTCTGAACACGACAACACATCCAGGCCTGATGGTTTATAACCGTCCAAGGAAAACGTTGACGTTTCTTTGCTGGCCCCTGTCAAAAACCACTCCACTGAGACCACCAGCCTTCAGCCATTCGAGATGTTACAGAGTCAAGTATTCTATCACCAAAGCCTTGGTAGGCACCTTTCACAACCTAAAAATGCAGCGAAATATAGAAAACAGACTACATAAAACTATTTCCGTAAGATTTGTCACAAGGAATATTAAAAAGATACAGATCAGCCTTTTCCTGAAGTCCTTACAAGCAGGTGGAAGATGTTTAGAAACCAAAGCAAGGTGTGAACAGAAACACCCTCCTGCAGCAGCACTAAGACACACCATGGGCTCTCCTCTTCCTCACCTTCCATCCTTGTTGCGTTTGGTTTTTTGAATTTACATCTCCATTTTCCTCCAGCCTATTCTCTTCTCCCGTTATAGCACCTTGGGATGAACTAGTGGATAAGCAAGAGCCTGTAGAATCACAGAATCATTTAGGTTGGAAGGGATCTTTAAGATCATCAAGTCCAACCACCAACCCAGCACTGCCAAGGCCACCGCTACCCCACGTCCCTCAGCACCACGTCTGCCCGGCTTTTAAATCCCCCCAGGGATGGCGACTCCACCCACTGCCCTGGGCAGCCTGCTCCAACACTTGACAACCCTTTCTGGTTATTTTCCCTAATATCCATCCTAAACCTCCCCTGGCACAACTTGAGGCCATTTCCTCTTGTCCCATGGCCTGTTCCTTGGGAGAGGAGACCGACCCCCCCTGGCTACCTGAAAGGAGGCTTTCAGGGGGTTGTAGAGAGAGAGCAGGTCTCCCCTCAGCCTCCTTTTCTCCAGGCTGAACACCCCCAGCTCCCTCAGCCGCTCCTCACAAGACTCCTGCTCCAGATCCCTCACCAGCTCCGTTGTTGCCCTTCTCTGGACACGCTTCAGCCCCTCCGTGTCTTTCTTGGCGTGAGGGACCCAAAACTGGACACGGCACTCAAGGTGGGGCCTCACCAGTGCCCAGTACAGGGGGACTATCCCTGCCCCGGTCCTCCTGGCCACACTATTGCTGACACAGGTCAGGATGCTGTTGGCCTTCTTGGCCACCTGGGCACACTGCTGGCTCATACTCAGCCACTGTTGACCAACACCCCCAGGTCCTTTTCCGCCGGGCAGCTCTCCAGCCACCCTCCCCCCAGCCTGGAGCATCCATGGGGTTGGGGTGGCCCAAGAGCAGGACCCAACACTTGGCCGTAATGAAGCTCTGCCTGTGGCAGACGTACGAAACACGGACAACGGCCCCATCCGCATCAACGTCGTCTTCAACAATTTGATTTCACCTCCATCCGGGGAGACTGGGATTTAGAGACCCCCCCCAAGCACTGACAGCCTCTCGGGGAGGGTGACCCACCCCCAGATATCAAGGAGGGAGTTTTGGCCGTGAAAGGAACCGCAGGTGCATCTCCACTGACCGCTATTTTTAACACTTCAACTTTAAATCACTTCAACAGAGAAAGAAAAGCAGCAGCGAGTGGTAATGGCCAGGATGGGAAAAAGCACTAAGGCACAAATTAAGTTCTCCATGTAAATAAGAGCTGTATCAACGCATACAGCACACGAAAGCTAGCTATAAATGAGCTAGCGTTGACAAGGTTTGATTTACACTGAAAATTAACACACAAAAAATTCCTAAACTTTAGCAGTGTCAATGCTGGCCACGCTACTGCAGCTCCCTCGGAGACCCAGCCCTCACTGTGAAAAGCTCGGTCGCTTCAGCTTTCAAAGGCATTTCCAGATCCTGTACTTGTACAAAAGAAACAAAAACATACGTCCTGAAGCATTCAAATATCACGAGTGCAGGGGAAAGGCTCAAAACAAATACCCAGACTCATGATTTCTAGGATTAATTTTCCCTTTAAGCCCTGAATTTGTCAACTCTTCTACTGACGTTAGAGTTTCAAACTGACTCCCAGTTTCTTCTGGAAAGAAACACAAAATATTTTACACAAACTCCTTCTCTCACCCCTAATGCAACATGCCAACACATCTCTTTATGCTTTTAGTATTTTTACCTTCACTTAGGCTAACGACACTGCTGGCAAGACTGGAGCTCAGGAAAGGAAATTGGTAGCGTGCCTCAAAAGGTATCCCCCATAAATGACCCTTAATTCAGTGTAAAACCGCAGTTAATAAAAGCAAACCCAATGTTAACACAGAGAAGGACTAGAACGGCAGAAATAATTAAAAATGCAACGCTGGTATATAAAAACAACAACCGCTGCCTCTTCTCGGAGGCCGAGGTACCAGCCCGTCGCAAACAGAGCAAGGCGGAACAGAGATTGGTTGTAATAACTCTAATAAAAGAGGTTGTAATAATTCTAATAAAAAAGGGATTCTAATAAAAAAAGTGATTGAGCAAGAGTTAAGACGGAAGAGGGGTTTTTTGGTGTTTTTTGTTTCACCGAATTACGAACCCATACCAGTACAAATCAATCAGGGGTTACGCCAATTTGATGGGAGATTTTGGTTTTTTCCAAAAACAGGAGGCAATCCAATGAAGCCAGAAGCGCGTCAGAACCTGACATTAGTACATAAATACAACTTCTCATAACCGAACTCTGGAGCTCCACGCCCCCCTCCCTGGGGTCTGAAACGTCGCAAGGTCAGAGGCGTATGATGATCTACGGATTTCTATTTTGGGTGATTAACAGCAACAGACTTTAGCGGGGACTCCGCAGATAATCCCCAGGAAAGGCAGGAGAATTAATGAGCTTTAACTCCCCTGGAGGCGTCCCGTGAGCCGCGGCGTGGCAGGCGGGACAGGGGACCAGGCGAGCAGTTCTCTACCGAAATTCAGAGGGAGGCAGAGACGGTGTCACCAGGTTTGAGCATCACCTGAAGGGGGACCTCCCAGGTGTCCTCCGCTGCCAAGGGGGCCGAGAAACATGCTGTACTGTGGATGCAGTGATCAAAAAGGAACTGGATCTTCAAAGGGAAATGAGACAGACTATTCACAAGACCGCTCATGGCACCAGCCTTTCAACTCCCGTGTCCCACAAGAAACAACCGAACAAGTGACGCGCTGGAAACATGCTTTTTTTTTCTCCCCGCGCACTGAAATTCAAAATATAGAGAACGCTGCCTACCAGCCGCAGGTTGGGTACGACACACCACAAAAACGGGCAAGGACTACGGGAAGCAACGGTATGCTCTAACAGAAGTTCACGACGGTAGAAGGGTTCCTATTCAGATTCTGATCCAACTAAATAGAAATAAAATGCCATTTGTTTCTTACCCTTATATGCACTCTGAGGGCCAGAGAACGGGAATTCAACGTATAACTCTAGCAAACACAAGATCTGCTGCTGCTTCACTTCTGGGTAAACGCCGCCAAAAGCAAGCACTGAAGAACTGCTTTTGAATAAACCCGATTTCTGACCGTCAGCACGGTTATTCCTACCTCTTGTGCTACGCCCCTGCAGATGCTGCGAGCATCCTAAAGCGGTGCCGATTTGGCAAGCGGGCGCTGCTTTTCTGCCAGTGGCTTTTAGCCATTATTCTGCTAAATGCCTGCATTTGACATGGTTGACTTCAGCAGGGAGGAGACAGGAGCTTCCCAAGGCCGAGCTTTACGCCAGCTCCAGCCCCTCCGTGGCCAGCCCGAGGTGTGACGGTGGCCCGCAGCACGCGGGAGAGGTGGCACCTGAAGGCAACACGCGTTCAGGAGAAAAACCAGCGTAAGGCAACGCCGGCTGGTCATGGAGGCCAGGGGTATCCCAAAGGCCGACAATTTAAGCAGGAAATATTTTATTAAGACAGACACTGATCGTTTAGATTTTCAAGGGACGTTGAGGAGAACATGCCACTACGTGTATCAAGAGATGTTATTATTTACAATTATTTGTGGCGCAGAATGGCAAGGGATTTAATTCTATTCAGTTGTAAATTCTTCCGGGCAGGAACCTGTCATTCATTTGTCTATAAAACTCCCATTAAAAGCAAAAAATCAGACGACCGCAAGTGTCCTTGTCAGGGTAAGGAAGAGGCCTGGGAGCAGTTAAGAAAATTTGACGTGAACTTTCTCAAAGATGATCTCCAACTGATTTTTGGACTGGACCCAGGCTAAGGTGGTCAGCTGTAGAGCGCACCGATTGAACTCCAAATATTTAACTAAATCTGTTAGTACTAGACCACAAATACACACTGGCATGTTGCTGTTGTTAACAGATCTCACAGGGGAAGAACGTAAAATCAGGATCATAACGGGTAAATCAGAAGTAAAACCTCCACTTTCTTTTTTTTTTTTTTAGCAGACGGGTTGTGTTCATGCCGTTAAAGAGAAGAGAAACCTCCCTCAACCACATACCTTGCTGGGAAAGGAGCGAGCAGGCCAGTAAGGCAGCAGGCAAAAACGAGTGTATAGGGAATAATTAGAATCACAGACTGGTTTGGGTGGGAAGGGACCTTAAAGCCCACCCAGCGCCACCCCCTGCCCTGGGCAGGGACACCTCCCACCAGACCACGTTGCTCCAAGCCCCGGCCAACCTGGCCTTGAACCCCTCCAGGGATGGGGCAGCCACAGCTTCTCTGGGCAACCTGGGCCAGGGGCTCACCACCCTCACAGCCAAGAATTTCTTCCCGATATCTCATCTCAATCTCCCCTCTTTTAGTTTGAAGCCATCACCCTTTGTCCTATCGCAACGGGCCCCTACGCATGGCACCAGATGAAATCAAACTCCTGTAACGGCTCACCAGAACTATACCGGTATTTGCAAACCCTTACTTCTAACAAAAGCCCCAAAAGCCAGATGAAAGGCGATTCAAAAGCAGATGTGAATTGCCTCTGCCAAATCCCTAGAAATATAAACCAAAGACTTGCATATTTTTCATGCGACACTTTCATACCAGATGCTAATTAAAAAAAAACCCAAAGTGACACCACTATTTATACAGCTATAAAGTGGACCCTTCCAGCTTATTATTATTATTCCACCCCGTCCCAATGTTCAGTCCCTCCTTCCTCAAGCTTGGTGGAACATGAGAAATCGGATCTCAGAAACCGGGTCCCAAAGACTGTAGAAAATAACATTTTTTCAGCTCCAAACCCAGTTGCGCAGACCCTCCTAACACACGCAGTCTGCGCGTGGTCTACAAATAAAAGACGTAAAAGCAAACAGAAATGACGAGCCAAACTCTCATGACGACCAACCCTGAAAGTGCCTATTAATATGTATCAGCAGCAGGTAACGGACTCAACACAAAATGTAAATTTGACGAATCCCACAAACCTGTAAAGTAATTTTAGCAAGCATTAAAAGCTCGCTGATGGTTGAAAATCCGGTTACGACTGTTGATAATATAAACCAATGTAGGATTACAGCTTAGAGTCTTGCTTAAAGAAAAGAAATAGCATTAACAACATACTTACAAAGCAAACTTGCTTCAGAAAGTAAAAATATAGATCCCATGCAAAGAGCGCCTTCCCTGAACCGATCCCACGGCAGGTTGCGGAGAAAAGAGCGCGAAACGTTTAGTGGGGCTGCTGACGGCGTTGGTTTGTCTGTTTTATCATCTGCTCTGCAAAGATCAGCACGGTCACATAAGCCAATTCAGGAGCTAATCCACACAACCCCGAACTTCTGGCACCCTACGACACCGACGTTCCCAACGCGGGCAGCCTGATGCGCTCACACCTCCGGAGGGAAAGAAAGAAATCTGTACCCACCAACGCGCAGGACATCCCACCGAACTTCCAGCAAGGAGCGCTCCTAGGAGAGGATTACCATGATAAAGCCTTTTCGCGGCAAGAGATGCTAATCTCAAGAGGTCTCTGGCCAGATCTCTAGCTAGAGGTTAAGTATCTTCAAAATTAATGAGTCTGGAGCCATGAGATGTCCCTGCCAGTGCCACGCAAACAGAAAAAGAGAAGCTTAAGAGCTTCATTCCTAGAGCTGATCTCAAAGCTAATTTGCCCAGATCACGGCCTTGGTTCGGCGTCTTAACTGGATGCCAAGTTCGCTGTGCTGAAGTCACCCCGAGACCGACAGAAGCAGCCGTGCCCTGCAATAAATTCTCTGCGACCTCAAAGGCAACAAAGTCCCCCCCACCTCTGCAGGGTATGGTGGATAACTACCTTTAAAAGGAACTTTAAGAAGCGTTGTTAGTAGGCAAGGGGTTTGGTAACATGCACGTTTTTATATTCTCCATGAGATTTTGAACGTCGGGCTCCCAGCATATGGATTCATGAAGACACTTGCCGGCACGTCCTCTCTGATTTTCTTATGCACACACACAGAGGTGCCACCATCAATGTGCTGCACCAGCGGGGTTAGAGAGGATGGGATGATGTGTGCAACATCAGGTAAAACCCTCCACAGGCAGCCAAAACGTTCTCCGGGCTCTCCATCTCAAGATGTTCTGGGCTCTCCTTCCCTCGCTCGGGACACTGATGGATTCCTTTGGGTACAGGATGCAGAAGCCTCACCTTCGAGGTCCCACAGCACCTCTCCAAGGACGCTCAGCCCTCCTTCTCTGCCTGCTGGCTTCAGCGTAAACGGGAAGTACCCCGCAGGAATAGCTTCTCAATATTTTATTATCAGTTTCATTATTTTGTAAAACAGAAAATTCTCCAGTTCAGTTCAGGGGGAAGGGTCTTAAAAATCACGGTAAATGAGCATTACCGATGAGCTTCACCACCACCCAAAATCCAAGGGATAAACACAGCCAAACAACTACCCGGCAAAGGACGCAGACCGGCCTACCAAAGGAAGTTCGTGCGTTTTTATCCAAGAGGATAAGAGCTCAAGATTAAAAGAAGTTTTTGCATTTAATAAATACATAAAGCGCAAAGCTGGCAGCCTTGATGGAGAGAAATTTATCCAGACCAGAGCCATCAAACCGGTTACTTTCTGCCCCGTGACTTCCCTCTTGGCAAACTGAAATACAGGCAACTCCGTTTAAATTTTTTTTTTTTTTTTTTTTAACTAAAAATCTGAGGGAACTTGAACACTGGCCAGGTTGCCCAGAGAGGTTGTGGAGTCTCTTTGGGAGAGAAAAAGACTTCTGGCCTTGCAGAAAAAAAAAGGCTGAACTACCAGGAGCTCAAACCAAATCTGGCCAAGACGACTCTAAATACTTTAATTTGCTTCTCATTGCAGCGAATTAAAGTCCGCCATTGAGTTAGATGGGAAAAAGAAGATCAGGAATATATTACAGGTCCTCTAGAAACCGCAGGGCATTTCAGACGGTGCTGATAATTCCAGACACTTTTTATTGCTTTCCTTCTGAAATTCCATGCTGTTATATAATCCCGAATGCTAAAAAAGCTCAGTGCCGATGACTGTCAGAACCGATATCTCCTAATGGAAAAGACGCAACGTCAGTAACTTTAAAGTTCAACACAAGGTTCACATTTTGCCTTTTTAAAAAAAAAAGAAAAAAATCGGCACGAAAAAAAAAGATGCAATTGTTAAGAGTTTATTGTGTGGGATTTTATCCTTAGTTATTCTTCCTGAAGAGACATTCCTTCAGCGGCGATTGCTTCATAATAAATTGAGAGCAAGCACCAGAGCCGGAGAGAAAGCCCACCTCCCACCCCCGGCTCTAATTGCTCTACGAGGGATGTTTGTTCTCAAGCTCCTGCATCCCGCTGGAAATGTCAGATGCTCGGAAGTGAGTAATCTGTTCTCCCATCTCAGATGTTCTTGGAAAAGGCTCGCAGATTGCCGACAACGCTCCGCACTGCGATGCAGGACAGCTTCCACCAGCATCTCTCCTTGGACTCCTCCATCTAGAATTGTGCTCGATAGACTCTACGTTTTTTAATAACGAAGGCACTTGAAAACCTATTTTTAACAAAAAGGCTCTCTGAAGGCTTATTTCCACAGTGTTGTCATAGGCACACACAAACAAAATAGCTCTACCTAGGAGACTTCTCCCCACAGTGTTCCTCTGGGCAGGTACCTGCTTGGTGAATTAAGAGGAAACTTGTGTTTTCTGCAGGAAGACGAGGATTCCGGGAACACTCCCTGTGCCACCAGGTGTTTTAAAACCAGACACTTGAAACGCGGTTGAATATCTTTCCTTTTTGCTGCTCTTGGGCTTTTTGTTTGGTTTTTCTTAGCTAACATTTTGGAGAGCCAAGTGATACAACTAAGACAGTTTTACTGTTTCACTTGGGTTTCCTTCCTAAAGCCGAGGGCCTCCTGCATGTCCTTGGTAGTGAATATTTTAATCCAAAGCCATGCAAAAAAGCCACAAACCTGTTCAACAGGCCCAACACAAGACGCAGACAATAGAAAAGAACATCTCTACATAGAGAAACCCCAAAGCGGTAACGCCAAGGTTGAGTCAGCTAAATCACTCCCCCATTCCCTGGCCTTGGATCCAGCCTCATAACTGCGGAGAAGAATGTACAAAAAGGTATCTGAACATCTTGACCAGGCAGCCTTGCCTAAAATTTATTAAGTTGAAATAAGCAAAAATGACACGTTGGAGGGATGGGATGCCATCCAGAAGAACGTGGACAGGCTGAAGAAGTGGGTCCATGTGAACCTCATGAGGTCCAGCAAGGCCACGTGCAGGGTCCTGCACCTGGGTCAGGGCAACCCCTGGTCCCAGCACAGGCTGGGGATGGAGAGCAGCCCTGCCGAGAAGGGCTTGGGGGTGCTGGGGGGGGGAAAAGCTGGCCATGGGCCGGCAACGTGTGCTGGCAGCCCAGAAACCCCCCACAGCCTGGGCTGCATCCCCAGCAGCGTGGGCAGCAGGGCNAGGGGAGATTTCGATGAGATCTAAGGCAGAAATTCTTGGCTGTGAGGGTGGTGAGCCCCTGGCCCAGGTCGCCCAGAGAAGCTGTGGCTGCCCCATCCCTGGAGGGGTTCAAGGCCAGGTTGGCCGGGGCTTGGAGCAACCTGGGCTGGTGGGAGGTGTCCCTGCCCAGGGCAGGGAGGTGGACTAGGTGAGCTTTAAGGCCCCTTCCAAATCTAAGTATGATTCTATGAAAATTCTGAGGCAAAAGACTCACAGTGTGGGAACCGCTGGCTCCCTTACGGTGGGCCTGTCCACAACCCAGTTTGCTGGCACCGGAGAAGAGCCCAAGAGATGTGAGGAACAGGTGGTGGAGTCTCACCCTCCATGCTGCCAGGCTGGCCACAGCTCCTGAGCACGGAGACCTCTTGCACTCGCGAGTAGAGTACACAGGTCTGTGAGTTGTGAGTGATGAGAGAACGATCAGAAGTGAAAAGAGTTTGGTTTAAAGTAAGTATCACCTGCCTTCCTATAAAACCTCACACCCAGTTGTGTTGCTTGAACGTCCTACGAAGGCCTCCCGAATTCCAGAGCAACCTGGAAGCCACCGGAGCAGCGCGGTGCTACGATGCTAAACGAGAAGGAAGCCCCAAAGAGTTTTTGTGGTGGACTGAAGCCCCTCCACGCTCCCAAGCAGGGAGAGCATCCCTTATGCTGTCACCACGAGGCAGTGACACTGCAGTTTGCAGCAGCGAGCTGTGACCCAGAGCGCTGTCATCCCTTGTTCCAAGCAGGAAAAAACTATTTCCCCTGAAAGGGCTGTTACCAAAATTAAACCACTTTATACTGATTCAGGGAACGTTCCAGTTCAAACACGATGATAACTTCTTCCAGCGGGGCAGGGGCAGAGGCTGGAGCAGCATCTCAGACATGGCACTGGCACATTTTGAGAAGACTGACTGTGCTCCAGGTTAATCCAAGGTCAAGTAACTGCGCAGCTCTTCAAAGCAGAAGCTTCCGAGAAGAGCAGAAGGAGCAGCAAGGAACCAGCAGAAAGATTCCTTCAGCAAAGGGTAGTGCTGAGCTTAATGCTCAAGCCTTTCAAACATGGATACACAAAGGCATGACCTGCCAGCCTCGTGGGTTGCGAGGGCGTCGGTTTGAAGACAGGTTTGGGAGTCCTTTTCCTCCAGGGCAATGGAAGTGATCTCCTGAAGAGGAACATGGGTGTCCCCTAGACCTCTGGAGATGTGGGTGGAGAAGGATGAGAAAAACATTACCCAAGAGACACACTAGACCCGAGACGTGCAGCCCAGGAGTTTGGAAAACGAGCAGGATCTACAGCGCTGTGCGTGAGCAGCTGGTAATGTGCGAGCCCCGACCCTGGGACATGTGCTGCAAGGTACCTCTCAGGGACGTGGTGACTCCGTAGAGCTGAGGACTGGAGGGCTGCTCAGCAGCAGGAGGCCCTGGAAGGACATGCAGCCCAGCAGAGATGATGGGCCGGTCCCCTGGGACACGTTATAGGGAACCCCGGGCTGCAGCCTGGCTGGAGGCCAACAGCTGAAGAGGGTTCAGGACACCAGACGCACAGAAAAGCAGCAAAAGCACGAGCTCCTGCCGTTCTGCAAGTAGGACAGTGCCCCCCGCCCCAAAGAAATCCAAGATCCGGAGAGAGTATTTAAAAAGAAATAGCTGAGGTATAAAAAGCCAGTAAAATTCTGAAAGAAAATATCCCCGATGTATCATCTTGTGATGATTTGGTAACTCGTGGTGAGGGGCTCCAACCGTCCCTAAGCTTTATCCTTCTGCACTGAGACGACCTCACTTTTACCCAAACTGGCATGAAAACTAAGCCTGTAAATTTCTCTTCGGCTAGACACCAAGTCCTTCTTCATCTCTAAGATGCTAAGATTTCTTCTTATCTCATGCCCATACCAGACAGACTAACCAATTACTGTTCTCTTCGTGATAAACCTTTTATATTTGAGATGTCTTTTCCTGGGTCGGTTAAACATCAGACACTCCCCATGTCCCCAGACTGTCTTCCATTTGCCTGCTCGACAAGACGCTGGGCAGAGGCACCCAGCCAAGTCGTCGCCAAAAGCAACTGGAGCAGAATAACAGCCTCTACCTCCTCGCACCCAACGCTCCTGCCAGGCCACGGCCGCTGCTCTTCTGCGCTGAGCCACCTCTCGGGTGTGACGGTACAACGCTCAAGTTTTCTCCTGACAACCTCCAAGTGCTTTTCTGCTGAATTCTTTCCTCAAATGTAGTCGGGGCCAGAGAAGAAAACAAAAAAGAAATAAAAGCACTTACAGTCCCTATTGAACGATCACGATACCCAAGCGTATGCTTTTGAAAGTCAATATTTACAAACAGAAACGGGTACAAGAACAAGGTCCATACGCCACCATGTGAAGCGTCCAGCCAACTCCTTGAAAGTCATCCACTAAGAAGCACTTCTCAAGAGCTATTTCTCCAGCCGAGGAGGGCGCAAAACCAACTGTCTCTTCTCAAAACTTCTAACAAGCAAATTAGGAAACTGGGGTCGTGTTAAAGCAACATCCTCACTCATTCATCCCACCTTTACCTCCACCTCATCTGCTCCCTTGGCCAAACAAAAGCAGCTTGGAAGGCTTTCCAGGGTGCAGCGCGCCCCATTTATTACCCTGCTATTCTCTAGCTGGTTATTTCATCACTTGTTCTACTATCTTTTCATTCATTTTAATTAGGTTGCAAGTTAGTAATGGCTGACATCTCTAACCCAGGTGCGGTGCTTGCCCTCTCCGTCGCCTGGGACCTTCCACTCCCGTCCCCAGAGCTCCAGCCAGCTGCCGACGGCTCGCAGCCAGATCCTGCTTCTCATGTGTAGAGGCCTGTGCTATGCCCCTTGTTCAACGGCATTACTTATCAAATCAAATAATAAAACACTCAAGGAGACAAGGGTCCGAGTATCGCAGCCTCTTTCGCATCGTTTTCTCCCCCATCTCTGTTTAATACTTTTCTTCCAACCTTCTCTTATGCCTAATAAATCAGAAAGCTCCTTTTTGACTCAGGTACTTCAGGAGCTGTAAAACATTATGTACCTTAATCTCTGTAGTTGTTAAATCTCCCGAGCTGGAAGTCCTAGCTTCCGTTTTTATTAGTTTCCTCCTTTTTTCCAGACCCTTTAAAGAACTCCCGACACAGCCACATCAGTAACAGTCTACGAATGTCATGCCTATAGATACGAATCATTCGCCTTCGTTAGTTTTTCAGCACTTCATCTTCCCAACAGGTTTAACTCACGAGATCCCGGACTGCCAAGAGGAATTTAAATTCACTATCCTTTTCTCCCTGCCGCTCATACCTTTACTTGCCTAAAAATAGCCAATTCGATCATATTTACTTGCTTTCCACCTTATCCTTATCTTCATTCCGCTCTCGGAAGGAAAAACACGCAGCAGAGACAGCGCCAGGCCACTCACTAACCCTTCTCCTAGTAAAAAAATCCAAACAATTCCTTTCAGATATTTCTAGATCGTAAACCAACACTTAACCCCCAAACCAGACGCCCGGAGCCGTTAGCGAGGAAGCCCCTCAGAGGACTAAGAACGTTTTATAAATACGCACGGAGCCCGGGAATTCTGAAAAAAATTTAATATAATCCTGCTTCACATTCAACCACCCGGTATCGGTAATTCCAGCCCCAGAACGGCCAGCGTTTGATCGCTGCTTAGATTCAAAACGCTTCGTTTCTTTTGACCTACATATTTTGGCACCTTTGCTCTTTTCCCGCCTGCTTCACACGAGATGCAGAGGAACCATGCAGAAGTGACAACATATATTGTCACTCTTGAAACATATAAATACATATATATATGTATAGACACAGATATATAGATAGATATATCTCTCGATATCTATTCTACTGCTTCCCGAATCCCATCTGTGGGTGCGCGTACACAGAAGTCCCCATATGCTTGTTCTGCAGAATGAGATAGCGATAATGGAAATAAGCGCTTAAAATAGAAAATTTCCCTTCAGCATTACAGTCATGTTTGTTTTAACGCCGAGATTAGAGCCCGTTTCGCAGCCCATGTTCACACACATCGCCGTGACCTACTTTCCGCTTTGCAAAAAAAGAAAAAAAAAATAAAAAAAATCCCACAGCAAAAGCGGGGAGCTCACACGAGGAATCAGCAGCAGTCAAGAGAAATCTGTCTGCCACGTTTGTAATATAGTTTTATGGCCATTAATTCCAGCTAGTGTCAAACTAACGACACGAGGGACATCAAAGCATGAAGCCATTTACATAATACTAGAAGAATCTACAATTCTATCACTATTTATTCAGGAAGCTTCTGCTTAGAGAATGAGAAAAATGACACGCCGTCTCTGCTCTTTTGAAATCATTCTAATTCACAGCCTGGTAAGGAGGCAGCCAGTTTTCTAGGAATTTTTTGGAATTCCTCACTAGGGAGGTTTTGGTGTTTTGCGGCGCTAAATAAATCTCGTCAATACTATTTTCTCTTGGTAAAACTAAGCGATAAAGTACCTTTATTCATGCGGACAAGCCACTGGAGACTGAGCACAGCCACCCGAGGGAAGCACTTCCCCTGGAAGCAAAGGCTTCTGGAGCTGGGATTCGCACAGGAGCTCCCACCTGCACACCGCAGACCCAACGCATAAAGAAAAAAATAAATTATTACTCAGATCTCTGGTCTAACGTTGAATTGTCTCACCTAGATGTATTTGACAGTCGGGTCTCGGGCACACGGCTAAAGCAGAACCGCTCATGCTCCCGCTTGGGTGACAGTAAGTAGAGCGGACGTTTCCAGGGTTGTCAGAAGACTTTCATGGCCCGCAAAGCTCCAGCCGCATCGAGAACCGCAGTGCCTGCACTGCAGGGCATTGCCGCAGACAGGGCGGACGAGTCTGCTGGTTCGTTTTTGTTTTAGGGAAAAAAAAAAATTAAAAATAATACGACAGTGCACAGAAAGTCTGACCTTGAAACACAGCTGGGCGAGCGCGTGGCACCACGTCTACAGAAGCTTGTCTGCAGAGGTGCCACGTGTGTCTGCGAGCATCCACAGCCACCGCGCCTGGAGCGCCCCGTGGACCGCATGTTAAGAGCTGTAAAAAAGCGGCGTGTCCAGTTAGGCAGAAGGTTACTCCCGAGTATAGAAATGGGGGGAAAAAACCCTTTAAAGACCTTATTGCAGCCTTTCAGTACCTAAAGGGGGCCTCTAGAGAGAAGGCGAGGGACTCTCTATGAGGGAATGTAGCGACAGGACGAGGGGGAAGGGTTTTCCGCTGCAAGAGGGGAGATTTAGGTGAGATGGGAGGAAGACATTCTTGGCTGTGAGGGGGGTGAGCCCCTGGCCCAGGTTGCCCAGAGAAGCTGTGGCTGCCCCATCCCTGGAGGGGTTCAAGGCCAGGTTGGACGGGGCTTGGAGCAACCTGGGCTGGTGGGAGGTGTCCCTGCCCAGGGCAGGGGGTGGCACTGGGTGGCCTTTAAGGTCCCTTCCCACCCAAACCAGTCTGTGATTCTAAATCCCCCTGAGAGTTTTTTTCGGAGGCATGGCTTGAAATGCGATATTTGAATTAACCACCATATTCAAAGACGCGCATTGAGACGCCTTGCTCTGGCTAGCTGCGCTCGCTTCGCTGAGGTTTAGTGCCGAAACGTTCTTATGAAGCAACCTTAGCAGGACTGCAGGCAGCACCGAGACAGAAGAGCAGCGCGAGTCTCGGCAACGACAGCACCAGTGGAACCCGGTGCCGTCTCTGCATCGTTTCAGCTACGGTCAGGGACAGGCAGAGCTCATTCAATAGAGGAAATACTGCAGCAGCCCTTCTGAAAATGTGAATTAACCTGCCAACGAGGAGGATGAATTCCAAGAAATGAAAACTGTCAGAATGCAGAAAGGGGTAAAAGAATCAATGTAATGGGAAGAGTCGTGGTAAGCTGCTTCTTTCCCTCATATTCTCTGGCTTTTCCAGAAATCGTAACAGACCTTTTAGTTACAAATCTGCTATAGATCTCTCAGTATGTTCAGATTTTAAATTTTATCAAATACTCTCTCCTGCAGAATTAAAACTCATGAGACTCAAGGTCTTTCTCACAGCATTTTCTACAGTAATACTCGGCGAACCCAGGTAAATTGTCCAGATGTAAAGCAAGGAAGGTACCACATGCTCCTACAACCTTCAATTAACCGTAATCCTGAAGAGCAAACAGCAATTTCAATATTCCTGCAATTACTCCTTCAACAAGCAGGACCGCCTCTCAAGGCCGGCTTCTGCTAAATCACTTCAACGGAACAGCCTAAAGAATAAGAGGTACAACCACTGATGTGACCCCGAAGACCAGCTCTTCTACAACCAACACAAACCCCGCAACTGGTACTTAAAACCAATCATCAGCTGACATATATCTTCCTTTTTAACTGAAGCTCCGGCCAGGGAAAATGAGTCCCAGAATGGTGGGGGTCAGAAGGGCCCTCCGGGGATCACCCAGTCCAACCCCCTGCCAGAGCAGGGTCACCCAGAGCAGGGGGCACAGGAACGCCTCCAGGCGGGTTTGAATATCTCCAGAGACGGAGACTCCCCCACCTCTCTGGGCAGCCTCTGCCAGGGCTCTGCCACCCTCACAGGAAAGAAGTTCCTCCTCGTGTTGAGATGGAACTTCCTATGGTCAAGTTTGTGCCCATTACCCCTCGTCCTGTCGCTGGGCACCACTGAGAAGAGCCTGGCCCCATCCTCCCGACACCCCCCCTTTAGGTATTTCTAAGCNTTCCACAGAGCTGTTCTCCAGCAGGTCAGCCCCCAGCCTGTCCTGGGGCGGGGGGTTATTCCACCTCAGGTGCAGCACCCTACACAACGCCTCCTCAACTCTCAGCTACTCAACTGGGCAACTCTAATTTGGACGTTTTAATGCTTATCTGGTTCCCATTCACATTGATTCTGCAACTACGGCTTTAGCAGAACACAGTATTGTATTAAACTATATGAAACTTCAAGTAATATATTTATAAATGTAGATTTTTCTCTATTTTTTTTTTTTAAAGCAGTGTCAGTCGTTTTGGTTGCAAGACTTGAGACACTGATCGCTCCCTAAAACCTTGCAAAACTGTTTTCACGCGAGTGACATTTTGAAAGACAAGCTGTTTGCATCATCGAAAAACAGCACAGCGTTAACGTAAGAGATGTAACGCAACAGATTTTCTAGACAAAGCGTGGAAGACTTGACTTAGCTGAAAGCAAAGTATTTTACCTGTAGCCAGGGGAAATGTTAGAGAAACTGGAGACGCAAGGAAATGACATAAAGGTAAATAAAGAATTGGCCAAGTGACAAGTGGCAAGGCAATGTCAAAAGGGGAATTATCTTGCTGGAGGAACGTAACTGGAGTTTGAAGACCAAGAAACCAGCATAAGTCAGGCTTAATATTTTTATTTTGAATCTTAGAAGTCAGAAAGGGCTCTGAGGAAATGAAATTAAAAGGTGAAGTCAGCAAATGGTTCTATGACACCATCCAGGAAGAATTCAGTGATTTTGAATATCAGAACGGTAGACACGAGATGTTTGATGACATCATGAAATTCAAGGTCAGGCAAGGGACCAAAACAACGATTTAACAGGATTTATGCGATAAACGGGGTGTTCAAAGAGAAACATGGCCTGAGCTTAGTAATGAAATACAGACAGACTGAATTGTGCGACGCAGAGACAAGAGACCGCAGGAGCCCGACAGGCGAGGGACGCACAAACGCCTTGTAAGACAACAGCGAGATTTCTTCCGCAAAACAAGTCACGTCGCTCTAATCAGCATCCCGGGAGAAACAAAGAACGGTGGCTTGGGACTGGAAGATGGACAACGGTATTAGAACTTTCTTGGATATCATGAAGAAATTAAGAGTTCAAATGGTTCAGCTCAGCAAAAAAGAAAGAAAGGGAACAGATTTTTCTCCATGAGTTTGCTGGGGCAATTCCTAGGGAGGGGGAAGCGTTTCCTCATACTCAAGGGCTACAAAGATGCTGAGGGGATTGGAACATCTCTCTTATGAAGAAAGGCTGAGGGATTTAGGTCTCTTCAGTCTGGAAAAAGACAACTGAGGGGGGATCAACGCTTAGAAATACCTAAAGGGTGGGTGTCGGGAGGATGGGGCCAGGCTCTTCTCAGTGGTGCCCAGCGACAGGACAAGGGGGAACGGGCACAAACTTGACCATAGGAAGTTCCATCTCAACACGAGGAGGAACTTCTTTCCTGTGAGGGTGGCAGAGCCCTGGCAGAGGCTGCCCAGAGAGGTGGGGGAGTCTCCGTCTCTGGAGACATCCCAACCCCGCCTGGACGCGTTCCTGTGCCACCTGCTCTGGGTGACCCTGCTCTGGCAGAAGGGTTGGACTAGATGATCTCCAGAGGGCCCTTCCAACCCTACGATTCTCTGATTCTATGATTAAAGCCAATATTTGCACAGAACAATCGCTTTTATCATTCCCACAGCGTCTTTAGCATGAAAGTTAGAAGAAATTTTCTAAGTAACCGTCAGGGAGTGGCAGCAGTGAAACAGCCCATGGGAAGAGGCAGGAAACACATCTTTCTCAAGGTGTTTATTAAAGAAACCACCCCTCTACCTACAGTCCTTAGAATCTGGGTTTGCTTACCCAAGAACCTGTTTCTAGGTTCACACTCACTTTGTAGTGTTCTTAAAACAGACACATTTTAAGTTAACTACCAAACACCTTCGATGCCTCAATCGCCAACAGCAGAGGTGGCACAGGGCAGCTCAGCCCCACCAGTAGGGACTGGGACACCCTGCGAGCAGAGACCCAGCACTGGGCTCACAACCCCAGAGCCTGACCCCAAAGTCCGACTTCATTCATCATCCCTGTAAAATGGGCAAAATCACAGCTAGCCGTCTCAAAACGGCATTTGCGCCTTAATTTCTCAGCGGGTTTGACGACTTCCGTAAACAACGATTCGAATGGGCAGACTGGGTTGAGTTATTAGAATTTAACCTTGTAGTTTTGGGCTATAAACCAGCACACGGAGTAATTCTGAGTTTTACAAAAGAGACAAGGTTGCATTAACTTAATTACATTTGAAAATCTGGCTTCCTTTACCACTGTATTTTACACTAAACACACTGCAAATGAAAGTATCTTATGAAAAGAAGTTAGATGTTTGCCTGCGTGTTAACTGCATCCATGCAACGCTACCTCTCTCTAAAACGTGTGTCTGGAGGGACTGTACTTTTCTGTGGGTTCAAAGAGTAGATGGAAATAAACCTTTCAGTTCTTCACCATTACGTTTCAGATTTGTGTACTCAATCGGTTCGAAAAAACCCCACAGTATTATATAGCTTTGCATTTAAACGAAGTCCGTGGTTTGTAGAATACATACGTACTCAGAACATCATGATCAAGTGTTTGATCTACTGACCTGGGCTAGTTTGAAGGAAATAACTCAAAAGGGGAAGAGTATTAAGGTGGTCTCAAGAAGCCCAGTCGTACAGCTGGAGACCAGTGCCTGCGTCTATTGCATGGGGCTGGGCTCCAAAGACTCTCTCACCTTCATCTAAGAAAGGTTGATCCCACCAACAACGTTCCACAGCCCATCTTTTTAATGAGTCACTCCGGTCTCCCATCTCTGGTACTCTCCCCCTTAATATTTGCCTACAAATGTAATTCAAGGTTACCTGGCTTTGCGTTTGGCTTGTCTCTGTGCTTTAGCTGCAGCTAAAGCGACGGCAGCGCGTAGGATGCTGCGATGGCAGCGGTCCCTCTGAACTGGGGAAGGTGACAACGTGACACCGTAACATTGCAATACAACACGAATCCTATCTTTTAGCCATATTTAAAGAAGCAGAAGTACTTTTTCTCAAGACTTCGAGAAAGCGTTCTTACTTCATCTCTCAGCCACCCCGGCCTAAACTGAACAGCCAAATTTGTATCATCTGCACGTACTGGAGATCAGATGCTTGTTCTCTGCTATCAGAAACACCCCTGGACCTTCTGCCTTGTTGACAAATTCCATTCTACAGCAGCACGTCTTAAACTGGCACCAAGAAAAGAGATTTTGAAGCACAAGAGAGCTGTGTACCAATTAAGGCAGAATACGTGGCATCATATCAAGAACCCAGACACCTCTAACCCTTCTCCTCTGCCAAATCCCATTAAGGCGGAACAGTTCATGCAGCCATTACAGACCGATGATGAGACCTGCGACAGCCTTCGCTGGCAAACACCATCACATCTCAGGTCCCGACGCCCTGCCTGCCAGTTTCTGGTTGGGAAGCAACAATTTTAATAGTTGGCTCGGGAAACCGGAGTTCTCCTCCCAACCTTCCCACTAACTCACCATGTGGCATCTTCATTAACTACCAGCGAGTTTCCCTCTTGCATCTGGTAAATAGCCGTTTAACATTGTAAGTTTTAATCTGCACAGAAAAAAGGACTCCAGAAGAATAAAATGCCATTGTTTAAGTCCTACCCTCATCTCTGAGGAAACTACCAACCCTCTCAAATACAAATAACTGCTAAATCCCCAGCCCTTCAGGAAGAGCCGAGAAAGACAAGTTTAGCCAGACTCTGGTTTTTCGGGAAGCCAGACTAACCTGAGGGCATGGAAAAGCTAATTTGTCACGGAGAACTACAGAGAATTCTTTTTTAGAATAGATAGGTCAAATACAGCATGTTCTAGTTAAAAGGAAGAAGGTTAAATAACGCAACTTACATGACAAAACAAAAATCAAGCATCCCTTCCAGATAATTTCTTTTTTGGGATGAATCGTGTTTTGTTCACTTCCGAGAATCCCATGTCAATTAGAATCACAGAATCGTTTATGTTGGAAAGGACCCTTAAGACCATCGAATCCAGTCGTCAACCCAGCACTGCCAAGGCCACCACTACCCCACGTCCCTCAGCACCACGTCTGCCCGGCTTTTAAATACCCCCAGGGATGGCGACTCCACCACTTCCGTACCTTGCTAATAAGTTCATTTCTAATTTCATAGTTGCCTACAGCATCAGTGGTACAGAAATATCTACGGACCTAAAGCTTTATGATCACTCCTAAGGGAGCTGTTGATCTTGCATACTTTAACAGGCATTGATTAAACGCGAACAGCCAGATGCCGGTTAAGAAATTTCAACTTCTACCCAACTCCGGGAAGCAGCTTATTTTGCCATTCACTGCTGCTAAAATGAGCTGGCAGATTGACAGGAGCAGCCTCCTGTTCCAACACAGCGGCATCTCCGTGGTCCAGAAACCATCATCCCACAGCGGAGAAGAGCAGCTCCGAGCGAGGAGGGACCGACTCTGACATATCGAGGTGAGCTTTTATCACGTCGTACGAAGGAGAGGAGGTACCACGCAGGATTCATCCACCGAAATGGAAAAAGGAAGAACGCATCCTTAAAAAAATAATCCAACGCTGTGGCAAATGCAATCCCCAAGAAAAGGGTAAACCTCACGTTACCCAAAGGGAGGAGACCCACTGAGGGAGGATCCAGCAGAGCTCCCTGGGTCAGGAGAAGACAACAGGATCCCGAGCATCCCTCACGCCTCGTCTCAGGGCTTTACAACTCCAGAAAGTTGCAAAGCTTTTCTTTTCCGGTACTCATTCAGCAATAATTCAGGCACCTTGTAGGCTTTACTGGACAAATACTGAGCATTTTAGAAACGCAAACTCTACTGAAGGTGTAGTTGGTATTTTAGGGGTTGGGGCTGGCAATTAGCTGCACAAATTGTACCAAAATAGCAGCAAAAAGGGAGATTACTGATGTGCACATTTATAATTTCTTTATTTTTCAGTGAATTACTAATGCAAGGTTAAGTGAGCCGAATTTGTTCAAACACATCTGCATACGGAGTCGCTCTACGGGGTTTAATGAGGAACCACCAGCAGCCAGGGTCTACACTGAATTCCGATTTGTTGGCCGTTTAAAAGATGCATTTGCTCCAAAGCGTGGATTTGCTCTCACAACCGACTACCAAAGATCTCCTCTCGCTCAGCCTCACCGTATCCAGACACGTTTCGTAACGACACCATTTTCTTTTTCCAGAAAAGGTCGGATTAATCCAAGATTACCCCTGGTACTAGTCAACACCACTGAAATGAGAATGCCGTGATAACAACAGATGCAGCGTAGCTATAAAAGATAAAATGCACAATATAATCAGCCTTACCCTATTTTCAGTGATGGGACCGAAATGGAAGAAGATTAAAGAGCTAAGGCCTCCGAGGGAGCTACAACCAGAGCCAGGATTAGGGAAGTTTCCTAACCCCCAGGTTCATATTTAGCCCATGTCATACGACCACGCAGAATTCCAGCACACGATTCTTTCTCCATTTTTTTTGTAAGCAGGATAAACCCTTATTAAATCAGTTGTTTTTACAGACAACCACCCCCCCCAGGTTTAGGACAGGAAGAAGAGGTGAAAAAAGGATGAGTTTTATCCACGAGCGCCTGCGGGAAAGAGCTGGCAGGTCGGTGCAGTGCAGCGAGGTTCGCACAAACCCACCTTCCCGCAGCCTCCACTCACGGGGGTTTCTCCGCCAGGTTTCTCCATCCACGGCTGCCGATGGACGAGGACCACACCCCTGCCCAGCCGCCGTCCTGCTCACCTTCTGCTCGCAGCTTGGCCACGTCGCTAACTCAAAGGCAAATATTTAGCTAACTCATCTAATAAAGAATCACAGAATCACAGACTGGTTTGGGTTGGAAGGGACCTTAAAGACCACCCAGTGCCACCCCCTGCCCTGGGCAGGGACACCTCCCACCAGCCCACGTTGCTCCAAGCCCCGGCCAACCTGGCCTTGAACCCTGCCAGGAATGGGGCAGCCACAGCTTCTCTGGGCAACCTGGGCCAGGGGCTCACCACCCTCACAGCCAAGAATTTCTGCCTCCCATCTCACCTCAATCTCCCCTCTTGCAGCGGAAAACCCTTCCCCCTCGTCCTGTGGCTCCCCTCCCTGCTCCAGAGTCCCTCCCCAGCTTTCCTGGAGCCCCTTTCGGTTATCTTTATGAAAGATAAATTCTTATTATGAAACTAAATGATTAACCAGATCTAGCAAAAAGGTGATAATGAAGTGTTTAGACTGAGGTTAATTTTGGTGTGCGTTTTACAGTACTACTGGCTGTTTTATTGTCCTTTGGCAATAAATTGGCATATAAATTCCAGTAATGGAATATAAATTCCCGGAATCTAAAGGATCACTGCAAGAACTGTAGTATAAGCTATCTTAATAGGAGAGAAAAGAAACAGGATGGTGTCTGAGGCAATAAAGAGGGGAAGAAAAAAAAAGTAAATACCTTTTTAAATTGCAGTTAAGTCCCAGAAAGACAGGCTAATTAAAGGAGAATTGGGTAACGTAACCGTAGGACAAAAGCATGACTTTGGATGAACAAAGCAGTACGGGTAAGCGGTCCTGCTTGTTTGCAGCAATAAACCTCACCCTTCTGCCTGCCTCAAAAACCCTCGAAAATACCACTCTTGTTTTAAAAGCGTCCGGCCATTTACAGGATTACGTGTACAAAAAAATATCCTGGGTACACAAAAACGCAGTTCTGAGAAACGGCAATGAAGCTGATTTTGGGTAAAGGCTGATGAACTTGGAAGCACGGAGAGAGAGGAAAAGGGTTCACATTTTCTACCAGGTATTAGCCTGCACATTTCTTCCATACTTCTAAAGCACACCTCCACAAATCGGTTGGTTTAAATGCACTAATAAGATATTAAATTCAAGATATAAGCTTGAAACCCCACGGCTCGAATACTTTAAGCGACAGCTACCTGCTCAGGAAATTCGAGCTTTGTGACAGCCACATGAATTCATCCAGCTGTCAGATGCTCGCTGGAACGACTCTGGAACACGCTACAAAAACTAAAGGTTTTGTATCAACATTTTTTTAAGTCTCACCATGCCTCACCCTAAAGCTTGTAATAGACTCCTTGACATATGTACTACTTCACTATAAGCTTTTTTATTTTCTATTCAACGAGCCAAGTCAGGATACGTTCCACCTTGGTATCAAAGTTCAGAAGCAAAAAGCGAAAAGCAGAAAGTAGCAGGTTGCTAGGAAAATCCCATTTAAGAGAGACAGGGCCACGGCAACAGCATTTTTTTTTTTAGACAAAAAAAAGGTCCCTCTTTTTTACTTGTAGTCATCACTACAAGTACTGCGCCCAGTTCTGGGCCCCCCAGTTGCAGAAGGGCAGGAAACTGCTGGGGAGGGGACAGGAAAGGGCTACCAAGATGCTGAGGGGATGGGACATCTCTCTGATAAGGAAAGGCTGAGGGATTTGGGTCTCTTCAGTCTGGAAAAAAGACGACTGAGGGGGGATCTTATCAATGCTTAGAAATACCTAAAGGGGGGGTGTCGGGAGGATGGGGCCAGGCTCTTCTCAGTGGTGCCCAGCGACAGGACAAGGGGGAACGAGCACAAACTNCACTGGAGCTTTCAATACACTCCCAGTGGCAATACCAGTTCCAAGAGTTACTGTCCTTCATGCGTCAGCAAGCAGGCTGGTAGGAACCCGGAGCGATACTGGGTACAAAAGAGGGATGGCTTTCGGAAAGACCCACATCCTGGCTAATTCCCACCTCTGTTTCCCCACCACCAGAAACATCAACGCTTCCGATACCACGTTGGTGTCCCCAGCCTGACCGGGAGCTGCAGAGGGACAGGTCCCCATGGCCTCGAGGACAGGAGCATCTCCCCGGTGGGGCTGCCACACTCTACTTTCCTCCAAATAACAGAGCTCGTTACACAACGACTTAAGCTGATTTGATACAAGCAGCAAACAAGACTACGGCCCAGGAAGAAAAGCTTCTTGAGCACGTCATTTAACATATGTAAAGGAAGGGACTGATTTATGTCAGAGAAGACTCAGCTTCAGGATATAATCAGCACCTCCAGCCAGCCCGAGGTTTATCTTATTTCCACTCCCTTTCCCCGAAGCATTAGGGAGCGCCCGGCGGGAGCCAAATATTTTTTTCAAGCATCTTCTCAAAAAAACCACTCCTGGGCAGAGAGATATTATAAATCCTTGTAATACAGTGATGTAGGTGTCACCTCGTTCATAGCACATGGCGGGGGGGGGGGGGNGGGGGGGGGTGATTTTGTTTGTTTGGAGGTTTTTGTTTGATGGTTTGTTGTTTTTTTTTTGGTTGGTTGGTTTTTGATGAGGTTTTTTTTGTCGTGGGTTTTCTTCCCATCAAGCTACATTTTGGTGCAAAACGGCCCACAAGGAGCACTTACTCCAGAAAATTACTTGTTTAAAATACGGCTGATAAAGCACAGGGTGGGAAAAAAAAAAAAAATCAGTTACGAAAACAGTTTGGCTTTTTTATTCTAAAAATTATTAAAGAGGAAAACCTTTCTGTATTAACAGATTATTTTTTTTTTCCTAATCGTGATGTCCTGCAAGACACCAGAGCCAAAAGACCGTCCTTTCATCCCTCCTGTTACCAGCAGTACCACCAAAAAAAAGGAAAAATAAGGGGTTGGGTTGTTGTTGGGTTTTTTTTGCTATTTTCAGTCTTCAGTTGGCTTCTCGGTTACAAATTCACCTGGACTAGACAGAGTCACTAGAATTATCCAAAAACCCATTTTCTGAGCCTGCAGCAAGAGCTGTGCCTGGCAGAAGCAAAGTTCCCCGAGACGGCTCTCGCTCCTCCCAGCCTCCGCCTGCTCCCTAAGGCACCAACACCGCAAACTGCCTGGATCTTTCTATCTTATTTCAGGAGATTAAAGAATTCAGGCCTAAACAGAGATCACAAAACCAGGCAACTAGCATATTTTAAAATGTAATGGCCAAGTAACATTACCAATGCACAACCTTATCTATTAACTAACCGCAACGTGCTTGAATAGTGCCCAAAGTGGGCAACACAGTAAGAAAAACCCGGAGTACAATGCCGAGTGTACTCTAAGCAGTTAGGAAAAATCACTCCCTGGTAACAACACGGCAATTTGCTGAATCTAGTAGCCCACAGGGCGTATCTAGTTGCCCGTGATAGCCTGCAGTACTATCATGTAGGCAAAAAAAACCTCCTTCCTGACACTGGTTTTTGATACTTGCTGAACAGCCGCACGCGCTGCCAGGGGGCAGGATGATGGGAAACCCCCCCGGGGTCACACAAAGTGGGCTCACGACAGCAAAAACTGCAAACTGAGGAGGGGAGGAAGAGTCCTCCCCAACGTAAATCCCCGTAACATAAGGCTGCTATAACCCAAGGCACTTTGGACACAGCGGAAATCTCACATAACGTGGATCCGTTGTCTGTGATGAAGTCGCCACCACCCAAAAAGCTGCATTTCGTCATTGATCGGATTATGACTTCCCAGCCCAAAATATCCACTGCCAGCAGCATCCATTTATTCCCTTACCACTGCACTTGGGAAAGTCAAAGTTTAGTTTAGTGAAACACTAATTAGAGGACTATTGTGCGAAGAAATAAAGATACTAATGCAGAGACTCAAAGAAAAAAAAGTAGCGGCAAAAATCATACAAAAGAAGAATTGTGCTTCCGCTCCATAGAACTGATGTCAAGATGTGACACCTGTAGCAAAGAATAACTTGCTGTTATATTATTTCATCTCTTTTCCCACCAGAATTCATTAAAATTACCAAAAAGACAACCTGTGTCCCAGTGCCAGGCCCATCAATTACATTTAAATCAGGTGCAGGAAGTTTCAGAGAAAGTGCGTTATTTACCTAAAAGAGGTTGTCTGGAGTCATAAAACACGTTTTTTGGCTCGTTGGGGTGATGTTTCTAAGGAAGGTGACGAGGGCTCCGGTGAGCTCCGGGGCAGGGAGATGCCACATATGCCCTCGGCAGAAGGTACCCGGGTCTGCCGACAGCCAGCATCCATGGTCACTGGGCTTAAAACACTACATAACTCTTGTTTTGGGGTTAGAAGTGGCATTTCAAGGTGTGTTCAGACTCATAATTACTCATTTTAAGTAGCTCGACCTTGGAAAAGTTATTGCTCTGTGATAGGTACGTAGACGTGTAACAAGCAAGTTAAAGGTGAGACGTCTCTAGCTGCCCATCAAGGCATGGGGAATAGGGAGAAATTATCTGTATTTTGTGAAAACTGACAAAGGATTATATTATTAAATATATCAATATATGTAATATATTTTATATATTCTGTATATTTTTTTTATATATATATATATATACACACACAGAAGTAACAGTGAGGTATTACCGGATCACTGCATGAAGCAAAGGCACAGGCATCAGTCTACTGCTCAGAAGAACTTGTAATTTATTTCATATAAACCCAAATAAGTTTTCAGCATTTGTCTCAAGCGGCGAGAGCCCCCTGAAGATGCCAACAGCCAGTCGTTCTTCGCTTCAGTTCCTGGCGCGGGGACCGTTCTTTACCTAAGTCTAAGCAGCACAAAGTAACAGCTCTCACAAACGGCATCTTCGGAAGAGGTCGGATGTACGTCCTCGGAAGCGGCCCGACGTTTGTTACAAATGGGTATGCACAGGGATGCGCATTACGATGCGCTTCTGGGCCCCGAGATTCAGAAATTATCCTGGAATCAAAATAATCTGCCTGTCAATGCCCAACAAAGGTATCGAGAACAGCCTGACCCACAGCTGCTCGGCGCGGACAAGGAGAGATGCTGATGTTCGCCTGAAAATACAACATTTGGATAACCTTTAAAGACGGGAGCGGCGAGTTCATCTGACTACAGCTACTTGTACTGGAAGTAAATTTCTCAAAGTTGACTGAATTTAAAATAGAAGCGCAGGAAATGTTTTGAGGTGGTTTGGATTTTTTTTTTTTTCTTTTTTTTTAAAAAAAAATACTGGTAGGAGCTATACAGGACTTACCCCCCCAAAACCAGATGATTTAAAGCCTTCAGATGACGGAAGAAATCAAAAATCAGACGTTTATAGCAAAAAACATTCTGGGTCTGGCACAGAACTTTCTCAGCGAGGACCACCCTGTGCGGCAGAAGTCAAGGCCAGTAGTGGTCCTGTCTAGTTTTACAAAACGGTCGGCAAAACAGCAAAAGCCTCAGAGGTAAAATACAACACTTCATCTTCTCTCCACTAAAATTTCATCGGCAAAAAAAAAAAATAAAAAATTTTGTGTTCCTAGCAGCTCGCTCCTCCTCCACGCAGACAAATAAGTTTCCCCTCTTTAATATTCCAAAGTCGCGGTTCTTCGAGACCCATACAGTCATTGCAAGGTGCAGATGAAACCAGCCGAATATTCCAAATATATGTGAATATCCGAACTGAACATTCACAAAAACATCCACACTAAAGAAGGTTTTAGACAATTGGCAGCACAAATGACCGTCTTTTAGGTCAACACACATCTACGTCACTTCCCACAAAATGTCTTTATCCAGCTCCCCGAGATGGGGAAGAGCAAGAGAGAGTCAAGGTCAGAAAGCTCTTAAATGCAATCCTTTTGGCACAGACCTGTAAGATTTTAATGCCAAGCTGCTGCAAGACGTTACTTATTCTTAAGGAACACTGGTAAGCAGCTCATAACGCACCTTTTCAGTTCACAGCACTCACGTACCCATCAGGTACGTTGCCCCAGCGCGCAGTCAGGCAATATGGAGGAGCTGTATTAATAAAACGCGCATGGAAGCGACAGATCCGTGCCCTGGTGCTCTCGTGAGTCATCCTTCCCTGCGATCCGAGTGCTCAGTGGCTTTGCTCCCCCGCACGACGCTGCACCGAACACTCGGCCGCATGAGAATTACTGACCTTGAGCAAATCCAGGGCATGGACGGGGCTCTTCAGAGCGGTCGGGGTCACCAAGCAAAGTTCTGTGCTGAACAACAGTTTACCCCGTTATGTCTGGCGTTGCCGGTGTCTACAAGTGCTCCAACATCTGGGAAGTTTCCTTCAGCTTTCTGAACTGCTGTGGAGCAGCTCCTTGAGATGACACTAGCTGCTGCTCCATGCCTTCGCCAGCGGGAGGAAGAAACAAGGCTTCTTCGGTTGGAAGGGCACCGACTCCTTCCCAGGCCACCCGAGGAACACCCACGGAGCACGAGCCTTCATCCTCCACACTCACCCTCCAGCCCCGTCAGTGCCTCCATCCCCTGGCCCCGATCCTCACCAGAGCCATGGGGCATGGAACACCCCCAACCTCTGCCCCTCACCATCAGATCAGCTCCGTCCAGATGCCCACTTTCCCCTTCCCCCAGCCAGCTCAGGCCTAAAAACCATCACCCCAAAAGATCAGACACACACGGGTAAAAGATGCTGGGAGGGCTGGAGCCCCTCTGCTGGGAGGACAGGCTGAGAGAGCTGGGGGGGTTCAGCCTGGAGAAGAGAAGGCTCCGCGGAGACCTTCCAGCCCCTGCCAGGCCCTCAAGGGGCTCCAGGAAAGCTGGGGAGGGACTCTGGAGCAGGGAGGGGAGCCATGGGACGAGGGGGAAGGGTTTTCCACTGCAAGAGGGGAGATTGAGGTGAGATGGGAGGAAGACATTCTTGGCTGTGAGGGGGGTGAGCCCCTGGCCCAGGTTGCCCAGAGCAGCTGTGGCTGCCCCATCCCTGGAGGGGTTCAAGGCCAGGTTGGACGGGGCTTGGAGCAACCTGGGCTGGTGGGAGGTGTCCCTGCCCAGGGCAGGGGTTGGAACCAGATGATCTTTAAGGTCCCTTCCAATTCAAATCATTCCATGATTCTAAAACCCTGAGTCATGCCCGTCTGAAGAACTAAACAAGCCTTCCGAATTATTCAGTTTGCTGCTTTTTTTAGACCGAAGCAAAAGAAAACATGAAATTCTCCTTTAGCAAACACGCAGACCCGCTCGGAAAAGCCTAAAAAGCTCTCCCTTAAGCCCAGAAAGTATAAAAGCCTCTATAAATAAAAACTTGCACCAAACGGTAACTACACAGGCAGGTGAAAGAGGAAAAATAGCTTTAATTAGAAAAGGCACACCTTTAAGTGTCCTACTTACAAAATGCTTAACGTAAGGAATGACTTTTTTTTTTTTTAGGGTTTGTGTGGGTTTTGCTGGGGTTTTTGTTTTGGTTTGTTTGGTCTTTTTTAACTTTGTGCACTAACAACTGATTCAACAGCAAAAAGAGATGACAAACAAACAGCAAAGACCGAGTCTCCGCTGGGCCGGCAGCGAAATGCTTCCCTGGCGTACCCCACACCCCCAGAAATATTGCTAAGTGCGGATTACCGTTCCCAGAGGCATGTCATTTTTCTGTGAATCCTGACAAAATCAGGCATCTTAAGCTGTAAGAGGTGCTCTGCCACAAACACGAGACATTATTTCCTAGCTCATTCACGCGTGCAGATATTAAGTACCTTGTACGCCCAACATGGAAATGAGCATCCATCTCATCCGTCCCCCCGGTCGCTTCTTATTCCTTGAACACGGCGGGAAGAAATTTTCCTTCTTTCTATTTCTGCCTCCCCCCGCCCTCCAGCAACGAAACAAAACAACAGAATCATGTGGCTCATTGAAATTATTTCCATTTTAACCCATTAACTAAACCAATTCCTTGACGGCCGTGTTTCCCACCACCTGTCCAGACAGCAAGGTATTCCAGTTTAAACCATTTACCTCTTTCAGGAACAACACCGGAGCGGTTAATGGAGCGCACGCAGCTACCTGCGGGTATTAACTACGACCAAGCAGCACAATCCACGAAGATTCTCATCACAGTACAACTATTGAGAGGTTAGTTTGAGATGTTTATTAGGGTGATTTATTCAACAGTGATATACAGCTTCACGTCATACAGAGCATTGGAATCATTGAGAAAACTCGGAAGTGATAACAGACAAGCTTTAAGCACAAGAGTTATAGTACGTTCTGCCAAGATTTCACATAACCTCCAAAGATTGGAGAAAAGTCTGGGTAACACGGAATTTAACCAGAAGAACACATTTGGTAGCTACCTGGCTTTCTGAAAATAAAAACTGAAAAACGCAGCACGCGCTCCTGCGCGTTCATTTACTGCACTCCATTTTCAGCAAGATCCACGTACATTTTCTGGGAGCGACAGGAGATACAACACTCTGCATCGATCCTCCAACATCTCCTACCACCCCCATGCCATGACAGCCAGCCTCCCAGGACAGGCATGCGACACTTCTGCCCCAGAAAGAGCAAATGGGTGACAGTGCAGAGCTTTTGGTAAGAGTCCTGTAGGGAAGAACCCCCACCACCCAGAAACACCCATCTCCCTTCCTCTATCTACAAGTTTTCATTCAAATTTGCAAACCTGATGACATTTAAAATAAACAGGGATGAAAAAATGGGGCGGGCAAAGAAAATGCTAGTGGAATGGAATGAATTATTCATGTTAGCAGCTGAGAGAGCAACTGAACGCCGGGAATGCCCCCGGCTGCATCAGCAACCCTGGCTTTGGTCTGCTGGAGACGCTGCCGTGCCTGGCCTCCAGCCCCACTGCACCCAACGGCTTGGAGCAAGTTGACCCAGCCAACCGCTGCCAGTGCTACAAACTCCCCTCCAGCCAAGACTTGAAAGCATTATTGCATTTCCATAAAATAAAGTGCAAGGGTTGGGGGGGAAGGGAGGAAGTCTGATACTCACTTAATCTGAAAACTTCTGTTATTCAATCTGAAAATTTCTCCCTGTAACTATTTACTCTCTACTCCTAGGGCAGAAATAGTAAAGGCGGCTTAAGGCAAAAGGTGAGAAAGAACGACTTGTGGAACCAAGTTAAAATGCCTCCAAAATCAACCACAACTAAGAAAAAAAAAAAAAGTAGCTACAAACAGGTCTTTAAAAATAAAGCCAAGAACACAAGAGTCTCCTTTCGTGGCAACAGACAGCACAACTCCCCCAAGAGGAAAGTGCTTCATGACCACAAGAAGGACCAAACACCTCTCTTTGCATCACACGCCACTGCCGGTGTCACCTCTTGGTGTGACTTCGCCGCAGAGCTGGTGTGTGAGGTCCAGCTGAAGGCACGGTCCTGGGTGGGCCATGGACCTTCTACCACCCTCAAAAGGGCGCGGGTGAGGCTTTGTTGGCTTGTCAGAGGTGGAAGCTTTTGGCTACACGCTACCACGTGGCATCATTTCCAGTAAAACCAGAAAGACAGAGGGCATTCTGACAGCCATACTTGCAGTGTATCCTGAATCCCAATGCCCATTCTTGCTCTAGTCCATGGGGAAACGCTTATTTTTGTACTTGGGTCAGGATATGCTCTCAAAGGCTGATGGTCTGAAGCAACTGGGTGGCGGCTCTGCCGGGTTGGCACATCGGACCGGCAAGGGAAGAGCCCAGCTTTGGCAACGGGGTTTTCTCCGAAGTGACAGCTATCCACCTCGGAGGGGAAGCCAACGGTGCTACTTGTTCAGAAATTGGCACCACAATGATGTCAGCTACTAACGAGGCTTTGAACGGCGGGTAGAGCAATAAATTGCCACCAAATTAGAGAACAAAAGCCTCGAGTCTCGATGCACATCACTACACAGGCTGATTGCACACAATCCACTGCGGAAACTCTGGGCGCTCTCCCTGGGTGGGGAGCATAGGAGGTCTCAGATGAAAAAAAAAAAAAAAAAATATAAAGTCTGGATGGGTCACTATTGGAGTGAGATGTTAAAGAAAACCTTCTACTGGCATTAACAGTAGATTCATTCAAGGTGCAATACTCTTCCAGTAAATCATTCGTAGACCAGTATCGTAACACAGTTGTGGGTATTAGCAGGGCACTAGGAATATTCAGGTGCAAGCTACTCTCTTCACAACAAGAAAAGATCATTTTTAGGCAAGTGAAGGCCTTAGTATGCTAGCATTTGGCAATTTGGAGAATCGCGTCCTACTTCAGACTGGATTTGGGTGCAAATAAACCCTGTACTTTGATCCGGTCTTGTAGGCAAAGTACCTTTTGCTACACGCCACAATTATCCCCAAAGAAAACGTTCACTCATCTACAAAACCCCAGGCTGAGCTCGTCTCATGTAAAACACTAAGTAGTCTTCTAAATTACCTCCTTTTGCATTTTGTATTATCTGTTGACCGGTAGTAACTAATGCTTTTGCGCTTGGAAAGCGTTGCACCTTTATGGAGCCAGCAGGAATTGCAACAGGTTTGCTGACCTCGTGTCGCTCGGTTTAAGGTTAAAACAGCCCCATTCCTTTTGGTGTTGCTGGAAACCATCATGATTATTTCGGTATAGATTTAACAATTTAGCCCTAGATCTTTTGTTTCTCTCACTTTTAGAAGGGACGGATTATTTCTCACGGCAGGTAAAATCTCACCCAAGACCATCATTACCAAAACGAAGGCAGAGGGGGGAAGTTAAAAAAAAAAAAAAAAAGCAATTTTCTTTCTTACTTCCAAGGTTTCGGGAAGCAGTACGACAGCAAAGCCGCTTATTGAGGCAGGAACGTGGGCTTGGTCCTTTTCCTTTCTACTCCCAGGTGATGGCAAGTGCTTGAACCCCAAAATCCACCCCTCGCAAACCAAAGGATTTGCTTGTACCTCAGCCAACGTGCCTTTTCCTAATTTCTCAAGTCTGTCTAGTAAGTGCTACGATGTGAAAACACCCGTTTTGAAGACGATGACATTATTAAAGGTAAAAACCTCATACGAGAAGGTTTCAAAGCAGCAAGGATGAAGGCAGGTAAAACTCAGCATTATTCTAAAAGGCTGTGGTGAGTACAGGGAGAAGGGAAAGGAGCTGCAGTCGCGGTGCACCCACCCCCTCTGAAAGCACAACTTTAAAATTTCCTATCAAACCTTCTGTTATTAAGCGTCCATGAAAAAGGATATAAATTAAATTTAAAAGTGGTTGAACTAAAAAAGGAAAAAATAAAGAATAACATGGAGCTGTAGCTGTGATTTAAAACCAGTGGGAGTGCTGAATTAAAAACCACCGTGCACGTCCGTGCTTACACAAAGGAAGGAAGGTTTCAACAAGCACTGCAGAGCAGAGAGGGAGGAGGAGGAGGGCTGATCGGCCGACAGCACGGCGACCCTTTGGTTTCTTCTACACGGAAAGTCCAAGGATGTAAAGCAAGAGCTCTGTAAAATGCTGAAGATTTTAGAAGTGTAATGGCAGGTAGAAAAGTACACTGGTCTTGTATCAGTGGCAGCCCCAGTGTTAGGAGACAGTCTAGGCTTCTAGGAGGAGAAAATAGAAGAGAGGAAAAGAAGTAGGAGAGGGAAACGGGATGGGGAAAGGGGCAAAAAAGCGCAAGTCATTAGTAAACATGAACATTCAGGTAGCAACTGCACAACAAGCAATATTTCATTTAGTGCAGCCAGGAGATTTGCCAAAAGCCAGATCAGAGACACATGGAATTTTGCTTTTAGAAGGGTCTGGAAAAAAAAAAAAAAATCTATCGTTAGTCATGCCACGGCATGACATTGTGCCGCATGCAAAAATTAGCTGTGCTAAATCAAGATTAGTGACAAATTGCCATCCAAAGAGCAGCAGCCCAGGACGCTGCTTAAAAGCACAATTTGCACTGAAAGCAGTGACAAAGTATTTTTGGGCCCCGATCTCAGAGGCGAGAACGACAAGGCTGGCTGGAGAGAAGGTCCAGCTAGGGGAAGTATGAACGCCCAACAGCGATACTTCCCTAGGTCACTTCTCATCTTCCAGCAAGACAACGAACAGGAGCTCAGAACAAGAGGTATCCGCATCAAACCATTTGGCCATCCTTGAAGGATTTCTTTCCAGAAATTTGTTGGTTTGGGGTTTTTTTTGGTTTTGTTTTGGTTGTTTTTTTTTTTTTTTAAATATATAATCCCTTTGAACTCTAGGCAAATATCCTGCAATAAGGAGTTGCAAAGGTTGCACTATTCAAAAATTACACTTTGTGATGTTGTTTTAAACCTGCTGTTAGTTTTACTGGGCATCCTCTAACCTTCGCATCGTGCAAGTTAGCAGTTGGTTGCCTAATTCAATACCTGCATGCCATCGGTGGTTATAAACTATTCCAGTCCCGTCTCGTCCGTCCCCCCCCCACCCCCCGACCCCGGCTGATTCACTCGAGCTGCAGCAGATGTGCACAGCTTCCCTGCGAACGCTGCCCCAGCCGCTCTCCTATTTCCCCTTATAAGGAAGAACAGAATTAATAGAGAGAGATTTCAGGCCACGTGCTGAGGACCCGAGCCAGAGCTCCCAGGCTGTAGGTCTCAAGTTCTCAAAAAAGAAGAAATCAACCCCCAAACCCACAAACCAAATAAGCCATCGCCACGTACGGCTCAGCACTGCCAAGAACTGAACCCTTCAGAGAAACTGCCCCTCTCGCAGGGAGAGCAAAGAGAGGCAGAGGGTGCTCAGCAACACGGCCACAGGTTTGGACCCTCGAAGTATACAGCCAACGGGAAGTCAACCGTTCACATCTTCCCTTTACGTTCTGAAATACTGAACTATGCACAGTCCCGCATCAATGGTTTAAACACATCACGGTTGTAACACAAATAATTTGAGAGTTAATGTAGGGTTTTGCCCCCGACTTACATTAGTTTTGGATTTACGCCATCTACTACATTAACGATATTTCGGAGCGGGGCATCCGGTCAGGAGGCAGCACAGGCTGCCAAAGCGGCACTAAGATTTCAGTCCTGACTAATTCTAACCTCTGCATACACATACACCAGATGTCTGTAGATAACGTTGCATGCAACACAACATTAGCAAGTCATCACCCTGTTTTGCTAGGTGAAAAAAACAACGTGTAGCAATGCTTCCTGTGATCTAGACGGGAGAGATGAGCAGACATTTGTATTTTCAAATAGGTTAACTACATCTTTTCCCAATATTTGCCCTGACGTCCGCGTCAGAATTCAATTCAAACACAGTTCTGCTTTTAAAAGCCCTCTCCGTAGCTCTTGACGCTACTTTTTGCAGCAAAAAGCTGGTTTCCTTGAGCATCACCTTCCTTGGTCCTCTCTCAGCTACTCCGTTTCCCACCTCTGCACTGGGCCCACATTGCACAGCCAGAAGAATCGTTTCAGCTTTAAAAAGAGACAGATTAGGGAATAGATCCAGCTGAAAACAAATAAACCAGCCAAAACTGAAGGTGGCTCAGGGCCAGGGGCTACAGGCTTTAGGCAGCACCTATTCAAGGTAGAACCAGGCAGCACCGCAGTCCGTCACCCCGTCTGGAACACCTTGCCTCTAGTTCTGCAGAGCATCAACTGCTCTTCAACCCTGAAAAAAGCCTCCATTGCCTGATCGGAATTTAGCGTTTCTCCCTTTCTCTCTAACACATAAGCATGGATATTTCAAGTATTCCATAGAGAAGGGGGTAGGGGGAAAGAGTCCATGAAACACTTGCGCTGTATAAGCCTTCTGTTATTCTGAAAAGCCTAATTAACTTGATGCCTATGAATCTCCATCCTTCGACATGCTGTTTCTACCGCTTTGATGTCACTTTTAGACAGCCTTTAACAAGAATAAAAAAAAAAATCCAACTCTATCCCACAAAGATGGAGCTTATTAATAAATTAAAAAGCTTCAGACACATAAAAGTATCTTTGATCAAAGTCGTTAGCATTTAGCGTGTGAAGAGTTAAACCTCTGGAAAGCTCGTATTAAGTAAACAACAAGAGATTTTTTTAAACACAATTCAGAAGTTCCATAAAAAAAAAATCCCAATGCATTTAATTAGTCATACCTGGAGTATCGTAAATCTGATTTTATTTCTATCTCCTTTTAGTTATATGTAATTTAAAAAAAAATAAAAATAGAGGAAGTATCTTTAGGAAGGTTCAGAAGTGTTGTTAATTTTAGTTGTATGCTAAATTATAAAAGATGCACAGCTTCCTTTTGACCAGATTTACAATGGCAAAGTAAGTACAAAGATCATTTTTTATATTCCCATCCTCAATAAAAACATGAACGCTTGCTCACAGTAATAGAATTATAGCAAAAAAGTGGTTTAATTCATCCCTGTCTCCCACGCTCACACATTCATCATTATTTCCTGGTTTTTTTTTTTTTCCTTGGGGCCGCACCTACGGACTAGCAGGGATGCTCGTGCTGGGAACATCCGAACAATCTTAGCAGTGATCCGCGCACAGCTAAAGCTGAGCTGGAGATCATGAAAAGGGAGACCGAATAAATAGCTCTTACCAATGCCAAGCTGACAATCGACTTTTCAAACATTTTATCCTCAAGAAACTAGAGGTGCTACAGTCTGGCCCGTGGAAGTCCGCCCCCTCCTCACCACCAAGGGAACAACCCACGGGCTCGTGCGCACACTCGCAGGGTTTGGTACTGCTCACCCTAAAACCGCTCAGCTGGAATTTGGTAGGAAACTCAATTCACCGTAAGGACGTTTCACAGTCTTTATCATAAAATGTAACTGCTAAAAGACGACTAACTTCAGCATGTTTTAGGCTGCTTGGAAAGATCAGTTATATTCCAGATTCCTCACAAGTTTGATATATTGGTCCACTTAAATAATCACAAGTTTCTTCAGACAAAGCTGTCCTAACGCTGTATAAAAAAAAAAAAGGCTTGGAAGACCTCAATTTCCTCTTTGACATTGCTAAAGCAAGTACTAGGAGATATTTACGGAAGGGTGCTTTGGGGTAGAAGGAGACGCTGCAGAATAAACAAAGCAGTGTAATTCCAGCCGCAGCTAAGAATTAGGGAGTGAAAAAACTGCAAAGGATGGTGTACTCTGAGAAGAAACATCACTGTCAGTCTCACGGGGAACAGGAGACGTCTACTCAACAGGGTAGAGCTCAGCTACGAATATTATGGAGTCACTGGAAAGCCCTTTAGGTATCAGTACCCCAGATGCTGCCTTCCCAACACTGACCACAGATAAAGTATATAACGTCTTCAGATGAGGCTCTACACAAATAAGCAATTTCAAGCCCAAAGGAGAATGAAGTTCCAATTTGTTTCAAATTCTTTGAAAAGATCATCAAAAAAAAAAAAACCACCCACAAAACCAACCCACTATGGAGAAATACGACTCAAAAAGAAGATGCATTTTGTCACAATGAGGTTTTACTGGTCCAATAACAAATAAACGAGTCGAGGAGTTTCCTTCAGACATTAAGCACGTACCTGTGCGGTGATCTTCTATTCCGTGGTCACCGTTTTCTACAACTGTTGGCCCAGAAGCTGAAGTATCTGCAAGAAATCAAAGGAAACGTTAACACTGGATGAAGTTAATCTTAATCAAAAACTTAAAAACAACATTGTAACGTTATCAAAACACAGATACAGGCTTTTTTTCCCCAGAATTATTTTTGAAATAAGTTAAGGTACATGGCAGAGTCGGCACAACTTAAAACCCAAAAGGAAGAGCTTTTCAATCACAGCAAATCTCGTCCCATGAAGGAGACTCGAGGCATAACAACTAGAAGCTTCTTTATTCATACCATCGCTTCAGACTAAGCTTTCCTAAAGGCCACCACAAGATCACGGTGACTCTGGACTTCCTTCAAGCAAACAATGCTTTTCCAAGACGATAAACTTTGACGGGCTTGGCGGATGCAAGGCAAGAGCAGTTGATGTTGTTAACCTTAACACTGGCTATGAGGATGTTATGGGAGACAAGAGGCAAAGCACAAGCCAGAAAACCACACAGTGAGGTGGATGGAAAACTGGCTGAACAGCCAGGCTCAGAGGGTGGTGATCACTAGGACAAAGTCCAGCTGGAGGCCAGTCCCTAGCGGTGTCCCCCAGCAGTTGGCACTGGGGCCAATAACATCTTCGTTAATGACCTGAACAATGAAGAAGAAAGAGCAGGCTCTCAGCAAGTTTGCAGATGATACAAAACTGGGAGGAGTGGCTGATATGCCAGAGGCTTGTGATGCCATCCAGAGGGACCTGGACAGGCTGGAGAGAAGAACCTCATGAAGTTCAACAAGGAGAAATGCAAAGTCCTGCACCAAGGGAGGAATAAGCCCAGGCACCAGTATACACTGGGGCTCAACTTGCTGGAGGTCCTGCAGGAGAAGCCCTTGAGGTCCTGGCGGCCAAGTTGAACACGGACCATCAATGGACCCTTGCAGCAAAGGTGGTCAAGAGCATCTTGGGCTGCATTAGGCAGAGCAGGTGGAAGAGGGTGACCCTCTCCCTCTCTTCAGCGCTGTTGAGACACGTCTGGAGTGCTGGGCTCCCCAGTACAAGAGAGGTGGAGCTACTGGAGAGAGGTCAGTGAAGGTCCACTAATGTGACTACAGGACTGGAGAATCTCTCATATGAGCAAAAGCTGAGAGAGCTGGGACTGTTCACCCTGGAGAAGAGAAGACCTGGGCGGGGGGATGCATACGAGCAGCCGAAGGGAGGCTGTAAAGAAGCCTGAGGCATGCTCTTTCCAGTGGAGACCAGTGACAGAACAAGAGCCAAGAGGCACAAACTAATTCCCCAGAATTTTAAAATACTGGTCCACTTCGGTTGTGACAGGTTTCCTGCAGACAAAGCTATCCTAATACTACTAGGAAAAAGGATCAGAAGACCTCAATTCCAGCTTTGACAGCACATCTCTCAATCTCTCCCTGATACCTGCCTTTAGCAAAGGGTAGTTCAGGGTGGAAGAGCACCGATTCAAAAACCAGCAGATAAGACACTTACCACCAAGAGATTTAGTCTGTCGTGTTCTGACATCGTCAGATAAAGTTTTAACAGGCACCAGGATTTACACCCTGAACTTGGGAAACGTGGCAGCAACACAAGACCTGGTGATAGCTGAGGCAATCACTATCAAGAGAGTTGAGCTCAAACTTGCGTCGGCTCGGTGGGTCGCCTTCGGAAAACCACTCTGCTCACAGGTAGCTATCTCCGGGTGTGTAACGTTTTCAAAAATGCTGCTTGGAAACCATCATTGAGAAGAACCATAGAATCATTTGGGTTGGAAGGGACCTTAAAGATGATCTAGTTCCAACCCCCTGCCCTGGGCAGGGACACCTCCCACTAGACCAGGTTGCTTAAAGCCCCGTCCAGCCTGGCCAACATAATTTTTTTTTATTTTTTTTTTAGAAAAAGCAGGACACTTCTTGTTCTAGTACTCAAACGATTCTTCCTAATTATCAAAAGAGGCTAGTGAAATTCTATATTCACCCCATAATCTCTACACTGCGCTGCTGAGGGTCAATAACTCTAATCGCTTAGGCAAACCACTCGAGGAATTTTATTTATTTTAGGTTATTGCCTTTGAGATCAGATTCTGGCCCTTCCTAAAGCAGCTGGATTGTGCTGGTATTAGTATCGGTGCAGGTTGCCAGCGGCACGATATTTCTGTAGGCAGCCACCACCATGACAGGCAACTATTGCAAGGCCATTTACCTAAATTGAAAATATCATCCTCACACCATGCCTTCAAATATTTTTTAATATCTTCTTAAATAAACTCTGCTTAATTTCTAAGAACGTATCCCATTTTCCAGTTGTGAAATAGTGAAGACAAGTCACTGCAAGAGCGACACTGAGTAGCACTGGTTAAGCGGAAGGAGCAGCACAAGCCCCAGCAGCAGTTCGGCTCCTCAGGCCATCAGTTCTGCTTATTGGGAAGAAACACTCAGGGCAATGGCTTAAAAAAAATCCTGTACGTAAATAAAATAAACTCAACTCCCAGGGACACACACATTCAGGTACCTGGAGTTGCTGACGTCCCTTCCCTGAGCTCGGGCAGTTTTAAAACAAGGTTACGTTACTAGTGTACTTTAGACACGGTGCTTTAGGGCTTAATCCAACCTTCAGTAAAGCAAAAGGAAAGTCTTTCCACTTACTTCAGTGGCTCATCCTGGCATTTTACAAAAATTCAACATGAACTTGCCAGACAGCTTATAGAAAAACATACACCTACATCCTCTTCAAGTAGCTGAAAATACTACAGGAATCCTTGGACCTGTTTCTCAGCAGTTAAACACACCAGCTCCTCCTGCTGTCAGTCTCTACAAGGTCTGGGATTTACTCGCACAGTAGAACTTCCCTTAACTAGTCACTGGGAGAACTACCCCCAGCCACTGGATTTACCGGTCAGTTCAGGTGAGGAGAAAATCAGGGTCATGGGAGGGTTTATACAACACGGTTGCCAAAAGGGACACTGGGCATCGCGTGGAAGAAGAGGGTCTTGCAATGAGATCTCCGAGGAATTCCGTAGAGGAGCCACATGGGTCCTGCTGAACCTCCCAGCTACCAGCGAGGAAGCTTAGCCCCAGCCCAAGAGCTACAAGGTTTCATAAGTCCTGCTCAAAAGGGTGTCGTAACACTGGTTTAATGAAGGCAGCTGACAATGCCACTGTAACAGAGGGTTTTGCAAGTCTTCTCTGGTCTTCACCCATGCTAAATGTGTCAAAAAAACCTTTCGGTGGTAGGGAAAATAAACAGCAACCCTCACTACCACGACCCACAAACTGCCGTTTCTTCATGCATTTATTCTTTACAGTATTTAAAGTGTAATGGAAAACTTGACCGCAAGTTCCGTTTCAAATGGGACAAACCGATCACATATTGCTTTCAGTTTCATCCGAACCTGATCATTACACCCTGCGCAGACAAGACAGCTGTTGAAACGTTTCATAGTCTGGTCTTGATGCCACCACCATTATTCATGCATTCAAAAACAGGACTCAACTTGAGCCCCAATATGGCCAAACACTACAGATTTGGTCTGCAAGTCTGTGCGGATCCTTTGAGCACTGGCTTTGGGCTGTAAATAATGTTCGTCTGTAAGAGTGGTCTGGTAGCACTTGGAATGAGCAGTTTGTGTGCACTCGAGGTCGGCTTTGCGCTGCGTATCGTCCACTCAGTGCTGCTGGTAACCCAGTGCATTTCAGCTATTCAGAAAATAAACGCTTCATCTGTAGAAACGTTTCATTTAGAGCCCGATCTCCCGGGTAGCAAAGTGCTCCAAGCCAAGTGCCTTCTGTCAAAAAGAAAAGCCAAGGATACCCCACCCTCCCCTACCAAGGGCTCTGCAAACTTAAAACCAAAAAAAAAACCCTACCAAAACATTAGTCAAGCCTACCAAATGCTACAGGAGATGAAAACAAGAAGAGCTCAAAGCCAGCTGTGTTTCTGAGCTCTACGGAAGGTTACGCCATCGGGCTCTCAAGTCTGCGCAGCTTCTAGACTACAAAGCACAAACACATTCCGTCAGAGAACCTTCACCTTACCCAGTCCCTCTATATTCACTCATCTGGAAAGAAATGGTAAGACATATGTATTGAAAATCCTACAATTGCTTCAACGGCACAGGAATTAGGGAAAAAGAACAGGTTAAAGCCATTGCGGCATTCCTGTCCCTCTCAACACGCCGGGCAGTAGTAGCAGGCTCTGCTTCGCCGCCGTCAGAGCCACCGGGGGGAAAGGGATCCAGAAGACTCCAGGTACCAGATCAGCAGAGGAACCTGCCAGCAGGTCTCTCATAGGCACCAGTTTTTAACCTTCTCAAAAAGCTCTGCAAACGCACAGGGATAAGCAGGACACTGCTGCACACGCATCGCGTGCTCAGGCAAGCCAAGGGCTCTCCAAATCAAACACGTAACCAGGCTGGGTATCTCCTGGAGGTACCTTCTGAAGAAGATTTTAGGCTCAACAGTAGGTTCCCAAACAAGCAGAAGAATCAGGAATGCCTTGTCCTGCCTTCTGCCCTTCTTGGGAACCATGAAAAGCAGGTAACATGCTTTCCTTTCCAGTTTCAGCATTTTGGAAGACAAGCTTCGAGAAAAATCAGGTCAAATCAAACAACTCCACTCAGCATTAGCAGCTTTTATTCTTACGCCTCTGGAAGTCAGCTCCTTTGGAGCAAATCAAACTTATTTTAGTTAGCTCGAGTGCAAGTGTGAAAGTACCCAGCAATCTTCCCAGGGCCAGGTCCCCTCCCCTCATATTCTAAATTGCATAAAACCAAAAAACATGTCAAGATGTTGTAACTACATAATCCTCATCAGAATCACAAGAGAGTATTTGCATCTGGCCCGTGGATCAAAGGATTGTTTTTATATAAACAAATTTAAGGCAGCANCACAGAAGCGGAACCACCACCCAGCGCGTTCCCACCACCGGACCCGCAGCCTGTTCTGTCGCAGGCATGGGATAGCAGAGGGCAAGGGGAAAAAGAGAGCTCTGGGCAGGCCAGGGTGGGATGGACGAGTTGGGGAGGATGAGCTGGGGACAACAGTCATTTTGCGTGTTTTATCATCCCATCGCACACATCTGTGTGCAGACTTGGTCGAATGCAGCTTTGTCAGAGAGCTTAGACCCAAAAAAACCACCATAAGTGAGGACAAAAATGGTGATAAACAGAGTGCCGTACAGGCAAAGCTAGCTGGGAACGCTTACGCAAGTGTCTTACGCTATTTCAGTTCATATATCTAAATATTCTGTCTCAAAATGGCTTCTGAGGAGCAGACAAGCTCATCTCTCAGTCACCAAAAAAAGGCTCAGGAGCTTTCCTTGCCCTCTGGCATTCTAATATGACATAAATGCTTGGTTCCAATTCTTTAAGCTTTTCTTTCTCACCATGAGAATTAAAGAGAATTTGAATTTAAACGGAAGCTGAAACTCCCTTGGGTTTGTGTTTGGGGGATGCCAGGGCTTTCAGGAGCACACACACGGACCGTCAGATGGCACCAAGAGAAGCACGGCTGGACGGGCAGTGCTGGCGTCCAGGAGCAGGACAAGGAGACCTGCCATACTCACTTCCACCACCCTAGCCTCACCTCTCTCCTTCCAAACCAAGAAACCGAAGCTTCAGGGTTTAATCACCTTCTCTGCTCACGGAACTGAATCCAAGATGTGGGAGAAGCCCAAGTGAAGTTCACTAATTGAGCACAAATATTACCCGAGCGATGCTAGATCACCGTAAAGCAGCTGAGCTAGAAAAAAAAAAAAAAGATTAAATTTTGCCTTGTGAACTGCAACAACTAGACTAATTTCACCGCTTTAGTTCATAAAACAGGGGAAAAGTTTCAAGAACGCTTCGGCTTATCAAGACAATACTTAAGGCACTCCTTCCTCCTTAAGAAAACAGAGATGTATTATGTAGTTAAGCAACTCAAGCCAAGATCCAGGCAGCTTTACAATATAATCTTCACTTTAAACAAAACACACAAATCCCCACCGTCACAGTGAAATCCGCTCCCCACGGACAGGTAGAAGGCTCCGTGCTGAAATGAGCCTGAATTTTCTGCCACTGGGCCCCAAAATTCTGGGAAGGTGGCCGAAATCTGGGGCAGCCCACACGAACCGCACACAGCTCAGGAGCGCACATCGGGGTGTCACCTGCAGCCCTCTGAACTGCTTTTAATGTTTATTTCGCAAGTGCCTGACAGATCTGAGAGGGCACTCGGATCGCACTCAATACTTGTTTTCGTACAGAAAGACAATGTAAGGATTTATACTGACCAGAAGCTTTAACAACTTTGGGGGAGGAATGAGGATGGACAGACTTGGAGAGGGAGAAGGTTAACATATTATAAGAGATAAAAATGCACATATCGACATAATTTGCTGACTTTTAATCCCTCTGAAACTTCGGGGTATATGGAGCATTCTCCATCCTCGGTTTCATGTAACAAAGAGTTTAAACTTTCTCTTTCGCAAAAGCAAAGCCCGCTCCTTTCTGCAAGAAAGGCGCTTACTCCTAGTGCAGAAAAGAGGGTAAAAGGAAAGGAAAACATGGATTTTTCAGGTTTCAGGCTCTGGTGCTGCGTTTTGTGTCCGGAATAGGGGAGGACGGCCTGCTCTGGAGCTGTTTTGTGTCCATACCGGGGAGGACGGCCTGCTCTGGAGCTGTTCTGTGTCCGTACCGGGGAGGACGGCCTGCGCTGGAGCTGTTTTGTGTCCGGAATAGGGGAGGACGGCCTGCGCTGGAGCTGTTTTGTGTCCGGAATAGGGGAGGACGGCCTGCGCTGGAGCTGTTTTGTGTCCGGAATAGGGGAGGACGGCCTGCGCTGGAGCTGTTTTGTGTCCGGAATAGGGGAGGACGGCCTGCGCTGGAGCTGTTTTGTGTCCGGAATAGGGGAGGACGGCCTGCGCTGGAGCTGTTTTGTGTCCGGAATAGGGGAGGACGGCCTGCGCTGGAGCTGTTTTGTGTCCGGAATAGGGGAGGACGGCCTGCGCTGGAGCTGTTTTGTGTCCGGAATAGGGGAGGACGGCCTGCGCTGGAGCTGTTTTGTGTCCGGAATAGGGGAGGACGGCCTGCGCTGGAGCTGTTTTGTGTCCGGAATAGGGGAGGACGGCCTGCGCTGGAGCTGTTTTGTGTCCGGAATAGGGGAGGACGGCCTGCGCTGGAGCTGTTTTGTGTCCGGAATAGGGGAGGACGGCCTGCTCTGGAGCTGTTTTGTCTCCATCCCAGGGGACATGGCCCGCTCCGCTGTGCAGCAGGGTCTGTCCAGCAGCATCACACAGAGCCATCTCGTGGTGACACTTGTGCTTGGAAAAAAGCCCCAAAGCCACTGCCCATTGCAAATTAAAAGAACTTCACCACTTACATCATGCTCAGTATTTGTTTCCCTAGGAAAAAAAAACCATACACAAAGTTAAGACTCACCACCAAGTTTGTGAACAGAGTCAGGGAAAGAATGCAAACCATGCATTTATTGTGCACAAGGCCACAAACAGCTGTGACACAGACCCAGCAATTCCTCAACAGGAACACAACCAAACATTTCAGAAACAATACTGGTCCTCACTTGAAGTAAAACGCTTCACCAGGAGCGCTGCTGCCTGCTGCAAGCTGTTAAAAAGAACACCATATTTTCCTTCCAGTTGGAACTTGCTCCCACCCAAACATCTCTGCCTTTGCACTTCAGGATGCGTATTCCTATTTCACATGAGCACCCCAACGAAAACTGCCAAGACTTCAACTGGAAGCTCCACAGGACCCTCTGAAACTCCTTGGAGCCGCTAAGGAAAGCTGGCTGCAAACAGCGTAGCACACCCCCAGAGCGATCCTTCAGTGTTATGTAAAGCCCACCATGTCATAAGAGGATTACCCCAGAATTTGCCAAATTACCATGTCCAGCCAGGTGCTAGAAAGAGTAAAACCCCTTCTGCTTAAGCTATGCCTTTCCAATGATGTTTTAAAAGTTAACTGTTATTAGAGCTTTATTCTAGGACAAATTTGCGGGTGACTATACAACTGCTCATGGCGTCTCCCTCCTCTTCTCCATCTCTCTGTACTCACATGGTTGACCCAGGTCCGCGATGGGGGCCCATCTCATCCTTAAACTTGTCTGATCTGGCTCCTGGGTTTAGGAAAAAAGTGAAAGAAAAACCTCGAGCAGAGATGGAATAGCTAGAGCCTGACAGGAGGTATGATTGAACCTCTTCCGACTGGGGAAAGGCAGTCTCAGGAGCAGAGACCGTGCTGTCTGAACACATTCCTGCCTTTTAACATAAATAAATTAACAAGCGGGGGCTGAGAAGCCTGATCCATGAAAGCTGCTCTTCTCCCTCAGGAAAAGAAAGCTATCTGCAGTCGTATTTGGAGCCGGGGATGTAGAACTCTCGCTGTCTTTCACATAGCAGCCCCTCCCTCCCCAAGAACTTCACGTGATACTCAAAGCATTGCGCTAGAACAACACCTAACACCCCCAATTAGGACCTTGTAATATCTCACCCAGACTCATTTCCTCTATAGCCTCAATAAAAGCAAGTATATTAAGCTTCACCATATTTTTTTTAAAATAGTTCTAAACATTGAAGAAAATCTCATGGAAGAAACAGGTATTCCTTACACTCCAGGGAAAACCAGATTAGACAAATAAAACAGAACAGGATCAAATCCCAACAGTTTTAAACCACAGAGTTTAAAAGCCCTTCCCCTCCTGGTACAAGGTGGGAAAACCCAAAAAACATTATTTTATCCACTCAAGGCAAGCAAGCTCTCCCATGTCTTCGCTTAGGGTCTTGTTTTCATCTTGCCAAAGATTTAGATAATGCTCATAACTGTTCTCCAGCTATCCCAAAAAAGGGAAAAACAAATCGCTAAACCACGAACAAGAAACTGCATCCCCTCCCCTTGCCATGTAGGAGGGAAACAAGTTCTGCTCAAGCAAACAACCGGTTGTACAGCGAGGGAAGGCACTGAGGAAGGGAAAGGGGTCAGAAAAGTCAAGAGATCACAGACTGGTTTGGGTTGGAAAGGACCTTAAAGATCATTTAAGTCCAACCCCCCTGCCCTGGGCAGGGACACCTCCCACCAGCCCAGGTTGCTCCAAGCCCCGGCCAACCTGGCCTTGAA
>VWZL01005841.1:297791-321371 GCA_013396915.1 Stercorarius parasiticus
GGGGTCTCCCCAGAGCGGAGCAGAGGGGCAGAATCCCCCCCCTCGCCCTGCTGCCCACGCTGCTGGGGATGCAGCCCAGGCTGCAGGGGGGTTCTGGGCTGCCAGAGCACACTTGCAGATGAAGAGAAGAGTCTGGCCCCACAGGTAACCCATGTTCGCACCCCAATGTCTCTGCCTCGGCCCCGCACACAAAAACCGGCAGTTCTCTCACCAGGCAGTTCAGCCAGTTTCCATTACTGAGCAAATCCAAAAGGCCTTGGTGTATCTGCTTCAAGAATCTGAAGTTATTTGGAATACTGAGTTAGGATGGTAACGTTCAAGGGATATGCGTCTGGGAGGACACAACTAAAGGAACGTGTATTTTAAAACAATATTATATAATGATTTTAACACCAAGAAATTCTGGTGCTGAGATGGTTTAGAATCCGCAACTTCTAGAACAAAGCATTATTTTAAAACATCCTTAAACCATATGTAAAAGTGTTAAAAAATCTTCGTGTTTCTCTGTTAGCCTCACTTCGGCAATGCTAAAAATATAAACCACCTACTATTAGAGGTACTATAACTGAATACAGTAATACAGAGCTGAATTGACCAAAGCTCAAAGTTTTGCAGTCTCTTTGCCCGTTTCCGTCCTTCCTGCTCATTTGTTACTATTTAATGAACTATATTAGTATGGAAAATTTAAAACTGCATTTTTCTATATTACAAGCCACCCGATACACTTCTAAATAATGCAAAGAAGCGCCTTAAACAAAGCAGAAATCCCCGTTGCCTAATTCCCATTCTGTAGTCATGGAGGTCCCGATGGGCGATCACTGCAGTTCTTCTGCCCATCCCACTTTCATCCACATTGATGAGCAGCAAGATTAGGGCAAAAAAAAGAAAAACTTTCTTCTGAAAGAAGTCACCAGCTTACCTGCCTAGGAGCAAACGTTTTCTTCTTTTGCGTAACATAGATCAAGGCCAAAAAATATGTGTTAAAAAAAAAAATAATCAAGGCACTACTCGTCACAGGTGACAAACCCCACTTGGCTGGGGGTGGGAGGGGGGGGAACACTGCACAGGCAAAGATACAAAGAATTTAAATTGCTTACTGCGAAAGAAACCTAATGGATGACCCCCAACTCTCACTGTTTTCCTTTTTACCCAGCTACGGAAGCGAGTATCTGTTTAAACCTCAACTAGGCTAGTAAATGTTCTTAACCAGCAGGGACGGCGTCGCGTATTACTATATATGCACACAACCGGCATATACACGCAGCAAGAAATCAAAATAAGTAGACCCTCGTATCAATAGAGAAACAAAGCTTTATCTATTGAACACTCGAGTCTGAAGCTCATAAACAGCGCGGACTTTACGAAGATGCCGATCTGCAGACCTCACCCGCAACACCAGGTCATCGGTCTTTACAGCTTGGATTTGCCATGAGCAAATTTGGTGGTTATCAAATCTGACACGGTTCTAACATTTTGAGACGGAAAGCGCTGTATATATAAGCATGGCAGTCACACACTTCGGACAGTGCTTCCTCTGAGAAGCCCAAGGCAGCCCACAAAATATTAACATCAATAACAACATCTTCTGTGGACTAGTAACCATACCTTATTTGACAGGCTGAAGAACCAAACAGAAGGTAGAGTAGAAAAAACAAGAAACGGGATTTGATCTCAAGCTTTGCTTTTAAAATAAACCGTTCAAACTAAACCCAGCGCCATATAAAAGCCCCGGTTTAGCAGGCCCAGCAGTATTACAATAAGCAAAAGCGTTCTGTGAGGTTTAAATGATGCAGCTTTTTGGTCTTGTGCTTTAGACACTTACATTCCACCTGAATACCGTCTGCATGGGGTTTGCTTTTTGGTTCCTGGCTCCCGGCTTTTGCATCGTCGTCATCATCCAGCAGAGGAACATAGTCTGTTTTATCTACTGTTTCTCCAACCACATCATCAAATTTCTCTGCTTCCAGCGTGGCAATGAAGTCCCTTTTCACTTCTTCCTCAATCTCGGGGGGCGGCTCTGACAGAGCATCCGCAAGACTGAGGTTGTGATCCAAGTCAGCCATGCTTTAGCACCTCTGCAACCTGGAAAGTGATGCGGGGAAGAAGAAAAGGAAAGAAACATTTTAATAAGAGACCTTTGAAGTTGACTCAGAGTTTGATGTCGGTAACCGTGTGCCTCCTGTGCCATAACACCATAAGAAGTATTTGCCTTAGTGCTCAATAATTCCCAGGTGTTTACAGAATCCCCACACCAGCAGAGAAACAACCAGCTAGATCATCGAAATCGGGTTTCGCTGCATGAACATTACATTTCATGTGATGTTTTATCAGAACCTTAAAAAAAAAAAAAAGAGAGAGAGAAAAAAGAAAAAAGCCAGTACCTGGCCAGCATAAACACAATCTTACATTGATTTCTGCCTTGCCCTAGATCTGGGAGTTAATTACATATCCTCAGCAGCAGAAAGGCAAATGACGCAAGCGAATTTAGTTCTTGGGTTGGACTCCACCCAGGCTCCCCTGTGGAGATTAGGGTTTTACATAATCTCTGATGGATACTTCAGCGATGCTTTTCATCCCTTTGACAGCGTCCTGTGGCATGTTTATGTCCTCAGCGAACCTCGCTAATACCCACTCCAGCCCCGGGATTTGCGCTGGAAGGTGAAGTTTTAATAACACTTACATGAAAATACATAGTAAAGTGCACACATACACGTTATATATAAAGCTATAAATTGGAAACAAAGTAGAAAGAATCACCATTTATCTTTTCCTCCCCAATTTGTATCTCAGCATTCAATTTAACTTCCTGGTCCTAAAGAGAAAACGTACCTGAAGTGATTCATCTGTTTTGCAGCTAAAGCTTTCGGGTTGGCATAACAAATACACCCGCAAACAGTTATTTATATTTTTTTCCCCCACATTTCATCCTTTTGAAGTTATTATTAGGAACAACGGCCAACAAATACTGAAGTGGATTTACAGGAGCAAAAACCCACCGCTTCGGGTTGACAGAAGGCGCCTTTCTGAAACTTTGAGGGCAGCGCCAGTGTTCTGAATGCACGATGCCACCGAGACGGCAGAGATATCGCAAGCTCCAGTCACACCTTTGAGCCCTTTGCAGAAGTTGTTTGGTACAAACCGTAGAAGCCAAAGCCATAAAAGGCCATTAGTATCTAAACCGGCATACTTACAACTCCTACCACGGTAGCCCAACCTCCTTTAATTTTGGCCTGTGTTTGGAAGCACAAAATTTGATGCCGATCTGTATCACACTCACTATTAGATGCACAACCTGTGTGGAAGCTTGCCCTGTTAATGCAAGATGGATTCTATTTTCGGAGCCTGGCAAGCCAACGCAGAAGCGCTTGGTTGAGAGTCGGCAGAGAACAAGGATGCGGAAGCAACAAGTTCAGAGTTCCAACAACAATTTCATCCAGAGAGACAGGAAGGATTCATCATCGTACAACCAATTCTCACTATATTGAGCAAGAACCACCAAGCCACGTGAGGGGAAAAAAAAAAATAAAAAAAAAAAATAAGAGTTGAAGCTACAGAACTGCATACGTAAAAAGGCAGAGACACTCGTGAGAATACACAATGGGCATTTGTGTGCGTCGGTTAACGAAGGGCTGACCCGCGCGGCCACTGTGCAGCGGTCCAGGGTCACTGACTTACATGGTGCCGGCGGAACACAGCCCCTCTTGTTCCAAAAACACAAAGGCTCCTACTCCTTGAACTGCAGGAAATTCCCCGTCAGCAGAATACAGCCACTGACACATACCTACAGGCTCCAGCCTGTGTAGGGCAATATATTTCACATTCTTTATAAACAATGGTGTCACACTGATAGTGTTGTTTATGTAATCGCATGCAAGTATATTATGGAAACAAATTCAGTTAAATCTATTCTTTTTTTTCTTTAACAATAAAAGGTCAGACTTCAAGCCAGATCAGGCTTCAGGCAGCAACTGCAGTTTTTGTTGGTTTAGATAAAGGCCCTGAAGAACTACCACTTAATGGACATCTAGAGGTGAAAGGGCCGGAGCTCTTAACCCTTTGTGCAGGGTCACAGTTGAAGGAATTATTGCTATTTAAAAAGCCATCTTTATACTTCAAGTGAAAGAGTCTTGTGGAAAAAGTTCAGGCTTTCTTTCACATAGAGTTCCATACCAACAGTATTTTCACGACACACCGTCTTACCCCCCTCCCCGGTTTATGGGCCTGCACACAACTGATGGCATCACCCTCCTCTGAGTTCACAGAATGTGTTGGGCTGGAAGGTACCTTGAAAGGTCATCTAGCCCAATCCCCCTGCAGTAAGCAGGGACATCTTTAACTAGATCAGAAATATGCCACTTCCAGAAGTTCTACCTTTGCATTGGACGGTCCCTTCAAAGGAAGAAATGGGGCTCTTAAATAGTCATTTTCTCAACCATGTCCTCCCTTGCTTTCAACTCGAAAGTGAAATGATGGCTTTTAGGTCAGTCAAACGCAAAAAAAAAAAAAAATGAAATATGGAGCTATGAACATGCCATCCTCTTCTTCAGAAAATGTCATTTAGCATAAGGAAGAAAAACGATATTTAAGATTTTCGACAAGCCGCTTCATGATGCTACGAGGAGATGCAAGAATCGAGACCGTGGTTAGAAAATAGCTACAGAACATCCGATAACTCGGGGAATAAGGAGGCAAAGGCTGCAGGGAACACAGAAGGCGCCAAAAGAAAAACTTAACTCCTGTTCTCCACAGCAGGCGTGCCAGGTCAGGCTGAATCAGACTTTGCAGATGTCAAGTCCCTCATGTTCGTAGCATCGTATTTGGTTCCACACCAGCGCCAGCACAGCAAGGTTCACCCATCAAGAACTTGAAGCTTTATATAAATGGCATTTAGGAAAACCTCTCTTTTTAACCTCGCTCCAAACGCTTGTTAGCGGTAGATTACAGTCCGTAAACTGAACTATCAGCTCACAATTTTCACACATTCACTTCAGATTAAACATTCCTGCTATTTTAGTTTCAGGAACACCAGTGGCCTTTTCGGAGCATTTCCTCTTGACAGCTTAATTTAGGGTCTGCCCAAATAGCGAGTCATCGCCATCCTCCCACTCTAATGGAAACTATTACCCAACTACTTTATAGAGAGACCTTTAACATTTAGCATCCCCTCCCCTGCATAATTCTAACCCAGTAACCATCCACAGCCAACATCAGACCGCACGGAAACACGCGTGGCCATCATCGTTGGTTTGGAGTCAGAGCAAGCTTATAAGCATTATTCAGATTGCCCAGAATTATTTAGTCCTTGTTCCACCAAGATATTCAGAGAATCATTGAATGGTTTGGGTGGGAAGGGACCTTAAAGATCACCCAGTGCCACCCCCTGCCCTGGGCAGGGACACCTCCCACCAGCCCAGGTTGCTCCAAGCCCCGGCCAACCTGGCCTTGAACCCCTCCAGGGATGGGGCAGCCACAGCTGCTCTGGGCAACCTGGGCCAGGGGCTCACCACCCTCACAGCCAAGAATTTCTTCCCGATATCTCATCTCAATCTCCCCTCTTGCAGCAGAAAACCCTTCCCCCTCGTCCCATGGCTCCCCTCCCTGCTCCAGACTCCCTCCCCAGCTTTCCTGGAGCCCCTTGAGGGACTGGAAGGGGCCAGAAGGTCTCCCCGGAGCCTTCTCTTCTCCAGGCTGAACCCCCCCAACCCTCTCAGCCTGTCCTCCCAGCAGAGGGGCTCCAGCCCTCCCAGCATCTCCGGGGCCTCCTCTGGCCCCGCTCCAACAGCTCCATGTCCTTCTTGTGTTGAGGACTCCAAAGCTGCAGTCACCTTTCCTTTAAACTGCACTTCAATTAGCGGAGCAAATGCCTTGGAGCCCCAGGGGCAGCAGGAGATGCCATGTGAGTGGGGGTAGGGAAGCAGTTAGGAATTCTTAAACCCAAATCAAGGCTAATCCCACCCAGATCAGCCTCCAAGACATGAATATTCCACCACAAGCAACTGATGGATTCATATCATGCTTTTTTTTTGGTCCACATGAATGTGGTGGCACTTTATGAAAACAGTTGCCATAAAATAGCGTTGACAATGTCTCCATTCCAGACCTACATAGGAACTGGGACACTAAAGCAATCCAGTTTCTGGGGAAAAATAATAATGAGGTTATGCAGACTTATCAGCAGGACATTTCCTGGTCTATATTTAACTTAATAGGCAATGCAGAAACTATGTATAAAAAAAAAAATAAATCAGCGTAACTAATAAAAGCCATTTTGCATTTTTGTAGCAAATACAGAACTGGATCTCAGGCACGTAAAAGCGCCTGGCAAACAAGGGGCTGCCCTAACCCAAAACACCATGCTGGCTCCGGGAAGCCTTCTACAGCCCGAGCAGGGTCAGCAAATGGCCAGAACACCACAAAAACTGAATGAGAAACGATTTCTCTGCTTTCCATCTCTGGTGTTAGAGCAGCCAAACTCTACTAATTCCCAGATTCCCAGTTTGAACCAGGGCTTATAGAGTTAACCAAGACAAAAGGAAAATAAGTATATTGCACAGGTTCTGCCCAAGGGTAGAAAGCAAATCTGAAGCATATTCATGTGTTGACCAGCTTAGCAAGACAGATGCTTCCGATGGCATTTTCGTTCATATGGAACGAAGTTCACTACGCACAGGAAGCGTCGAAGAATCTTCATCAAGATGTACCTTAATACACGGTGCGCTACGTAGCTATGCAAATCAGACACTAACAGAGTACAAAGAATATGAAACCTGCCGTTAACTTTTAAGATGAAAGGGTAAAACTGAGGGAATGACTGAGGTTTCAGATGGCAGCATTTTTAAAAGGTAGTAAATAATTCTTCAGCTGCGAGACAGCTGCCGAGGCCCTCTTGTTTGTCACATAGCAGAGGGAGTAGCAGCAGCGATGGTGTAACACCGACCTGCCTGACTCAAGATTCCTATCGCTGGAAGAGCCTCGGAGGACAGTCAAGTCCTCCCTGGAGAACGCACAGGTGAGTAAGGATTTTGCTCGGAGGAAAGGTGTGGGAAGGAGGAGACCATCGCGTTATCAGTCCCACAGCGACAGCTGTACTGCAGACAAGGAAAAGATTTTTTTCCTGTAGCTAGACATTCCTCACTCCGTTCCAGGAAATCTTCAAATTATTCCACAGCGATTCCCTTAATTCACACTCCTTTTTTAAAAAAAAAAAATAAAAATTGTTTAGACCTCTTCATGTTCCAGCAACAGCTGATCCGTTACACCCCGTATCTGCCCCATCTGTTCTTTTTTATGCTCAGAATCTTTGCGTACCCAGTGAGTAACCTGCTCGTTTTGATAAATAAAATCCATCTTCTTGAGAGCTCATCTGCAAGATAGAGAAGAGTTATTTTAATCTCTCACCCATATCCCAGGCCCCCTGTCCTGGCATCTCATTCCAGAGAGCCCCTACTATTTACTCAACTCCACTAGTCTCTCCCTTTCAAAACGAGCTCCTTTCTGGGTGTTCCTACCATCTTATTTGATGTTTCACCACATCCACGAGGTTGAAGTTTGCTAATATACACGGAACCGGTGCTCTGCAAACCAGGTTAGAGAGTCCCAGACTCACAGCACCCTAGAGATCCCAAAGAAGAGGCACTTCCTTGCCAAAGTTTTACTTGAAATGACCCAGTGGAATGACTTTCAAGAAACACCACCTCATCCAGGCACGCTCGGAAAGCGGAGGCGATACAAGCAACTTGCACAAAGCCACTGCCTCCAGCTTCCCATGGAGGCAAGAGTGGAATCTATTTCCCGAACTTTGTCTTTCCATTTTGTAGCTTCCTTCACGGCGCCGTTGTGTACACGCCTCTGGGTACGCACAGCCTTTGAGTTTAAAGTTAGGATCAGTCTGACGCAGATTTTGTGCATCTCATCGGAAGGTGGAGAAAGGGGAGAGCGGGCAAGCGGAGGCAGGGGATGCTGCCCACAAAAAAAAAAAGATATTTGAAAACTTATACCGTTTAAACAGAATCATACTTGGCATAAGGCATTGCCTAACTTCCCCCAGATTTCTGGCACTCGCCCACCCCGGCGTCCCATACGTACATGTCTGTCCTGGACCACGGGAGCTGTACTCAGCCTCTGCTCTTCCTCTTAACACCGACTGGGATGGTTAGTGGCTGCATCCCTACTACTATTAACTAGATATTCCCCCCTACAAAAGTGAACCTTTGAGCAACCTTTATGCCAAAGGGGTAACAGACATTCATTCACAGAAGCAGCGCACCTAAGAGGAAAAAGAAATGAAGCAACATTTCCTCGCTTTTTGTTTGTTTAAATCTGATACACAGATTTAGAAGAGGCGTGTCTATTACTGCATCGGATCCACTTGCTCCTTTAAAATTAGCTCCTAGCTACATACAGAACAGAATCCCCGACTGGAAGAAACAGGGACAACTCAGTCATAATTCCCATTTCTCCTGCCGTAAGTCAGCTTGCTTTTCTTAGCCGAGGCTCTCATCAGCACTTAGCAGTGGCCGGTGAGGCGTAAGAAAACAGGACAGCAGGGAGCAGATATCTGCTAAGTCATCTTCCTCCGCAGTATCCTGAAGGGAGTCTGCCATGAAAGGGATGTCTGCATCTATCTTTCAAAAGGAGAGGACACAACAGCGAATCAAGTACTTTTACATTCCCTGGCTGGGCACAACAGATCTATGACCTAATTTAATTTTTTATGATTTCTTTTTTTGGCACAGTCTGAATCAGTAGGATTAATTTTTTTTAAAAAAGTTAAACAAAGTAAGATCTCAGTTTTATTTTAATGGATGTTCCCAGTTGCAGGAAACCACTCCAATTACTAGAAGCTTCTATTTAGAGGTAGCAAGATGCAGGTCAAGGGATCTTTAATAAACTCTTTCCAGTAACACATATATTCATGTTCAACTCACTTGCTAAAAAAACCAATGCAACAGCCTCAAAATGGGTGTCCTGAATTTTAGGCTTACATTCCGGAATTAGTTTCCCCGAAATGCAGTGACGTCCAGCTCCCGTCTCACCAGGGGAGGGAAGGTCGTCCAGTCCCGATAACTCAAGGCCTGCTAGACACCACACACATCATCGTACCACTAGGTAAGTGGAAGACTATAAATATTTCCATAGGGGAAAAAAAAAAAAAAAGAATCAAACACCAATTTTACACTGAGCAGTTGTTTAAACCGGAGTGCAGCGTTCTCATAACTCCTACGAGCTGAGGCCGGCAGCAGTTCCCGGCTCGCGTCACGCCACTCGTGCTGACAACCTTCGTGGCACTAAGGGGCTGCCGACGTAAGGCATCGCATACATATTGATCATATTTATACAGTATCTTATCACTTATTTCAAATGCATGTTTGGACTTGGAGCAACATCAGGATTTCAGGAAGAATCATGTCATACAAAACCAGATTCTCCTTCAGACCATACATAAATACAGCAAGAGAGTTTCCAGCTATTATTTATACAGCTTAAGTAATTGCCTCCCCTCTTTTATGAAGGGCAAAAGAAGTGGCAAGTACAGAGAAGGCAGATTTGGGGCGTTTGTTGGTTTTACGCCTGGATTGCTACAACAGACAAAGCACTTGTAGAGTTGTTTCCCTTCTCGGCATGAATTCTCCAACAGCTTTCTGGCTCATTTCAAGTATATATAGAATACACTAAACAAGTCCCAGAACCTCCAAGCTCCTGTAGGTAAAAGTCAAAAAGCACGTAAGTAAAGGGGAAAAAGTTCCTATTATTGCCTCCACAGAGAAACACACGGACAACGTAGGCATTTCACCTCAGGATTACCAAGCCGCATCACACAGGCAGAATTTGGGAAGAGGAGTGAGACACGAGGGTACTGCAGGCGATTGGGGCCAGGGCAAGGTGTCCCTGGGAAGCCTGGGCTTTCATACAGAAGCCAGTGCCACTGAACCACACGCCGATAACCACAAAATAGCTCCAAAGGTCTGATGCAAATCTGGGTTCAATTCCACAATCAGCTTACGGCCACACATGAGATAACAAAGATGATGTTTTAACTTCTCACTTTAGATGGGTTTAGCGAAGTTGTGATTCAGCTTGTCAACAGAATTTCAAAGCCGGGGCAGAGCTGCAGCCACTATTGCTTCCTCAAAACACTGTCCGCTCAGAGTCATTTCCTCTTCCTCGTCTGGTATCTCACTACTTCCACTTACCAGGTCACTAATAACCTTTCCCTCAGCTTCTGATTCGGGCTGTGAGTCTCACTTCAGCTTCTCTTCCTCTAGGAAAAAGCCTACACGACGGAACAGGTTAAACAAGCTCCCAGTGACACCCCACACATGCTGAAACAATCCTGGTGATTCCCAAGCTCTCTGTAGCCCGTTTGGTCCTGGGTAACTGAACTTGCACATGAGGTGCGCAAGGAGCCAAGACAGATCCAAGCAGATAAAGAAAGGAGCATCCCAAGCACTGCTGGTCTTTCACTGGGAGAGGACAGTAAGCCTGTGAGCAGGCACGAATATAGAATCATAGAACAGTTTGGGTTGGAAGGAACCTTAAAGCCCACCCAGTGCCACCCCCTGCCCTGGGCAGGGACACCTCCCACCAGCCCAGGTTGCTCCAAGCCCCGGCCAACCTGGCCTTGAACCCCTCCAGGGATGGGGCAGACACAGCTGCTCTGGGCAACCTGGGCCAGGGGCTCACCACCCTCACAGCCAAGAATTTCTTCCCGATGTCTCACCTCAATCTCCCCTCTTGCAGCGGAAAACCCTTCCCCCTCGTCCCATGGCTCCCCTCCCTGCTCCAGAGTCCCTCCCCAGCTCTCCTTTAGGCCTTCTTTAGGTACTGAAAGGTAAAGTCTTGAGTGGAACACACAGATATACATATGCGTATATATGTACTTTGGATAAGGAAAAAAGCCTAAGTCAAAAAAGGAAACAAGCCTGAGGAAGTGGAAGGGGACAGGCAAGAGGAAAATGAACACAAGAGCCACAAGACAAGCAAGTGGAAGCGTGACCGCGTTGCGCTCGTTCATCAGCTTCCCACTTCCCAATACAGCTCTGAGATGCGAAAGCTCTATATTCATCTACATACAGATACAAGGGAAAACACCACGGGTCTCTTCCAGGCAGGTTAGCGAACTTTTCCAGTGCAAAGACAAGCTGGGAAGCAGTGACAGTCTCAGCAGGGCCCTGTACTTGAGGATGAGGAAAAGGGGAGGTGACTGCAGTGACTCCGCAGAAGATGCTGGGGACGGGTGGTGAGCACAGCCCCCACGCCAACTGCGCTTCGTTAGCGCTATTAGCCATTCACTTTCATGGGCTTGTTCATATTTTTGAATAAACAAAGACTAACTGTCAGAGCAGAACGGAAACCGGCACAGCAAGGCCAACAGACTACGACAGGGAAAGTCATTTGAACAAAACAAGCTCTAGCCGACAAAGGCTCTTTTTTTTTTTTTTTAAAAATACCGTATCTTCAACTTTTATAAATTCCAACTTCAGAATTTCAAAGTTGATGGCTTAAATAACTTAGCAGTTATTTTAATTTCGTGATGCCTTGTAAAAGTCTACATAGTTCTGGGGTTTATTCAGTGTTTCTAAATAGCATCTATCAATTCGTAGGGTTTCATTGCTTAAGATACGAGCCATTTCTCCGCTGTTTAAAGTAAAACATTATTTTTGCTGTTAATTGGTACTGCAAACATCCCCAGCTTCTGCAACTACAATTGCATGCGAGTCTTTTTAATGAACGTTTCTGCTCCATAAGCTTGAAACATTTTCATGAACTAGCCTTGCCTTAAGAAAGCAATAATAAAGCCGATGAGGAGTTTTCCCCATATTCAATTATTCAGATGGCGTGTGAATGAGCAGAGCAAGGCAGCAGACAGCCTCCCAGAATTCCTGCCTCTTCAGTAACGCTAAAAAGATTCTCTCTGTTTTCTGGAGATTTGAGACAACTTCTATTTTCTTCCTGCCTTCCAGACATTCATAGCTTGGAGAGCCTCCACTTCATCAAACGATGAAGTCTACAAAGATAACCGGGCAGAAATCCTGAACAAGCCAGAGGGAAGCTGGAAAATAACCTCGTCTCTCCACATGTGGACCTCCTACTCCCTGTCAACAGAAAAGCCGTAATTAAAGCCAGCCTGCAAGCTGACAGTCCCAAATTTTTCAGGTTTACTACCGCTACGTTTCAGTTTATAGCCACTCTGCGCAAATGTAGACATTCACTTACTTAAAATTATCTGTACTTGATTTAACAAAAAAGAAACCATTTTTCTTTAAGGTAAAGGGACTCCAAAAGAAGCTGCAGGACCAGGAGAAGGCCCTCCAGGGACCAGGAGAAGGCAACAAGGACAATTCAAGTCTACTTTTCTCAAGTATAGATAGACAAATTGTAACTTGAGGAAAACCAGTAGGGTTTGTCTTCCTGGAGAGCTCGCTGCCCAGCCTAACAAACACAATGATGAGACATTATCCACTATGGCAGTGATACCTCCAAAGTTCTCAAACACAAACAAAAATTCCATTGGAGCTGGCCAAGAGAAGACTACTGCGAGAGCTACTCAACACTGAAATACCTTGTGGAAGGACTGTATACATTTACAGCTGTAACAAACACGATGAGATTCCGTGGCTGGTCCACCCTCTCCAGGGCCCTTGTGATCCAAGATGATGGTTTTTTAAGAAGCTTTAGCCTTACGCCAGCAAGGACAGATCATGGCATCGCTCAACCCTGCCACCTTTGCACTTGCATCTACAATAGAATCTTCGAAGAGGAATTCAATGCTCTGTACTGCTCATTCAAAAGAACACGCTTTTATAGTGGTCTTTGTCCATGGGGAAGTTGGGTCACTCCGACACGTAACTCGGCTGTAATTCTGGTTAGGAATTGATCTCGTCATAGATTCCAATAAAATAGAAGTTTCTGGTGACCCAGTGCATGACAACAGAAGACCTCTCTTCAGTCAAAGCCTCTGCTATTTTAGTGTCATTTGCTGCGTCCCATCTTGATGTTTAATGCATCCCACTAAGGATTTGCTCCCAAATGCAGGGAGACCAGTGACCCACGCAGCCGGGCTCCTGGCCAGAGACCACCTGCAAGGGTAGGAACTCTCCCGCACATTCCACTACCTTCCACTTAACCTTTACTTCTCCCACAGAAGAAAGGCGATTCCGCCCGAGCAAAGTTGCCTGGAGAGGACAGATTGCATCGCTCCCAGTTATTATGGAAGCCCTCTACACAAACTGATCACTGTAGCCAGATCGGTTATCAGTGGAGGGAAATAAATAAATAAATAAAATACCAGTACTTCAATGCTTCGAGGAATCTCTGTATTCTAGTGGCAGGCAACATGCATACTATATGCCCCTTATTATCGTTATTTTCAATTAAGTAAAAGCAGTTTAAAAATAAAGTCTACATTCAGCGCTTATGCAAAACAAAAGTAATTAGCTGGAGCTAGAGCTCCGTCAAAGATCAAGGCAGAAGGAATAGCCAAATGAAAGAGCACCAGTAAGAATTCTTGTTTGCACTTTGTCTAAATATATACACACACGTATGTGCAGGTGCCTGTACGTACAACATTCTTCAATGACAGAACAGGGAGACTTAGGAGGCATCAATAAGAACATGACATGACTGACTTTATTAAAATCAAAGATGGAGACAGCTAAAGAGGAGGCCATTTCTCACTTGGCAAATATCTGACTGCCAGGAATCCCCCGGCTCACCCCTTACGTTGATGTTCCGAGAATAAAGGAAATAAGAAAGAAATCAATCAATCAATCATCTTCCATATAACCAACCCCATGGGTGCAGTTACTTTAGACTACGAGGTGAAGAGCTGCAGGTTGCTCGGAGGTTGGGGATTCTCTGTTCTCAAGAGATGTTCAAGACCCAACAGGGCACAGTCCTGGGCAACCTTTACGTGGAGGGCTGTTGGACTAGATTATCTCTGGAAGCCCCCAAAAATCTCAGCCGTTTTCGGATTCTGATATTCTTTGAAAACCACTGTTCATTCTTCCAAAGCCAATGATCAAAAGCCTACAAACAGAACAAGTCCCAAAGCACTTCCATTTTGTATCTTGAGGGCAAGTTTTAAAAACAAACAAAAACAATCCCCCCCCAACCTCCCTGGCCGCACGTACAGTTTTGGAAAGGATCCATTTCTGTCCCAGACTGAGAGGATAAAGCGGTGTGGAGAGCACACAATAGCGCAGTCCTGCAGTAGATACGGAATTTCATTCATGCAGTGGCTTTTGCTAAGAATGGAAACGAGACAAGGCTGTGTCAAAAAACCTGAGGATTAATTCCAGAATTTGCACCTCTGATACACAATGGCCAATCTTCTTCATTCAAATTTTCAGGTAACTCTCTCGCTCTTGATTTAAGAGCTAAAATCACTGGGGGTGCTATGAAGCTAGCTCTAGGAGTCCCAACTAGTCCTGCAATGGAAAGGCAGACACCGATCCTACTTACTAATATACACAGATCTTCCTCCTGTTGCTTCCAAAGAGCCACAAGTCATTACTTGTCTGTAATCGCTTCAATTTGTCCGCAGTGCGAGGCCAGAAGTCAGTAGAGTCGGAAAAGCCTGACTTGCAAGACTACAAAGTCAACCAGAATGAATCTGGAAGGCCAGCTCCAAAAGCAAGAGTTTCATATATATATATATACACACAAGAGAGATGTTAGTTCCTCACTACTCCTCACCTTCTTCTTCCTGCATGGAAAGGTATATGAAAAATGCAGCTTTAAGATAAAAGAAAACACTATCGAAAAAAGCTTCCAAATGAGTATTTGGGCATTTGTTAGCTACTGCCAGCAGAGTTGTCTCAACCAGCTGATGGGGCTAAGACAACAGCAGTCCCGTGGGGCAGGAGCTGCTCTTCCAGGTAGACACAGATCCCAGTTGAGAGCTCTCCATCCACAGCACCACCCTCCCAGTCCCACACTGGGCCATGGGCCAGGATGCGGGAAGTAAACTTCTGCCTCATGAAACAGGAGGGCAAGAGCCGTACGAAAGAGGCTTCTTCTTGCTCAATTTCGTTTGGTTTTTGTTGTTTTTGTTTGTTTTGTTTTGTTTTGTTTTTTTAAATATCAGGACTTATATTTTTCTCCCTGTAGTTACTTCCTAGGAAAGGGTTAGGACGTTGCGGGGAAGAATGGAAGTGCGCAACGCCTCTCCATCAGTTGGGAGTGGCTGACCTGTTACCGGTCACCCATGGCAAGAATATTGCTGTACTGCATCTTCCCATAAGCACCACAACAGGCAGACATCACCTATAGCCACGTAATAATTCGGAACAATTAGGGTACTCTGGATAAATATATTTTATTAATTTATTATCCAACTCTAGTTAGGACTACTAGACTTCTTCCCTTAAGGATAAAAAAAAAAAATCCTCCTTTTGTGGGTGATATGAGATCATCTCCACTAACTTGTAATGTTGATTTTTACAAACTTAAGTAAAGATGACCACATCACGTTTTATTTATACTTTCATGGATTCCCACTTTGGGAACAAGTTCTCTAAAGATTGCTTTAGGGAAGACAAGAGAAGTCACAAAAGAGGCCCAGTTACTGCTCTGAAAGTGTTCGGAGCTGCTGATGAACCTGAGAAGGCTGGACTTACCTGTTGCTGTTCCAGCTCCCTAAGACAACACCGCGGGACTCGAGGATCACCACATCCAGAAGCATTGCGTCTCTGGAACGTAGCATTTACCCAGCACAGACTGGCCCTTGCTCCTTCCAAAGGTCTTGGTATGAAGCCTGGTCCACGAAGAGTTGTGTTGCGCAGTGAGATTGGTTGCTAACTCATATTTCAGAGTCACAGTTGCAGTTTTCCATCAGTTACATTCCCTTTTGGTCTTAATTCGGGTTCTTCCTCTGCTCAGGGCGAGGAGATACTTTTTACAGAACTTCTTGTCTTTTCTGTAGGGAAGTAACTACATGCAATGGCTCCAGAAGGAGATGGCATGGGAACTCTAGGCATGAAGTCTACAACGCCCTTTATCAGTACACTTAACAGCTGAGCAAAGCCAAGACAGCAACTTCTTCTGCTATCTGGCCTTCAAGAGCCTAGTTTTGGTCATAGAACCCAGAGCCAGAAAACTCCAAACGCTCAAGAGAATAACTCTATCACATCCCTGGGAATGAGACTTAAATTGCTTTAAATGTGCCTAAAAGCCTGAAGTGAATTCTGCGGTTTCCCCGTGGTACATCCCACCGGAGAAGGAACACAGCTCCCTTTTTGCCAGCAAAGGCCCCAAGCTCCCTAAAAACCACTTCGACCACCAGAAGATTTAGCGCAGACAGAGCTGAGCAACGCTACCAAACCTGACCAGAGTGAACAATCGTGAACTGAAGGTAAAATCATTGAGACTTCCCTCCTGTCCAAATCACAAGTGAGCCCTTAAAAGGACAACAAACGGAAGGAAGTCCACCTGAACCAGTCCCAAGTGTTTGGAGAAGCTTAGTTGGAACCAAAGGAAAGTCTTTGGGCACAGAAGGGCGGTGGGAAGGGAGGAGGCTCACGTAGGAAAAGGGCCTTCCATCAGTCTCGCGGCAACTGGACAAAAGCCAGAGCTGGGAGGCTTTCGGAGTGTCAGGCTGAGACGAGGAAGAGTGATACAACTGCAAAGAATCCCCCAGCAGACCTCTTCCAACCCTGACTTCACTTCACTTGCACCCATTCCCAAAAATACGTGGCACGTATTTGTGCCTGCAAAGAGCGTTTTACTATTGTTAATTACAGTCAAGCACACCGAGATGAGATAAGAGAACACCAGCCTCCTGAATAATTCCCTCCCTTTGGGCAATTTCACTATTAACCACTCAGCAAGACGGGGTAAGAGCGTCCAAGTCAGATTGCTACATTAGGAGTTGTACCATTTCCAAGCTGATAAAAAGTCACATTAATAAACTTGCCTTAAGTTACAGCAGGATAGATACTCCGCCAGAGCAGCTTCACTGGGAGTACAAGAATAACTTTCCTATAAGCCCCAGCAGGGATTAGGGACTCTAGAAGGTGGGGATTAATGGTCTTGGCTGGCCTTCAAAACAGCCACATGGAAGATGAGTTCATAGATAATAACTGTGAGGGACTTTCAAGCGTCTCGCTCCACACAGGCCTACAAGCGCTGAAATCAGAGACCTAAAAAAGGCTGGTATGTCATCTCCAAAAATCATAAATGCTTATCTGAGGAAAATAGAGGAGTCTGCCCACCTTCTGCACAGACTTGTACGTTTTAGCTCTAAAACGACCTATTCCTTAACTACTTTAAAAAAAAAAAAAAGAAACTGCCCAGAGTCATACTTGTTTGCTGGTTTTCAGGCCGTCTCGCAGCAGACCGGGGTTTTCTGTGCCGCGCACCAGGAGAGGCAGCACCAAATAAGGAGAGTTTCATTAATCACGGGGAGGGGGGAAAAGAGTCTCCTGTTTTCACTTGGCAGAGGAGAGAGGGAAAGACAGTCAAAGTGGGGGCAGGGTATGAAAACTCGGGCTCTTTGCAGAGCGCTTGCTTTCTGCGTTGCATATTGACTGCTAAGCCACAAACCAAACAGGCAAAGCAGGCAGCTGCTCCCGTCAGCTGCTTTCCTTTAATAGCACATGCATCAGAAAGGAAAGCAGCTCCCACCTCCCCAAGAGCAGAACCCAGAAAATAATGGCTTTCTGGCTTTTGCTAAAGAGTCCCTTCTCTTGGGAGGAAGAGGAGGATGGCACATTTCTAATATAGTCGATGAGTCAATAATTCTCATTTTTATTAGGGATTTTGTACCTCCTCCTTCTTCTTCTTCTTCCTGCAGGACCATCTCGCTGCCGTAGCCTGGAAAGGAGACTAATGAGTTCACAAAGAGGGAGAAGTTTCACTACAAAAGTTCACCTCAGTCGCTTAGACCTCACGTTCGCTCCTCTAAATTCTTCCTATGCCACATTTGTCTTATATACACAGCTCCCAGAATAACAGATCTCACTCTTTCATTTCTAAGATGATTTCTTCTGTTATTGCTCGTGAAGAAAACACCGGAACTGCAAACCAGGAGATGAGAAAGAGCTCAAGTCATACTGTGAGAAAGATTTTTCAGAGATCCAGTCCAGCTTAATTAATGGTTGTAATACCGCGGTGCGACAGCAGGTCCTCGATGCCTTCCTGAACTCACAGCATGTTGCCCTATGGATACAGACACACATCTGAGAGGGTAGGAGGGATTCTGAAATTAAGTTAACAAAATAAAGCTCTCATCGAAGATTAAAATAAGCAGCCATCAAATAGCATTTAACGCATTACATCCACATCGTATCTCTTGCAGACGTCAAGAGGTTTACCGTAGTAAGTCTTGAAAATTCTGAGTTAAACTTTCTGTAGAACAGCAGAAACAATTCAAGCTTGCGGAAGCAATCTGGCAGAAATAGACAACTCAGCAACTCCGCTCCCTTATTTTTACAAAGGGTATCAAAACGGAAAAATCAAGTCATAGCTGGCATTGGAAAGACCTTCCGAAGTACAGCTCCTGGAGGTCAGCTTTGGGCTTCTTCTACTTGGCTACGCAATCTGATGCCCACAAGAAAGCCTGGATGCCATCTGCTGCAAGCAAACCGACTCTCTAGAGAAGTGCCCCAAGATCAAGACATTGGCCAACGTTACTCAAAAAGCAAGATAAAGTGTGAACAAGGAGCATAAAACATCACAGTTTATGCAGAGCAGCAGCTCCAGCAGATACAACCACGAAAACAAAAGCAGCTCGTTTGGCAAGCGGGTACGTACAGTCACTGCTTCCAGAACTCAGTTTACATACAGGCTTTACTCCTTCACCTATCTAGAATAATTCTCGTTATGTTAGTGACTACATTAGAGCAGCTACTTTACTTTTAATTAAAATAAGCACCTCTCTTGACAACGTAATTGCATAGCATGAGAACCCGTCAATCAGGACGCAGAACTGGTAGCTTCCAAATGAGAAAGTTGACGAGTAAACTATTTTCATCAATGACAGCTCATCACCAGCTTGATGTTTCGGAGCCAGATGAGTGGAACAGCAAACCTGTCCACGTTTCTTTCAAGTAGACGACTCGAAAGAATACGTCAAAGATTTCCATTATCAGAAGGTCGAAAAAACTTTGAAAGAATGAAACAAATCTCATTTCTCTACTAAGAAATGAGGTTTAGCTACTTGCAAATTCTGCAAGATCTTAGCCACAGCGAGTAAATTAGTTTACGGACTCATCAGTTGCCTTGGAGAATCGTGCCCTCCCCTCAGGCTTTTGGGAGCTGACAGATATGCCCAGGAAGGAACCTGGAACTAGAACAGACGTATTTGAACTAGTCCAGAGGTAGGGGTTTGCCATTTGAAAGCCACAACAAAGCGCTATGGAAGTAGACATTTAAAAAGCAGAAACAAATGCTCTGTTAGTGCCCAGCCAAGGTTTCAGAGCATCAGCCAGAGCAGAACCCCGCGACCATGTAGGCAAACCAGCTTAGAGCGAACGTCCCCATTTACCAAGCATCAGCTGCTTTCCGTTTGCTTCACCCGTGTTCGATTGTCAGGCCAGGAACAAAATTCAGTCCCTCCACGGAGGGCACTCCGATGCTCAGAAATTCATGGAGATAAAAAGTCCATAGACAGGTTTAGGGTGGGAGCAGAGTACACCTAGAGGATTCAGAACCGTGGAGCCTGCTCCGTTTTACCCTGTTAAGAACAGCTTTGGGACATCCAAGTCTGTCTTTACAGTGGTGTGTTTCCAGAACATGCTTAGGAAGGGCCCGGCTCCTTGCACCACCTTTTGCAATTCATTTCATGGATTTTGGTCTTCTCGGAGCAACTCCACAATAGATACAGTGGAGATTAAACCTATTCCATGTTGCTAGGAATTACTTCTAAGCAGGGATATTTGTGCCTCCACACAAGTGAGAAAGAAAAAAAAAATAATCAGAAGTCGATTTAAAACAAGGAAGAAGTGTAGAGCTTTAAAAATGCTGAACTTGAGCACCTCCGCAAGCAGAGCTGAAGTCTTTGGCTACAATAGCTCATGAAGGGATTTGCTAGATGCCTGGGAAGTCAATATTGCCTGCCTGCGATCCAAGAGAAAGAAGCACTCCTCTGCTAATGTAACAGCTTCAAAACAAAGAAAGGGAGAATGGTAATTCAGCTTCAGAATCCTACGTGAAGTGGGGAAAGGTCTGGTGAGTCACCCAGAGCTCCCCAAGGGGAGAACACGCACTTTTGAGGGACCAGAGAATACAAGGCACATCCGCGTGCTCCATTACCGGTATTAATGCACCACATGCCAGCAGAGCTGAGACCTTCTCCCTCCGCAAGGGAATTGCTTGCAAGATAACATTATCTCAGCATCCATTATTGTTGTGCCAGAACATGCAGGCCCACTTGAGGCAACGTTACCAGACGCCTACACCAGCTGCAGTACCTCCCATGCTACCAAGGGGGAAAAGAAGAAAGAAAAGCGCTCAGAAATTTGCTCAATAGTGCATTAATAGGCACTTAAGCTGTAGGGCAAGGCCTGATATGAGACGCTGCTGGACTAGAAGTTAAACAAGAACGTTCACATCTCCTTCATCAGGGCATTTATCAGATCCTTGAATTATAAAAACAGGACATTCTGAAAGCACTATGTCATCCCGCACTGACACACTCACCAACAAGGAAAGCTAAAGGTTACATGACAGACCCTTCTGCTTCCTCCGGGCCCGTAGCTTATCCCTTCTAGCCAGCGAGGGATGCCCGCCTAGCCCTTAAGCTGCTGCGTTATTCCCTACCAGCACGCCATTTTAATTCTCTCAAAGCAGGGAAACAGTCCTGCTCTCACGTGATGTTTATCCTTAGAGAGGATCCCAGGGATTTTTTTTTTTTTATTTTTTTATTTTTATTTAGTTAAGTTCAGTCATGCAGTTGGCCAAGTGCCATAAGAGCATCACAGAACTCCTCAGTTCTGAAAAGGGAGCGGCGTTAGTGCGGTATAGACATATTAATAGCATGAAAAGCGTCGGGTTATGCAAGAAAGACCTGGGTAACTGAAGATAAATCACTCTCCCCACAAAGTTGTTACTGCCATACAAAGTTCATGACAGACTTCATAAAAAAAGCACATGACAGCCATGGTCTGAGGTCAATTTAACTGCTTACAGCCTTCCAACAGCTGAACCTAATTCCTCCGGAGCTAGTCAAAAGAACAAGTTCTACCATTTGAGCCTTTCCATTATCTTGAGCTGGTTTTAATGACCGAATTCCTGCCTGCCTAAGAAAGCGACCAACATTAGCTGCTAGTGACCCAACTAGAACAAGCAGAACCACATTTAGGAAACAACTCTCAAAAACAACTGCGCACTTAAGTCTGGGAGAAGAACACAAGGCACTGCTCCAATTTTTTAGGTTTTTTTTCTTCTAAGAAACATGCTCAAACGTCGCAAGCTGATGAACACAGACTTAGTTCAACTAGAATGGTGCCTATGTGGTTTATCTGGTTAAAGGTGTAGGTAAAGCGGAGAAAAACCAAGATGTCCTGTTAGCCAGGGCTGGCATCGGGCTGGAGCAGGGGAAAATGCTGAGAGGAGCCACAGCAAGAGGCTTCTCAGTCTCAAGGAAGGTGTGTGGGAGTAACCATTTCTCTTCACTCGTACCTTTTCGTTTCTGAAATCTGATGGGGTGGCAACAGGGGGGAAGAACACTCACTTCTGAAATGAATTAATGCAGAAGAATAGTTCCCACCTTCCAAAATGCATGCAGGAAGCCAGCAGAGGAGGAAGGGAGTAGCTACTGCAGTTCAACCACTATTGTATTTATATTTCCGTACTCTTGATAACAAATACATTCAACTATGGCTGAAAAACACGGCATTGGTTAGAAAACAAAAAACAAAAGCCGAGCTTTCATGAAAGAAAGAGCAATAAAAGAAATTTCAGGTCCCCCTGCAGTGTTATCAGGTACGGCCTATTGGTTTCTTTAGCGAGTGATTCACTTCCTTATTGCAGGTACGGCTGCAATATCCAGTATCACAGTATTGTGCCCTTTGACACAGGCAGTTTCCCTTCCAAAGAGGGAAACAGCTAGTTGTTCACTGTGGTCCCAAAACCCCCCCTTTTTAAGTTGTTTTTAATTCAAAACAAAGGGGTTTGCCCACATCTCTTTAAGGAAGTAAAGCCATACGTGGTTAAGTGATGTCGTAGCATTGCCTTCTCCCCAAGGGTTCTCTCTTGCTTCAAGGGCTAAACCTTCTCGGTTCTGTTCTCGGCGTTCTCAGCCTGGAAGGTCAACGCATGCTTCCTCAACCCCCTTTTAGAAGTGGGGGTGATAATGCACCAGCCCCTCCTCCAGCAAACCGCTAAATCCTCTCTGAGGACAAGCAATCACGCTTGGTTTGCTAAAGCACAGAGGCAGAGGAAGTCTTCTTATCTGCTTGCCTTATCCCAGCAGAATTCTCCGTAGGCAGAGCTGGGTTGCAGGAGGGGAGCAGGGAGTCACACAGCTCCTTGCTCCTACTACAATTATGGCAGCAGCAGCAACCCCAATCTAGTTCACTTTTCATTGATAAAATTGATCCCAGAGATGTGGGTTTGTGCGTGCTTCTTCCCAGCTAGAGCAGTTATACAAAAAAAAGAATTCCACCAGGAAATGTTTTTAGAAGTACTTTCTCCCCACCTATACACACATAGCCAATACAATGAAGTTCTAGGTGTCACAAGAGTTGTAGTAAGTATTTGTAGTTTAAGAAAGCAAGTAAGATGACCGATGGTGCAACTGGACTTGGCTGAAAAACCTCATAACAGAATAAGTAGGAAGAACTCGGGTTTTTTTCCTGAGTGACAATCTGAGATGAACAGGGTTTTGGTTTGGTTTTGTAAAGAACCCAAGATATTCCTCAGCCAGATCATCCAAAAGGATCCAGCCAGCCAGAGTCACACAAACACTCCCTCCTTCCTGCCTGCTCTCCCGGGCTCCTCCAAAGGATGTTGGGGAGGAAGTCGCTTTTATTCATCGAGGCAGTCAATGAGTGTGGATTACATGTTCCCGGATGAATTACTTCAGGAAGCATTTTTAGCTGCTGAATACAGTTTGTGGGAAACACCTGTTTGGTTTCCATGTCCTGAAACGACGGAACAACAAACGTTTAGAGGTACAGCTACATGCATCCCTGGGACTCTCAGGGGCAGCTTCCATTGTAACTTGGTTTTTTTTGTACAGTGGAGAAAAGGAGGAAAATTATAACCTGCATACTCACCCCCTTAGACAACTTGGGAGTTAACAACATGACCAAGTAAATTGAAGTCTGAGATCAGTTCCAGACACCCAAGGAGTCTGGCAGACATTAAGACCACATTGGTCAAAGCTAAGTGAAGTGGAAAGGGAGGAAAAACAGAAGTTTAAGACCAGAACGTGCAGGAAGGGCACTTACACTCCTATGCCATCTTCTCTGTTGAGCTGCACATAGCGCTGAGTCCCTGCAGAAGGTGACAGTCCACCTCCTGTGACCTCTTTAGCTCCATCGAGGCCACGATGAAAAGCACGCACAGAATTCTGGGCACCTCCCCTCCCACCCCCTCCCTCCATCCCACCCAGAGGGAGATAAGCCGTCTTATTTG
>VWZL01005841.1:321404-354085 GCA_013396915.1 Stercorarius parasiticus
TTAAGATGGTTTGGCAGGCAGCCACGGGGCACAGTGTAAACAACTGGTGGCGTGGCTGCCCCTACCCGAGCCTGCTTCCAGTCACATCCTAAATGGATGCACAAGAGCATCAGCCCCACTGAAAATACAGAACTTTGCACCTATGAGGTTGTTATCTCTGCACTTGCCATTTAAGAAGATAAAAAAAAAAAAGAGGCGTTTTAGGAACAATTTTATCCCCTACCCATGACAAAGCTTTAGGAGACCTGCGAGGCTACTGTCAGTTTGAGGCAGTTCTAGTAAATCACAGTAGATACAGTCGGTGACGTTAAAACAAGCTGTAATTGAACTGCATCCATTCGACTCCTCTGCGTTCTTTGCAGCCAACTATCATTGGGTGGTACTGGCAGACTGACATTAACAGCTTAGTCATTTTTGTACAAGTCTGTGCCGTGTTTCATTCTAGTTCTAGACTACCTTAAGGTTAAGGCAGAAGGAAGAAGTATTAATTAGTGGAGTAAACAGGCTGATACTGCTCCCAGTAAAAATTGGCAGCATTTGAGAACAATCACTGTCATGCTAATCAAGGTACAAGACACTTGGGTCCCTCAGTCCATATAAATATCATGAAGGAATTGTAATTCCTTCACTAAGACAGGTTACGTGAGCACCTGCATCTCAATTATCCTCTGCAGACCTGACGACAGACTCCAGTGGAAGTGCAGCTTTATGGTGCCTTCCACAAAGGCAGGCCAGGGCGAGAAACTTGGATGATCTGCTGCTCCAGATTCCTAACAAATCAAATCAGACTTGGTTTTTTTTTCTTAGCCTAGTTTGCCCATTTTAATCTTTTCTAGTCCTCTTATGCTGATAAAAAGATTTGAGTGACCAAGTTAAACAAGCTGTCTGCCCTTTACGGCAGAGAAAGCAAGAACGAAGGTCCAGCTGGCCAGAAAGGACATCCCTCGAGTCACACTCCAGCGTTGCTCTCTTGAGCAGCGGCAGGGGAGCGTTAGAAACTTTAATAAATACCCAAAAAGAGTAGTAAAGTGTTTAACGTAAAAGAACGGAAACGTAAGTGTGTTTCAGAAATGTTTATTCTGCAGAAGTTCCAGTTGCAGAGCTCTCCGTATGCTGCCTTTTAAAGACACACAGACTCTCCCAGAGCCCATTTAACACTCCACTTGTCGTAGCCCGGCGTGTCGGCTCTGCCAGGCTTTACCACTCAACTTGGTCAGGGATTTTGGCATTTCAGAACTCTAGATGGTAGCTGTATTTTCCACAACAGCTGAAGTTTTAGTGTGTACACACAGCTGTATCAAACCTTTGTTTTTAACTAAAGATTTAGTGTTGTGTCATTAGAAAAGCAGTTCCTACCTCAAAAGCAGGTGTTCCCTTTAGCAGGTCCTTCAGTCCTCAGAAATTGCTTGCCTGCAAAATACAATGCGTGCATAATTAAGAGGAAGCCACACAATTACAGAGTAATTGGATGTCAGCTTATTAAGGATTCCTAGATGATTTATGTTACTCAAAATTAACTAAATCTTGAGAAATTCTGCTGCAGCCCCACCACAGTCATCCAAGCACTTCTTTAATGTTCACTCCTCGACAGGAATATTATCCAGCTCCGACTATTTCACATCAACACTTGCTCAAGCTATTAAAGGATATACCACGAAAACTGTGAGCAGCTTCTCCCTCATCATGCCTCTTAATAGCTATTTTCAAACACGCCATTAAAGCTGAAGCAATCCGGGATGATTAGGACATCCCTCCATCAAGCAGTCGTTCAGGTGTTCACATAATGGCTCAAAAGCTCCCAAAGTCCCTGTTCGGCACACACCTGCACAGCCACCTGCGGCGGCCAGGTTGGATTCACGACTTGATTTTTATCTGATTGGAGACGAACAAAGCTAAAAGAGGCACCAAAACATCTGTGGCCTGATTTATCGGTTATTATTATGCAGAGCTACTGTGCAAGGCACTCTAAAGGCTTTCATATGGCAGAACTGACACGTTTTAGTCTGAGACGAGCAAGGAAAAAAAAAAAAGATGAAGCTTTTTTCCTTCAATAAAGGTTGTTCCACTCCGTGCCACTTTCTGTGCTTCCAAACTTCAGAGTGGAATCTCTCGCAGTGTCATTAACACATTCACGAGTCAAAACCGACAGGTATTGCTAGACGTGTTACTCAACTAGAAACGCATGTGCTGTACTCTTTTTAAGGATTACTTTAATGATACTTGGATTAATATTTTAAGGGGATCCAGATTTAAAAAGAAAAAAGAAATCAAGAGCTGTACTCCAGCTGCACACAGCAGGCAAGTTTCTGTATGTTTTCCATGATTTCAGTGAAGCTATACCCCCCTGCTTTTCGGACTCGATGATCTAAGCTAGACAATTCAATTCTACCAGGGTACCATCTCCTCATCTACTGGGTATTGTATCCCTAATTTTTTTTTTACACAATATTTTACACCTTGGGCATTATTGTTTCTTTATTGTAAAACAAGCACATCCACCAAAAAAAAAAAAACACAAACACCCTATCAAAATAATGCTCCTTATATTCTCCAGGCAGCACTCTGCAGAAAAGAATATAAACTAAGGTGCAGAGTCAGCGTCAGTTAAGTATTTTAATCCACGTGGAGAAACATCCGCCTTGTTCTTCACCATAGCAAGTAACCAAGCCAGTCTCACAACAAACTATCAGCTCAGTACCTGCTTATTAATGCAAAGTCGTATAGAAACACTAATGCTTGCTCCTCTCCCTACAGAGGCACATTTCACATCACACGGGAGTAAAATGCCAGATCTTTCAGTTAAATGAGAAAACAGCCCAGCTAAAAAGAGTATCATCTCCGCTTTAGTGAGTGGTAAAGCAGGCAGGAGGGAGAAAAACCTTCTGAAAGTCCTGTTCCCTTCAGAAGGGATGGAAAGGAGAGTAACTGAGTTAATTAAGGAATGGAGAAATGCCTTGCGTAGGCTTCAGATACACAAGCGTTGTGGATGAGCTCCTGCTTGTGCGGTAACACTAATGCTCCCCTTCCCAATGCAAGGAACCTGCTGACACACACCATAACCCCACATTTTCTTTTTCCAGGTTACTATTTGCAGTCCAGCCACCCTGTGATAAACTGGGGCATCGGGGTCCTTCTCCCCAGCGACTTCCCGCTGATGAACACCCAGATCACATCCAAAAGGCATCAAGCCCGACCGTCTGCCCCAATAAAGTTCAACCCCCGTCTGTTGCTGTGATCCACCAGGTTATTTCACTCTCACACAAGATATTCCAATCTCTTTGCATTGAAAGCACCAAACTTTACCCTATTTGTTAAGAAAAAGAAGAAAAAAAACCCCCACAGGTCTATGTTTTGCAGCAGAACATTAAACAAAATGAAAAGTCTTAGCTCCTACTTTAGTGCTGGGTGTTGCTGCTCCATCTCCAAGGGGGTAGCGCTGCATCAACCATGGGTCTGACACCAGCAAAGTAAAACCTACCACATTTCTCAGTCTGGGCAAAAAGATTTCTTCCTTTAGTAAACCTACATCTTTAGCTGCTCTTTAAATAAACCCTGAAGGAAAGAATTCCTGTACTACGAAGGTGGTCTTAACTATCCACAGTTGTAAAGGTGGCTTTTTTCCTGAAGTATGGGCCATTCTTGACTGACAAGCAGAAATACTAAACAATCTGTCTTTCTTAACCCAAACTGCCAGATTCGCTAAAATTGCAGGCGCGGCTGCAAAGATTTTTTTTTACGTACCAGGTCTTGCAATAGTCTGAGATAGACCTCGCCTTGTCCCATCTCACAATAAATTGAGGAAGACTCTGACCACTTACAGAAGTGTTGGTGAACAGCGGGGGGCGGGCGGAAATAGTAATTTATCACCTGGCCAGCAACTACCAACTCACATGTTCCATTATCAGCCATAACTGTTTTCCAGTTTGGAAAAATATTACTGGGAACTATGTTAAGAGATGTCTGTCTACACATTGCAACGCTGATTCCAAGTTTGCATCTTTATTTTTCCCCCCCAACACAATTTTTATGCAAGTGACACTGAAAAGCAACGCAGCAGAGGAAAAGCAGTCTATTATTTCACGTACATCCCACGCCGCACCCACTCGTCATTTTTATCTTGCCTACGCTATCAGAAAACAGGTACTGCCTGGTATGCATACTGTCCCATCGTGTTTGCCATCCCTGTAATATCCAGTTTCACATCCCGCACCAGTAGTTCTTGTTCCTCAGCTCTTCTGCTTCCCAAGCTCCTTGCGCTTTTACTATTAAGCATTTCAATGGCTTCTCTACGTTCACCCAGTTTTCGACACAGATGGGACACAGATGGGTGTCCCCCCCCCGCAGCTGAATTGCCGGCACCCCATGAATACACGAGCCTACTTTCTGCTTGCTACCCAGTCTCCTACCTTCTGTTTCTTTCTCACCTGAGAGTTCACCAAATCCACCCCATCTATAATACAAGAGTCGTTCTGAGAGTCCCAAAAAGCATATACATATTTTAGGGCAAACATTAACAATTAATTTCTGCTTTTTTTAATCACTTTGAAAGTTCGTTAAGTAGCAACTACTTGTCCCTACCCTGTTTCCAGTGGCAGCCCCTCTGAGGAGGGAGTAAACTACCACCTCTCCTTGGTCCGTGAGAAAAGCACACAACTTACCTCGCTCAGCAACCCCAAAAATGATGCTTGACAGAAGCAAGGCAGCGATTCCCCCACATCCACCTCACAAAGTCATCATGATTAGTCTCAAGTGCCAATAATTTAGCTCTTTCAGTACGAACAGTGCTCCTCTCAATCTGCGCTTATGTTGCTGTACTGCCAAAGAGAAACATCAGAGCAAACCTCCAGTTACGTTCAGGATTACCACTCTTACCCCAGCTACGTGGAATTTCCTTCAGTGCAATGAAGTTTTATAACAGAAAGAATGTGCTATTCATCGTATCAAATACCCTCACAGGCTCCCTCAATTTCTCTAAACCCTTTCTGTTTACTCATCCCCAAATTCAGAAGACTGTTTCCCATATCCCAGGAGAAAAAGCCACTCGATCTTTTGGTTTCCTGTTGCCTCTCACCCTTCAATACTTGGTTTCCAAATCTCTAGATAAACAGCTTCCTTTAAATAGCTCCCCGTCTTAAATATGCACGGTACATGGAGATCACTCGATATGACAAGCTGAGAGGGGCGGCACACATTGCAGCTCCAGCATTCCACATGCAAAGCAGTATCACGTTGTCGAATTCCACGGCTTCAAACACAAAGTCTTGTAAACCCTGAGCTATATATACATGGTGGCCATGAAACCCGGAGATTAAGGCAGCTCAGATGTTCACCCCAGTCCTTCCCCGGAGGAATACTGCTGGCAGCAAATTAACTACCACACCTCGAACAAGGAAAACCACCTTTATAGCCACAAGCCCCTGTCTTGGCTCCTTGCCCATAACAGAACTCATCAAGAACTCAAAACAAGAATTTGTTCTAGAATATACGGTGGACGTTTTGTTTTTTTTTGTTTTGGTGTGTTTTTTTAATGGGTACCACTGCCAAATACTTAATGAATTTTTGTTAAGCATCGCATTCCTGTTCCCACACTTGCATAAGGCATCTCAGATAAAGTTGACAGTATTTGAGAGATTGCTTTTAGATTCAATTCTAGGCTTTTGAGTAGAGCGTCTCCCTGGAGAGAAGGAAAGCGCTGAAGTTAGACTAATAATTTAAAGAGTCTTCAAAACACGAGATGGAGTTTCACTGAAAGAGTGAACAATCTTCTCAGGAAACATTCATGAGCAGCAAGTCAGACTTTCACGGTAGTCACGCAACTCTTACTACTTGCAGAAAGAGATCATACTTCCCAACCGCAGGTAGCGCACGGAAGAATAAAGGTCTTCAACTGCAAAGCAAGCAGATCTTCACCAATATCCACATTAAATCCTTATGGAAGAGGACAAGCTCTAACAAATAGTCTTCCGTAGCAATTCAGGTTGACAAAGTTAAAAACCAGCGAGGTTCATGCAATCAGACAGTAAATAAGCAGCTGCACAAGTGTAGCTGTTTTCATAGCACAGTGGATTTTCGTATGTCAAGAGCAATTTGAATAAAGAAACAACATGTGATGATTCCAGAAAGCTGCAAGAGTGACTCACGAATTGCCAAAGCACCGGCGTCAAGGACCAACCAAGGACCTTCCAGAATGATCCTGAAGCCTGGACAGTGCGGCCAACACTAATTAAGAGGTAAACTCCAGCAGCCAGTGGTCCTCGGTTAGTTAGTGAGCAACCGGAGAGCATGGGGCGGCTGGGAGCGAGAAGTCAACTGCATCACAAGGCAGAAGACACACGACAAAAGGCTGGAAACACCCAAAGATGGCCAAGATGAAATGTTTTGACAGAAGTAATTTTTGAATTTTTCTACAGATCTTTCAGATATGTCTAAACAGAAGAAAAAAAAAAAAACCAACCACCCAAAACGCCTCAAGGCTTTAACACACAAACTTCCAGATCCACAAGGAGAAAAAAAGAAAGAAAACATGAAAACCCAAGGCAGAAAACACCCTTGGTGAGAAACAAAGCACATTCCTTTTCACTAGAAGCGCAATAAAAAAAAGAAAGGGATTTCAGCAAGACCAAAGTATCTCTTTTCACAGTTGAAGAACTCTGCTGCTAACAGGACTAAATTAGCTATCGCAGTTTTGTTCCCCACAGCACCTCTAGCTTCCTGCGTGGATGAGTAGTTTCGGTGAAAGCAGTTCTAATTTGCATTCAGAGCATGCAAATTGAAGGCAAATAGTGATTTCTGACCAGTTCCTTCCATGAACACTGATGCATAAGAAAAACTGTCTTTCACATTCAAGTTTAATCTTCTTCTGAAATATTTATTTTTGGAACAATTCATTGAACAGTATGCCTTCAGCCTTGCCAAATTACATCTAAAAATAAATGTTTTAAGAATTCAAGAATTCTTCCTACTGTTCTATCTAATCAATACAGATCCACCGTGACTCCTGTCATATGCTTTATATGTCAAAGCACACGCCCGCACCCACATTTAGCGTTATCCGACAACCCGCGATCTTTTTGGGTAGTACAGACCAGAGATGGGCATTTTTAATGATTTGAGATGTTACGGAGATTCACTAAGTAAAAATTCAGCTGCATGCACATTAGAAAAAGGAGCAGCAAGAACCTGAGCCAAGTCTTGAACAATGACTGAAACGGGAACACCCTTCAGTTAAACTAAATGCAACTGAAGCTGCTCCAATGGCCATTTTGCCTTAGCTGGGGCTGAACACTAATCATCCCTGGAGGAGGAGAAAGAAAAAAAGCAGCTTTCATTATTCAAATTTCACTTGTCCTCTAATGAAAGACTGCTAAACTGATTGCGCTTCCTGCAATCCCAAAGGAACACGAAAGCTACCTCCCCACTGGGAAGTTCAGAGTCAGAGTTGACTTAAATGTGCCCAGGACGGCGGTGAGTGGGAAGGGGCTGCATTCACACCTGTGAAGTCTTACTCTTGAAACCAGGGTGGGTACATGCCAACGGCTCTTGGGAACGGTCTTGGCCCATGCCAGCTCTTGAAGAGCATCCACCAGTGCCTGGGAGAGACTTCTGCCCCAAGGCCAAAGATTGCAACAGGAAATACTCTAAAAACAAACAGCACCGGGCTGTATGCCAGCACTCCCAGAAGTCACCCAGCATCATGTAATTCACCGGTACAGGTACAGCTGGAGACGCCAGATGATGAGAAGCTTTTACTTAGTAAGTTGTTTTGATATTCACATCAGCCCAGCTTCCTGGAAACTCCAGTAGTCCAGGTCATCCTCATCTGTCCCTGCGAAAGAGCACACCACCAAGAGAGTCTCCCCAGCCCACTACTGTAAGAAACAGGGTGGTTTGCAAGGTCTAAGTTCTCAATGCCTTTTTTAAAAATTATCATTTTCGCTAGCCTTTAAAAAGTCTTTTATAAGGTCTCTCTGCTCTAGATGGTTCTTTTTACCTAAACTGAATGCCCGGCAAATCTGTTTTTCACAGGCTAGCGTGGACAACCAGCCGGAGGCTAGCAGAGACAACCAGCAACTCTCCACGTATTCTCCTCCGTAGTTTTCCTCTGCCCCTTCACAGTGTGATCCACCCATCCATAACAGCTTCAGCTAGAATAGAGGGCTATTTCCAACTCACCATCCCCTCTTCACTCACACCAATTCAGCTGTTAGATTTTTTTTTAAAAGTTTAACAAACAGCTGGAGGTGTGAGGTGATCAGAAGTTTTCACCAGTATCTAACCCACAACTGCCACCTCTTTAACCCAAAACACTGCCGAGCTGACGGGCCGCCTCGATCTTCCCTCTCTCATTCTCCATACAGTTATAAGCGTTGCTCCATTAGCCACATTTCTCAACTGCATGGAAACTCTTGGTCTCACTTTGCAAAAGAACTTCTTGGAGCTCGATCCTATTCAAGCCACAGTTAGTGCTTCCTTTTTGCCTCCACCAGCCACCATTTCCAGACACAGGTGAAGGAGGACAAGGAAGAAATACAAGGCTTCTAGCTGTAAGTCATAAAGGCATCGAGGTCACATCCCCAGCAGACAAGCCTGAAATAGGTTTATCAGCAGCCAAGTTGTAACAGGTTGTTCAACATGTGAACCAAAAAGCATCCTTCTCTTGCTCATCATCCACAGCACATCCTTTTGGGGTAGCAGTAAAGAACACCATTTACTTTCCCACACCCTAATTTGGCAAGTCCTGAGATGGTTCAAGAACAGGGCTGTTTGTTTCCTCTCTGCTTTCACAGATGACAAACTCTCACTGCAGAGATCAGAGTCAATGGAGCAGTCACTGATGCCACGCACATTTAAAAAAAAAAAATACAACGTGAACGTGTATCAAATATACCCAGCTGCTGGTGCAGCCCTGAATAGAGAACACCAGAATCTCACCTGGACTATGAAGCACTGCCTTTCCTTGACTTCGGAAAAGGAAAACCAAGACAGAAGTTGCAGGTGCCAACAGCAATTTTACAAAATTAGACCGGATTAGAGAATGTTGTCTGCAGCATCAGCTAATGTATCAGTGTGGGCAAACAAGAGAGAAGTTTGGATTTCCCGTTTCTTTGGATTTCCCATTTCTTTGGGACCTTGAGGACTGCCTCAGCAATGACACATTACCATGGCAACAGCTTTAAAGCAAAACAACTATTGGAGGAGAATTTGGAACCGTATCTGACATTTTACTATTGTAAGAAAGCATGAAAATTCATGAGACTTAAATCTACTTATGTTTTCAAGGTTGACGCCTGCCAACTTTCATAATTTAAGCGCCGGAGTTGCCCGTTAACATCTCCTCCCTTACACCCAAGTCTCCTGCAGAGGTCATAATCCTCCGCTGCTATCGCTGCTCCTCCAGGAGCCGGCACAGCGTGGAGGGGATTGTGCACGGATGGACGGCAGTGGGGAGAGCTGCACAGCCGCAGGTCACTCTTCAGGGATGCTGTTAATTGACTTCACTGAGCCCTTAAACGCTCAGCGCACCTTAAGAACCCACCTACCGAGCCACTGCGGTTTTTTTATGTTAAAGGATCCACACAGAGGAACAGCGGGTGCTGTTTACGTTGAGGTTTAGGTGGTGCTTGTGAACGGGTCGTTTTACAGGGACTTGAGGACTCAAATGTGGCAGTACTGGTGATCTGTGTTTCTTCACCTGACCTCCAACTGCCCCAGTCTTGGCCTAGAAGTACCTTCAAGACAGAGGGGTTTAGGATTTATTTAATCCTTGGATTTTCACTTTGGAAACTTATTTCTGAAAGTATATTTTACGTGGAATGCTTTGAAGGAAAAAACCCACAAGCCATCAAGTACCAAAATTAAGCAGAATACACACTGGCAGCCTGACCAACACCCCATGTTAAAAGCTCTGAAAGTACATGTTATTTAGTTAAAAAAAAAACCATAAGATATCTCCATGCAAAAGGTCATTTATATAGACCAAATCCCCATGCCTAGATGTGCTCTAAACAAACACCAGTATCTGAGCAAATCAGTTTGACCCGTGTATTTTAGGTTAAATATTTAAGATGTTTAGGAACACTTAAGAGGAACTGAACTAGCCATTAACCGTGCCCTTGAAATCAGTCACACCCTCACTTCAGAAGGTGAGCAAGACTAAGATGAAGCCACTCATTAGCAAATTCAGCATCTTCTTTGTTTACGGTGATATATTTTATGAACTAGTTGCTCTTTACAGACTCAATTCTGAGTTAAGGCCGCACATTTCCATAACAAACCACAGGGCAGAGCTTCCATCATGGCTCTATATTCTATTTATTGTCCTCATCACACTTTTAGACACAACAGGCAGCAACATTTTCAAGAGGGATGCTCGTCCCTTGAACATATAATGGGGCGTCAAAAGAGATTTCTCCCCTCTCTCAAGGGGCAAAATGGAACAGAAGGAGCAAGCAGGGGAATAGGGGAAGAAAAACAACACACACACGTACATGACACTGCTACTTAAGCGCTAGAAATCAATATGCTTTCCCGCCTGCTTTTTGTGGAATCCGCTCCTGAACACAGACGCTGCTTTACAGGAAATTTTATCTTCCTTCCCCCAGTATCCGCTACCTCTGCGCACCCGAGCTTCACAGGTTGGTTTCCAGTGCCTGGTGTCTCCGTTACAGAAACCGGAGACGAAGTTGAGCAGAACGGCTCGAAAGGGTTCCAACAGCAGGACCGGTGTCACAACAGCCAGATAAGACAGTATTAGAAACACCTAACGCTCCTCATTACTCACAGGTGAACAAAAGCATCCCAAGGGCAAGCCACACACACGCCATTTCTAAAAACAGAAGAAAGAAGGAAAACAGCATTTCCTCTGTGTGCTAGAGCTCCTGCATTAAAAAGGGCAGATGGAAATGATAATTCCCCTTGTCTCCAACACTTAAGTTTAGCCTGTGCCAAAATTCAGTAGTTACAGATTACAAACACAACAGAACCTGATTGTGCTTTTACATATCAATTTCCCTATTAATTTGGGGACTGCTATTTAGCCAGTGATGATACAGAAGATGCATCGTCAGTTCTTATTAGACAGAGGGAATGCAGCTTTTTTTTTTCTTAAATGATACCAGACAACAGTACCTAGTACACCAAGGAATACATTAAAAAAATAACCAAAACCCGCAGTAATCTGAATTTTTCCATTGCGCAAAGGTAACGCGTTTAGAGTCTCTGCATTACCAGTAGATTTCTCTCTGCCTTCTCAAGGGGCAAAACATAAATATGGATCAGAAGGAGGAAGGCAAAAAAAAAAAAGCATTTAAAAAACCCCAGCGCACAGACACAGAGTCATTGCTACTTAAGTGCTAGAAATCATCGAGCTTCCTTATTTGCTTTTCTGGAATCTGCTGCTAATAAAGCAGCTGCTGCCTGGCACATCTGGAAGACAATCTTCACCCACCTCCTATCAGTGGGGAGGACCAGTTGATAGGACCCAAGGCACCAGTGCAACTAGGGAGACAGATTACCTTTCCACGTACAAAGTTAAACCTGGTCAGGGCTTAAGTGACCCGCTGCATTTGACAGCTGAATATTTGAAATCCTGCTGTTCCAGAGCCTGGATTGCACAGTGAAGAGTTACAGATCCTGGCTGTAGTTCTATAGCATGTGAAAACATACTCCGCTCAGCTCTGTAAGACAACCCTGGCAGGGGCTGGGGGAGGTTACTGCTCTTTCTCCTCCTTTCTTCCAGCCAAAATGCCTTTCCAGGAGTCATGGCTATTCAGTAGCAGAGACTTTACCTAGTGTCAAAGTATTTACTTCTAGACTAAAGGCCATCCTCTAACAGAAAAGTTAATGACACTCAAAATCACTACAGACACAGTATAAAGCGTTATAATCAATTAAGAGCAAGACCGTTCAGAACAAGACTATACTCCAGAAGTTTTCAGAGGACTTGCTGCCCAAAAGCTCCATATGGAAAAGACCAAATTCCCCGCAATGATGCAATATCAGTGTCCTGAGATAGCAACGCTACTGCAATGGTAAAGTCCTGATGACACACAGACTTTGCCAGGCCCTAACTGAGATCCCAGCTCTGCAGAGAGGTCGCCTGTGGAACATCCCACATTCTCACAGCTCCTTCAGGAAAAGCCTCCAAACATCACCTCAGCTCCCCTCTGCGGGGACAGTGACTGACCTGGCCCAGCTAGAGCTGGCACCTCGGGTCAGACCGACTCTGGCACTAAGGGAAGGTGCAGGGGAACAAAAGAAAATAAACATTTTCCTATTATTTATCATACAGCATCAACATTTGAGACTTCCAGCTGAAATCAGAGCAAGCAAGAGTGGATTTGTTCTGTAAGGTGTAAGCAGAAAGCGATATCCATACCTGGTGAAAGGGAAGAAGGGGAGATAAAGGTCAGGACAGTGTTGCCAGATAGGGTTAAGATCATTAACATTTAGTTATCTGCCATTTAGCTCGCATATCACGTTTCCAAGGCATACAGAACCCCATTTTACCCAAGCTTTTGGGATTTTCCCTAAGTCTAAATGTTTTGAGGTGATGTTAAAAAAAAAAATCATCCTGCCGCAAAGGAAATTTGCGTTTCCCCAAGAAGAGCAGTTCCTGGGACTCAGATTTGGGGGGGGCGGGGGGGAGAAAGACCAACCAAACAAAAAAAGTCAGTCTGTAAGAGTTAAGTTTACCTTTTTTACAAGCGGGCTGAAAACCCAAGCAGTCAGAATAAGATTCGGTGCCAGTTTGCAAATAGCTTAAAGATTTAAGCTGAAAGATGTTCACATACCCTGCAACAAAACTATGGCTTGGATGGTTTTTAAAACACAGTGTCACTCCTTGTGTGGAATTCACTAAGAGTGACTGGCCTTGGAATTACCCGATAAATCCTTCGGATGTTTGTTTACAGCTTTAGATTAATTAAGGTTTGTAAAGGAAAAAGTTTCTAAAGCTAACGAAAAATTAACTGGAACAGAGGAAGAACACTAATTTCCCATTATGCAACTGCCTCCAAAACCAGATTTGTTCAATTCAGCGTGAAAAAACGGGACGGAGTCTTAGCACCCAACAGCAGATGACGACAGGTTACAACAAGGTGTGGACAGCTGTGTTAAACCAGAACAGATGAACAAATTGGTTCAAGATCGGAGACACGATATATGTAACGGCGTATTTGACACAGGTAGGCTCTTAAGTAATACGTGGCAGAAGATGGCTGCAGAGCAGAGCACCACAATGCAAGATCATTCATCCAGCATTCACTCTACCCTGCCCCGCGATGCATCGTTAAGCATGATTTTTTTTAATTATTTTTTTTTTTTAACCTATCATGCCTACGGCCATGGCAAAAACAGCCAGAGGTCTGGATGATGAGAGAGTAACGCACTTTTGTTTTGCTGCATTTCTGCAAATTGCTATTCAATCACAGTAAAGAAAGAGTGAGATGGGGAAGAACCGCAGGAAAAAAGGAGAGATTCAGCATCTTGGCAGATTCCTTCCCCACAGACCCTATTTTATTTTGCCTAAGGCAGAGGAACAGTATGAGTTTGTCAGTGTTATCACAACAACGATACCCGATGCAAAGGGAGCTTGGTGGAACTGTTCTCTCGGATGCTTGTTCTGTGCCTATCAAGGAAAGCGATAGCTGCTCTGAAGATGCAGCAAGATCAGCAGCAGTTTCCCATCCAGACTGAAAACAGTACAGCATGCAATACTTTACAGCACAATCAAGTAAGTTAGTGCACAGATTTACTGCCTTAAAAATCTCAAATAATGTCTTCAGAAATCAAAAGCTACGTGAATAAAATAAACATTGCACTACGGCTGAACAAAAAAAAAAAACCCCTTGTGAAAATGCTTCAGATGTAGCAATAAAACTAGTTTCCAGCAGTATACTTAATCCATCTGATTTGTGTTTCTCACACCTGTGGGAATTAAGGGAGTTCTGCAGAGCCAGAAGAAGCCTACACGCGGGAGGGAGAGCACACACAGGCTCAACACATCATCTATTCAGCACAGCAAGGCCCCCGCTCACCAACAAAACAGTCCCAAGAGTTGCTCCGGTGCCAAAATACAAGTAATTTTCTAATAAAATTACCTCCCTCCTCCATCCAGGGGCCTCGAATCCAGTGCCTCGTCTTGCTCAGGTGCATTACTCGGGGAGACAGTCCTAGTATAGCTGAGGTTTGCACTGCCACCAGAATCATAGAATTGTCCAGGTTGGAAGGGACCTTTGGGATCATTGAGTTCAACACTGACAAAAACCACCACTACCCCACGTCCCTCAGCACCGCGTCTGCCCGGCTTTTAAATCCCTCTGGGAATGACAACTCCACCACTGCCCTGGGCAGCCTCTTCCAACGCTTGACAACCCTTTCCGGGAAGAAATTTTTCCTAATATCCATCCTAAACCTCCCCTGGCACAACTAGGGGCTGTTTCCTCTTGTCCTATGGCCTGTTCCTTGGGAGAAGAGACCGACCCCCCCTGGCTACCCCCTCCTTTCACGGGGTTGTAGAGAGCGAGCAGGTCTCCCCTCAGCCTCCTTTTCTCCAGGCTGAACACCCCCAGCTCCCTCCTCACAAGACTCCTGCTCCAGAAGGAGCAGTGGCTCCAGCCACACATCCCTGCGCTGGGATAGCTGATCCATTGCTGCTCAGGCCAACTCAACTCATTACATACATCGGAAAAGCTTAATTTGTAGGTTCTTACTGCAAAGACCAATTTAAAAAAGTAATTATACCATCCTGCTTTTAATCTGAACTTAAAACTTTTCAGCGCAGATTTATTAAGAAAAAAAAAAAGCTGTTCATACATCCATCCAGAGTTTCACCTGCATCCTGGCTGAGCCATCAAATATCACATTAAACCTGGGCAAAACCAGGAGCACACAAGGCGACAGACAGCACGCACGGCCACCAGCTTCTGCTCAGACACAGGAGGCTGGCTCCTGCAGGAGGTACTTATGAACTGGACTTGTTTGCATTTGGGTTTTGTTTTGTTAATATTTATTTTAAGCTGACTGGCAAGTCTCACTGTCTGTTTCGCTGGGCCAGGATGGGAACAGTAACCCTGCACCTACAGGCTCTGCTCCCAAATACCATGTTCGCCGCTAACCAAGCGTAACCAGGAGCTGGGAATACACTGGAACTGGCCCCGTGCAACACGCCCGACAGCTACTAACAAAACAAAGTAAGTTGTATAAACAGCTCTGTTCCTATGCCACCCAGGGTCTGGGCACTTCTAAGTCAACAACCTGTATGTGAAATGCAGTCACTCCAGCTGCATTCAGATTCAGAAGCTGCTATGACTCAAAAGTTATTAATTAATTCTTCCATAATTTTAAGATAAATTCCAACTAAAGGAAGACGAGTATAATATATTGTCTCATGTGTAATGCCGTCGTCTTTACAGTTCTCAGCATTTCATTAATTGAGAGAAATAAAATATTTGTGTTTGAGTTTGAGCAGACTCCAAACTTCTTGGCTCCCCACGCGCAGATATTGCATTTTATACTGGATCCAGCATGCGGCTCTCAATGCATCCAAGGACAACAAATAATCATCCAGGGGTGAGAAAGTGAAAGAACAAAAACACTGAATACTACAACTTCTAAAGTGGATGAGAATGACTCAAACTCACTTTGTCTCTGGCACATCACTGAAACTCCAACTCAGCGAGACAGACACGACTGGCAACTCCCACAAGAACGGCAGGAGTTGAATAGCTGGGTTTTGCTCTTACTACGGTAAGGTCTTTCAGTCAACGGCATATTTTGAAGCAACAATTTTATAATTTTAAAGCGGAAACGGGTAGAGAGCATGTGGCATTTCAGCACACACCACTTCTAAAAATCCCGTTGCTTCCAGAACTTTCACTGAAAGTCAATTATCTCATACTCAAATTCTGACCACACGCGCAGTAACGTAATGTGGACAGAGGGGAGAAGGGTCCTCCTCTCAACAGGCTTATTTTGAAAGGCCAGAGGACTTAAGTCAGAGCAGGAGTGAAACTGTCAGGGTTTACTCTGAGTATCACTACGCAGTAGCTACAGGAGTCCTTGAATGTTTTTCTTGTCTAAGTCTGTGACAAAGTTAATCTAAAGGGAACATTAGGTAATCATAGAACAGTTCAGGTTGGAAGGGACCTTAAAGCCCACCCAGTGCCACCCCCTGCCCTGGGCAGGGACACCTCCCACCAGCCCAGGTTGCTCCAAGCCCCGGCCAACCTGGCCTTGAACCCCTCCAGGGATGGGGCAGCCACAGCTTCTCTGGGCAACCTGGGCCAGGGGCTCACCCCCCTCACAGCCAAGAATTTCTGCCTCCCATCTCACCTCAATCTCCCCTCTTGCAGCGGAAAACCCTTCCCCCTCGCCCCATGGCTCCCCTCCCTGCTCCAGAGTCCCTCCCCAGCTTTCCTGGAGCCCCTTGAGGGCCTGGAAGGGGCTGGAAGGTCTCCCCGGAGCCTTCTCTTCTCCAGGCTGAGAAATAAATGCTCTCACCCAGTTAAGAGATGCCTTCATTTCTTACTCTGGCAAGACAGAAGTTTACTGCAAAATACAGCTGGGTGAATTTAATACAGAAGGTGTATTAATTCACTGTACTAAACTTTAAAATAACTAGCTTAAAACTATGAAGCTAGGGATCACTGTTACATCATTTTTAATTAAAGTCTTCCATATAGAGTCTTAAAACAAAAAACAAACACCACACATGATTGCCAGAAAAATAAGTACATCCAATTCAGAGGATGCCGTTCTTGCTTGACCCACCTGGAAGATTTGCTCTTGTTTCTAAACTGAAGCAAAAAGCTTGACAGACGGCATCTCCTATCTGCTGCCGCGCCATGGCTGCATCCCAACGGACACTCAGCTCCCCCCAATGCCACCGAAGAGCTGACTCACTGCTCGGCCGATGCAGCACACTCTTGTTTCAGCAAATAGTTAGGGCATTGCACAGTGAGCGGTTGGTCTCTAGGATGAGATCATTCCCAACAGCAAACTTCATCAAAAAGCTTTTTGTTACACGCTGTTGTACCTCAGAAAGTTAGCTTCATTTTATGATTAATTAGTAAAGAAGATGTTTTACAGAAAGGTTCACTTTATTATTCAGAAAATATTCAGTAGCCTCCCCCCTTTTTTTCCCGCCTACATTCCTACCACTTTAGATTTAGAGTGCTTATAAGACATTTTTAAATTTTTTAGCCAAATTATTAGAAGCATAAGAGGATGACTTCTGGCAAATACCAGTGGGACTTGGGAACGGCTTTGTGTTTGGTTTTTTTCTTGGCATTTGAAAGAAGAAACACTTTTAGACTCTACAACATCATTTCAGTTATGCTTCGCATATCTTACAAAAGCGACAAGAAGATATTTGGAAGATATGGACAAGACGACAAGAAGATATGGAAGGAGAAGGCTGCTACTGTGCAAGGCATCCTTGCTGAAGAATAAGCAAGGGGGACAAAAGGAAAAAAAAAAACAAAACAGAAAGACGTAGTGGCCATAGTACCTTACTTCCCCCTCAAAATCCAAAGACTGCTCTTGGGCTCCTGAAGTTCAGCTCAGAGGAGCCGAGACACCTACTTTCAAAACATCAGTTCCACAAAGATTACGCAGCCTGCTCCAGCGCCCAATCGGCTCTAGACAGCCAAGTCCTGCGTACAAAACTTCATGCAGCGTCTGAAGTCCTGATGCTGTACCTGTCCAAGGGCACTGGCAATTGATTAAGCCAAACATCCAGCATATTCTAGATCCACAAATTGAGCCTTCTTACCTAGGTCTCCAAAGGAACAGATCCCACATATACACTCAAGCTTACGAAACATGCATAAACAGCATGAAACCAGAAGAAACATCTACAGTGTCCCCTTTCTAAGCAACGTGGGCTCCACACCCTGGGAGGTGGAGATCTCGGTTCTATTTCCTCCTCAGCCCAAAAGCATTTGACACCATCTGCCCCACTCCTGGGAAGCACACGACCAACCGAACATCTGCCACGGCACTTCTTGCGCAAGGGTCAGCCTCTACGTGTAGGGCAAGCCCAAATGCACGAGTTAAAGCCTGAAAGACCAGCAAGACCATGTCTGTCGATCCCCCTCCTAACCAAGCAGTCTAGGTTTTGACTTCTGTTTCAGGAACTGTTTCAGTGTTTCATGGAAGAGGCTCGCTGGATAAAAGCGGAAATAATCCTAAGGATACAAGCCAGAACTCACAGCTCCTGACACCTGAGCATCCTATTCCTCTGCTGCAACCGAGCATGACCTTTTTTGAGCCTCCTTCTAGATCCTCCCCATTATTTTATTCCAGTCATGCAAAAATTCTCATCTTGGCCACACGAAGCAAAAGAAAACTGGATGCAGAATTAAGATTTGCCATTGTATAGCACACAACTGAAACAAATCAAAGTGCAGCGGCATTTATTAATGGCTACATCATAGAAGTTAAGAACAAAAGTTAGAAAATCATGTAGTATTTAGAAACGAAGAGAAACTTTGATGGTATTCTATGAACTGATCACTTCCACAGCTCTCTAGTGAGGCACAGGCTGTCTATTCTCAACTCACTTCTCAGAAGGAAACACAGATGCTTCAGAAAGTTTCACCCTGTGGTTGGTTTGTTTCTTCTTTCATCCAAGCATCTGCTGCCTGCAATTCATTCGCCTCTGCAGCCCTTCAGCTGTAGCTAGACGGAATGAATGAGTCACTTAATTAACCCAGAGTTTACACAAAAGAAACGAGAAAGCAAGAGACTGCCTTTAATCAGATCAATCCGGTGAGCATCTTGAACACACTGAACTTTCCTTTTTTTAAAAGATATATTTAAAAAAAATAGTAGACTAACAGAAGTTAATTTAGTCAAAACTATCTAAGAGAACAATTCACAGACAATTTCCAGACTAAAGAACATAAGATTTGAGTCATTTTCATAAAATACAGTATACATTCCTGTTTAGTACATGAAAATGGTCCCCTCGGTGTACACCCCCCTTTTTTGGTATTATGCTTCTGAAAAGTATAATACAAAGCATTTCATCTAGAACTTACGGCTCCTGTGCTTTGAAAGACTAAAAGAAAAACTCTCAGAAGAGACAAGCAGGGGCATGGGAGCCATTCGTGTGACCTCCAAGCTACAAGTGTGATAAATTGTGCCGAGAGGACAAAGGTAACAGTGGTAACCAAAAGATAATCTTTTTTATTTGGAGATTGAGAGACTTTTGAGCTGGCTTATTTCCTCAACACCACCAGCACTTTCCTGTTTACAGATTATTCACCTTCTATGAACGACAGGCATTTTTTTGTTGCAGTAGGTCAGCGCTGGTAGCGTAGATGAAGGGACTCAGCAGACAGAACCACACAGACAGGCAGGCTGCGGTACCAAACCTGGGGGCAACACCTAAGGCTCTAACGCGGATAATTAAGAGGAGACAGCTCGCAGTTAACCCTCAACCAAGCATGGAAAACGAGAAGATGAATAAAGGACAAAACAGGAAAGATGCTACTGCACAAATCCACATAGATGATCCTTTTGCCTGACCTGTTGTAGTAGGTTTGCTTTTTTTCACATGCTGTGAAAGTGGAGAGAGTTAATACAAAAGAATCAAAATAACCAATAGTGACTTACTTCACCCAAGTTGCTGTTCATGCTAAAATATTTCCTTTTATTCCCCTCCATACATTTCTTGTATTCCTCTGATCTAGCTTTTTTTTTTTCCTACCCTCAATCCCACAAAAAGGTTTAGGCTTGAATCTAAAGCATTAACAGGAAAGAAAACTACTTTGAAAAAGTCCAATATCAGCGATAAGTGCAGTTGGCGAATATACAGCTTCCCTTTGCAGTGTGACATCCCTTAATAACACAGTAACCCCTTTCAACGGCATCCGAAGCTTAGGTTGCATAAATAATTAGATCTAACCATCTTTAATTTGAAATTTAAAATAATTTAAGGACAAAGCATCGTAAGCGACTTGGAGGACCTACAAAGTTACCTTTCTTTAAAGGTTATGGGTTAAAAATTCAATACTACTCAAGGTTATCCATAAGTGCTAAATAAGGTATTGAAGACCAGACACTACCTCTCTTACTTTTCTCTTTCTGAGAATTTTATTTTATTCCTCAATCTAGAAGTTGTGACATTTCTTTTAAGTAATACTACAATTGCTGAGAAAAACGCCTGGTTTTACAGTTCTACTATCAGGATGCTCTAATGCATTTCAACTGAGATTACCTATTTTTGCGTACTCATTGTGTTACCCCCTTCACGTTTGCAGAATTAGTTCAGCACAATGTTTAATTATTAGAATAGAGTTGCAAAAGTAACGCCCACTGAAATTGTGATATGGCGAAGATACGTAACATGGGAGTCTTGATTCGCCCCACTCCCCTTAGGCATTCAGTAAATTGATAACTCTTCAATTAAAACAATGACCAAAAGTTAAATTACTAAATACCACAAATGCTTACTGTAAAAATATATAAAAAGAACAAATGCATTTCAATTCCATACAGATTTTAAGAGCAAGTTTTGCACCATACTATTTCCTGTTCAGTTCACGTTCAACTATTTGATTACATCACCACCTCAAAATGATATTAGAAGATGTGAAGCTTGCCAGAGAATTTCATTTGGGAAACGTAACAGGCACAGTCAGCATATTTGGCTGCTGAAAAATAAGGCTACAGATAAATTACATACTAGAGAAAATAAACATACCCCAGACTCGAAGGAAGAAAAGAGTTTAATTTTGATCAATCTAGGGTATTTTCCATGTTTCTACAGGCATATCACAGGCAAAAAAAGCAGTTGAGGGTCCTTTCAAAACAAACCTGCATTAGTACATTTTGCTTTGTTCCACGGGAGAGCACCTTGGCTGTGGGATCCAGGGCAAACGCACGGAATCTGGTCTTGGCAAGCTACGCCATCAGAGGCGGAGTTTGGGGATCATCAATGGGCATTTAGGTCCTATTAGCACAGGACAGAGAGCACTGCTTTCATTAAGACAGCCCATCAACTATACCAACAACATTTCTCACAACCTGTGTTCCCCCCACTCCCCACGTGCAATTTCTTTAATAGAAAGATGACAAAGAAAAGGATTTCAGAAGACAGAGGGATGGTCTCAGGTAAATAATTCCAGAATGGCAAGACAACACCTGCAACTTCAGGCTTTAAAAACTGTAATTGTCAAACTGGATTCTATACATGGACTTGTTACACCTATAGGAATTACGATCTCCCTTTTCACTTCTATACAGGGAAAAAAATTAAATGGTGCCAGAATTATACCACCGTTCAAGAGTACCCCATTCCCTAGAGCCTACCAGCACACTTGAGCTCTGCCAAAATTCTAGATAGGTTGACCTCAGACTGTACCCTCAAGCCCTGTAAGTGTGTTATCTGCAACATTGCTTTTTCATATATGCAATCAGACTGCAACGGTGGTCCAAGAGAACTAAATTCCCCCGTTTATTTTACTGAAGATGACACTTTAAAGAGTGGGCACTATTTCAAAGCTTAAGGCTTTAGTACAGGTTACCGAGGAAGCAGGAAAGAAACAAACAGAACTGGGAACTAAACTAATGGTCATCTCATTCCCTCCCCCCTGCCCGTTTTCCCTCTGAGGCAAGGACAGACACAAACAGGTACAAAACATGAGAACAACATAAGTGAAAACAAACCAAAAACCACAATGAGCAAGAAGATAGAAAGTTATCTCATTACACAACAAGATGTGAATATCTGGAGTTCATAAATCTTAAATTTATTTAAAAGAACCTTATACGAAACACCACAACCAGTATTCCAGTTCCAATCAAAAAAAAAAATCATAACCGATATTCCATTTTAAACCCATAGGAACATCAGACTTGCAAGAACAGCCGGTGACAGTATGGAGTATCACACGTGTGCAGCACTGAATCTGAACTCCCCCATCTAAGAGGAGCCTACGAAGGCTCAGCAAGTTCAGTGACCCCCTGCCAGAACCCAGTTGGCTTCCCTGGGAGTTTGGAAAGGTGATCTGATTGAGGAATTCCAATATTGTTTACATTCTTGCCCTACCAACAGCATAAAAAGCCAGTTTTGACTACTGCGTTAACTCTTGGCAAGATCACCATACTGGTAAGGGCGGGGGGGGCGGGACACGACAGAAAATGCAGGTGGAAGAAAGGAATTCCTTGGTCTGGCATTACTGGGAGGGAGGGGAACACAAAACCACACACACAGATGATTTTAAGAGTTTCAAACTTGAAGACACATTATGCTTAAGAACAACACAGCAGCTTATTGAGGAGATTCAAAGTAGTTTGGAAAGAGTTAAATCTTTTAAGAGGAATCCTAGATGTGCACTGTACAACTTTGTCCTCAACGTAACCTCCCTTCCGCTGCTCTGACCTGGTCACTCCCTTACTTAATTCCTTACATGTATTCCTCTCACTGTCCAAGGAGAATTCAAGTTACTAATACACTCCTGAGCATATTTTCTATTCTCTGGTCTAACAGTCAGTTACCAAAATAGCTTTTCTATTCTTCCAGTGTCATTTTTGGACCATTTCCTACTCTCATTATATAACCACAGACCTCTACTTTAAAAGGGAATCTCATTTTATCACAGGAAGTCAGTCCCCCAGGGGAAAAAACATCAAGAAGTCTGCAGTATGTTTAAATAAGACACAGCATCAGCTGATGCCAGCCAGAGTTAGGATTTTTTAGGAGCACTGTATTAAATTATGTGTGACAATCAACCGTCGAACAGCCTTTTTAAAAGGTCTTTGATGCAAAAAGGAAAACCACCCCACATTCAGTACCTTCAGAGGGGCTATAAATGGGATTTGGTAGGCAAGAAACACAAATAAAGGAGGAAAACAGCAGCACAGCTTAGATGTGAGTTCAGGCAGACGCAAAGAATAGACAAATGGACAGAGGAACACAGCAGGAGTAAAGCAGCAGAGTAGAACCTGTAACACAAACACAGCTCATGGTAATTAAGAAAAAAAACTAAATCAGCACTTCAGAACTAAAGGTCTTTGTCAAACACGTACGGAGATTTAATGTACAAGGTGGCTATCTGCTGTGAGTTGACAAATTCAGCTTTTCTTGTTTAGGGCATCACAACCATTTACTAATCCATCGTTACCTGAACGTGATTGTAGGAGATTCTGCCGGCGGAGAGGAGCGTGCATTAACTGCAGACTAGATTAAAAGTGGAAAATCCTAGGGAAGTTACCATCTCCAGTGATAACCAGTGCTGGATGCAGAGGAGCCTGCAAGAGTTACGTTTAGAGACAAGTGCAGAAGGATGTGCCCATAGGGTGAGTCTTTTAGCAAGAACAGCAATTACTGTTAATTTGGCAAGTTAAAAATATTAGCTGGAAAAAGCTAAGCTTGGAATTGCAAGGAGTTTCTTTATGTTCCCCAGCTCTTTGAAATTCATATTTATTCTTTCTAGGAGGGGGAAATCTCACAGAAGCTGCCAGCGAAGGAACACAACACATCAAAATAATATAAAATACCATGAGTTAGAGAGTTGTGAGTTTTAAAAACAAGATGACAACTACTGATGCAACAAAAGAACAGTTGATCAATTTTATTTTTTCTAAACACCATTAACATCCACAGGTCTCAAACAAATATAGAACTTAATTTGGTTTTCCTCAACCAGTCAATGCCATGCAATACTCTTCTATATTAAGATGGAGAACTATTATTCCTAATAAAACCACTGTTACTTTTAAGAGGAAGCACAAGCCTAAAAATGCTACTTTGAGGCAAATTATAGAATCCCTCCTTAAAAGTAAATTCCCAAGCTGAAAATAATTTGGACTAAAAGCAAATAAGCTAGAGTTACATCAAAGCAGTGCTAATGCAGATATACATCCCTATAAATCCAGTCAGCCATTCACCAATTACACCAATGCAAGCTACTAAGAGGGTCACTCCAGGACAAATATGTAATCCCCAATGTGACACTTGATCCTATTGCCCTACATGCTCTGTCCAAATCCCAATGCAAAAAAACAACAAAACAACACATTTTACCTAAAAGACCATTTCAAAAAAAATCCAGTCTTCAGAACACAAGATGGATATATCCTTTAATTCTCATGCTGTAAATGCTTAAATAGCTTAAAATACAGTGTAAGAAAAAAATAATATATATGCTTTAAGCGTAAAGATATCCTGAAAAAAGTAACACTGCAGATTACGTACACTGCAGCTTCATATGTAAATGCAAATTTGTTGGAAAAAAATATAGCTTGAGCCACCCACAGCATCCTACAGAGTTCCCATCATCGTGGTGTCACAGTAGCACCACCTGATACATATATTGGGTGACAAACATTACAACATGTCATCCCAAAATCATTTAATGCGAGATTTAAACCTCGACAATGATTACTAGTTTTACAGACACCCCGGTGATCGCGTCCCGTCATTGTGTCCAACTGCGCTGCGGTAGGTGGAACCGACTTACATTTCAGGAGCCACATTCTGCAAGCCCCAGCAGGAGCGCAGACACTCAAATCACAAGTACCAATTACAGTGCTGTGATTCCTCCAGAATCCCAAGATCATTTTAAAGGTTCCCTCTTACATCCCACCTTTCTTTCCAGAGGTTTCTCTCTGCCTTTGCAGGGATAAAAGAAAACATTAGCACGTATGAAGTTATAATCTAAGTAATTCTTCTGAAACTGTCCATCAATAACTTATGTTATGACCTGTTGTTGGATTCCTCACATAAATATATTTAAGTTACTACTGGATGTTTAAATCGCTTTAAAATCCACAGCTCCTCTCAAGTGAGAAGTCCAAATTATCTAGCTCTTAACATCTAGAACCTTTTTCTTAATTGCTTTGATTCATGACCAAGAAGAGAAACGATTCACCCCCACCACAAAAGTCAAAAGGAAGGAAGAGCCGATGACTCAGTTCTTTGTCTCATTCTTTGCCTCTTAAATCTGCAGAGTCTAATTCAAAGCCTCTGCTGGAACTGGCATATGGATTTTTGTCTTTGCTCTTCCACAGTTTTGAAGTGTCCAGTTACTTTCACTACTAGTAATTAGTTATCTACGGACAGCAGAAAAACTTTTCCGGGATTCCTTAAGACCAGTGCAGACAAGCATAGGAGCATCTTTAAAAAGAGCACTGCACTTGGTAAAACTGCAATAGAGAAATAGCCTTTACAGAGTCAGAAGATTTGAGAGAAGTAGAATACTCGAGGTTAAAAAAAAAAATAAAAACACACAAATAAGAGGAGGGCTCAGAAGGGATGAGAGAAAAAAAGAAGAAAGAAAAACCAACACAAAATCAGACACCAATCAGCAACAACAATAAGAAAAGTTCCAAGCTGGAGATTCGTGTGTTTGGTGTTAACACCACTTCAGTCCCACAGAAAGGGAACCTTAGCGTAGACAGTAATCAGGTTACAGGCAAGATTAAGCACTTACAACTGCTATGAGCAGTGCTAACAACTACACTTAAAAATGCTTTCTGTAAGATGCTGTTTGCAACAGGGTTTTCCCCTCTGTATTTCTAACAGCATTTCAGATCCAGCATCATTAATACTGTCACAGGACTGCTCAAGCGTACACCAAGCCATACATACCCACATGGGAACAGAGCACGTGAGAACTTCCCGAGCGGACATCGTTAGTCACTGTCAAAAGCACCTACGAGACCAGGTGGACCTTTAGCCTAACCCATGTTAAAGAGCCTTCTACCCAGCTGCAGACCTCTTCCTCTCAGTGTGCCTGAAACACGCTCAAATTTAAACTACTAACAGCTAGAATCTTAGAAAATGCACGGTACTTTCCAGAAGGGATTAAAGGAAAACTATCAGTAAAGCACAAGTTTCAGATTTCCGTTAACATCCTGGCACGCCTGGCAGCTCACGCCGTTCCCATCGAAGGTACATGTGTTTGGAGTCAGATTTTACACCCCAAGCCTTAATGCTTTGCACTGCTCTTATTCAGTTGTGCCACCAACAGTGCTTCTCCATCGCATTTTCCCCAAAAGAAAGCCAGTTTGGTGGAGGCTTGGCACCCCCTTCTCCAACTATTTGTTTCTAACTTCCCCTTTAATAGAATTGATGTGGGTCCTAAAAATAGTTGTAGAAATCCCACCTGATCACTGACTGTTTTTACAGCACGGAGAGTTATGTTGGCATAACAGCGTGATTAAAATAAAAAAAAAAAAAGTAATGTGAAAGAAGGCTGGAATCTCAAGACAATTTTGTTATAGGGAAAAAAAAAAGCCATAACATGGAAACAAACTCACAGTATCACACTCCTAGAAGGACAAACTGCTCGACTATCTACAGCAAGGAGACAGAGTTAGACATACCACAGTTTGTGCAAGAAACAAGTGACAAGCTGTGGGGGGCGGGTGGGGGAGAAGAAAAGGAAATAAGAACAACTAAAAGCACATGCATGTTTTTCTGCCCCTTTCAGAGGATTTTAAGCATTTCACAAACATCAGTTAAATTACACTAAGAAAGTTGCTACAGTCCTTAGTTTGTGAGCCAAGGATTCAAAACCCCAGTGGGCGGTGGGGATGAAACCCAGCACACTCGGAAAGCAGCACCCCCAGCACCAAAGGGTTTGCACTAACAAACCTGAATTGATCTCATATTCTAGCACTTCAGGAGTCGTAACTTAAGAGTATGTAAACATACTTTGAAATTTATCTGATAAATGCTCCCATAGTTTTACTTTGTTTAAAGCAAATGTCAACACCCTAAATTCAGCTGAAAAACAGCTTTTCAGGATGATGTAGCTCTAATGCAATTTTACAAAAGGAACAATGACTCACTCCCAGGCGGGAATGTGTTGGAAGTGTATGACCTAATGCTCAGAAAGAAGCTTGCTTTTTCAAAGAGATCCAACTTTAAATTAATGTACAGTATCTCCCCAACAAGTAAAGTTTTAAAGAGGGAGAGTTTTTGCACAAGGGAATTTACAAAATTACCTCTTTTTTTTTTTTTTTCCTCCTTTTTCCCCCCCCCCACTTTTAATTAGTACTCACCAAATCCAGTCAGCCTATATGCAAGCAGTTTCCCTGCCCTTAATTTCTGGCTAAAACCAGTCATTTTCCCATAGAATTACACCCATGTATGACTCCCTCTCCAGCCTATTTTAGCCCAGGCCATTACAGGCAAGGACAGCACCGACCCAATATGCCAACCATCACGAGGAGATCATCATCAAATGCAGACGGAGGCGTTAAAATTAAAACGTTAGTACACACCAGATATGAAACATTAGCAAGCTATGAGCACTTGACTGACTCGCAAGACAAGCCTACTTCATGTTCAACTGGATTCCTGACAATCTTGCTAAGGATCCTCTATCTGTGAAGGGCTGATTTTTAAGATTTTCTGTTCAGACAGCAGCTGCAGGGCTTACTGAAGAATTTGCCTGTTGTAACAATATAGAGCCCAGAATTATTTGATGCATTTAAAAGCCCAGTGACCATCCCTTGGGTCTGAGCCTGCATTGTTCTCCGTCTGTCTTCTGCTCATATTTGCAAATACTCTGGATAGAAGGGGCAAAGTGTAGGTGGAGAATGGGAGTGAGTGACACAGGCTAATCAGGATTTTAATCATGCTAATGGATGTGATTAACTGCATACTCCTCCTAGAAGCTTCCTGCAGCTACACATGAGTAGCTTGATAGCCAGAATGCAGCATGAGTGAACTGCTCATCCCATTTTAATCTCCAGCTACACTATGCGTGTCACGTCATCCAGAGTGCAAGGATATACCTAATACTTAACCTTATTTCCACCCACATATCAAATCTTCCACCGTACCAACACAATCATTTTGGGCAGGGTACAAAGACTCCAGACCTGTGTTTGTCTACGCTAAAGGCTCTTTACAAAAAAAAGTTACTGCTCCCAAGAGACTGGAAATCCAACCTTTGCAGAGGAAAGCTAATACAGGGCCTATTGCGTTACGCAAACCTGCCTGAATAATGTAGCTACAACTGTTTGCGGTTGTTTTTTTTGTTGTTGCTAGCTTGGTCCAAATCACAGGGACATTGTTAACTTCATCTTAAAGTCAGTATCTTGCTAGTCCTTGGGAGAAGTACTGCTTCAGCAGCTGCCACCCTCTCAGAGGGAAATTCCTAAGAGGCCAGGCAAGGATTAGAAGAGCAATAAGAAACAGCCTTTTCTGATAGCGAGGAGGTTGGGTAGGCAGGGAAGAAATCAGACCCTTCCCTCCCCATTTCTAGGGCAGGATGCATGCAAAGCAACAGATAAATAACTCACAATCCTCCCACCTTCCAGCAGTATTTCAAGGGAAGAACCTGTATTATGGAGTTTGAAGATACTATCATTTACATATACATCCCTTTTTCATCTAGGTAGTAGGCTTACACTTCCCGTTAACACAGGTATCTCCCATGTTTTCTAGAGCAACAACTGCAGACATTCTGCTCTCAAGCATACCAACATTTACAAAATACGGGCTTCTATGACAACACACATAGTTTAACAACTTATGCAGAGGAGTCCAGGACAAGTCTTGTTTGGGAACAGATCCTCCCCCATCCCGCTAAACCCTTAGTACTATCCTGATATATTTTTTAAGAGTGCTAGAACTTAAATACTACTGAAGCAGCACAGTAATGTCTGTCCGTAATCCTCTGGGGTTAGAATTCCCAATAATTTTAAATAACTTTAATATTTCCTAACATTTAAGTTTCAAAAACTTTATTAAGAAGCCTCCTCAGGAGCAACATAAGACCCAAGTGTGAGCCAGAAGTATTTTATTCTTATTGTTACCAAGTTAAAGTCTGCATAACATCTACAGCGATTGATTTCACTGACCTTTTCTTCCCACAAGAAATTCTTTTACTTGTACAAAACACTAAGTCATGAAATTGACTTCTGAGTTGTAGGAGGCTGGGGAAATTCCCCACAAGGGAAACAGGGGTTTGCCTGCTGTGTGAGCCTACCTGAATGCATTATTCACATGGGCTGTACTTTGTTCAACCCAGCTTTTATGCCACCTCCTCAAGAACCTGATCCAAAGTACATCCACCCTTTCTTCTGGGAGATGAACTCTCTGTAGATGATGGCAGTGTCGATGGCTCAGGCTCAAGCTGTTCTGCCACTACGCTGTCTGCTGTAATCACAGACCCCCGCATTTCTCTGATCTACAGGTGAGTGTAATTTAATTTGCCTTCGAGGAAAAAAAAAAAGCACAAAGAAAATCAGTTCTATTGTACTGTTAAGACACAAGGAAGCCATATACACAGACATCTGACTAAGCAAGAGATTGATCTATTTTAGTTGGGACAGGAAGTGTAAACACGAAGCTACAGGAAATATCTATCTGCCTTTCAGAGCAATATTAGCTTCTTCAAGTTTGCCTTTGAAACTCCGGAAGCCCATACACAAAATATAATTTTGCTGTCTACAATCAGACTGGCAACACCATGATGAGTAAAGTGCCCTGAACTCTTCATTCTCAGAGGAGGAGACTGGAATTTTATCTTCCAATCTATGTCTGGACCAGCAAAATAAATTATTCGGGATTTTTCTGGACCAAAACAAGGTATAGTTATACACTATTTGGCTTTTAAGTAACCATCACTTTCATTTGAATTGCAAGTAGCTCAAATTCATCTTGACATTCTTACACCCTGTCTGACCAGTGGTTTCCCTTAGTCATAAGTTTGGCATATGTACAGACTTCCAAATTCTGATATCAGTGCTATGCACATAGAGACAGATGTAGTCTTAAGTACCAACTTATTAGCTGAAGATCTCGAAAGAGAGCTTAGTAAACAGGAGGTAAGCTTAAGAATAGTACACAAGAGCAAGAACAGTGCTAACAGCGATAGGTCCAAACTAGACCTGAACTCTGCAGGAATTCACATCTGATTTAATGGCTCAGATTCATCTATTTCTCAGGAACAGAGGTAACCACTAAAATACTACAGGGGTTGAGACCTCAAATATAATTATAGCTCCATTCGCTAAAATTAAGGCTGTGTCAGCCCTTTTACAAACACCAGAAAGAATACGTAATTCATTTGTTTAAACTGAGTGTTCATCAGACTTCATAAAACGAGCTTAAGACTGGAAATCAAGTCATATCCCACCCTCCACACAGCCCTGCCTACCGCCCCTTCAAAAAACCAAGTTACTTCTATTTTCATTATATTTCTGTTGACCAGGATGTCTTGTGCTTATGTTGTTGGAGGTGGGGGGCATGTTTAATATCATGATAGAATGAACAGATTAAGCAATACTTTGGTATTTAAAACCCAGACTTAGCTGTCAAGTGTCCCCAGAAGGAAAACAAATGATCACTCTAAACCCAAGTACTTCAGAAGTAGCATTGCCATCTTTAAACGACACTTACCAGTACTGTAAGGCTTGGCATACACAGATACCAGAGTAAGTCCAAGTTGGTTTCAACAGTTTATGGGAGCCTGTGGTGTGATTATTCACCTCCTGGTCTCTTTGCTCCACTCTCTACGATGCCCACAGCCAACTCATACAAAGCAGTGGGCAAGGGCTAAAGTGATGCATTTACCCACAACACCACACTACTCATAACCTTCAAAGTTTCCCACAGACAAATTAGGCAACTTGTTAAAACAGATCTCCAGATATCCTGCAAGGGTGAGGTTCTGCAGTTCCCAGAGCTGAGCCATGGTGTTCAACACTCCTCGGAGCCTGCCCGAGGATCACCGGCCAGCAACATGGAAATTGACTGACAGAGTCATTAGCTTTTAAGAAACAATCTGATAAAGTCAGATGTTAAAGCTTCAACGAGTATCCGCTGGCAGAAGCGTACTACCAACAGGCTTCCCATTTGTTCTTTAAGGACAAGAGTGACTTAATCCTCTCTCTAATATCATCTGAGGACTCAGGGGGGAACGAGGGGTGACCCACAAAACTGTACCCATGGCAACACTGCGCTCTAGCTGAACTTGCAGGGCCGTGATCTTCAAGCCACTGACACTTCTTTGTATTATTTGGTATTTCCCTGATGTCATCTCTGCAGAGACACATAATACAGATTTAATAATATCCATGCCCTTCAGTTTTAGAGTCAACAATCACATTCGCAAACAGATCAACTATTCTGCCTTCAAACTTATTATTTGTCACTAACGTGTAATTATTACCAAACAAAACAAAAGACACAGGATATTGCTGCTATTGCAAAAGCATGTCAGTTAAGCTCTGTTTAAAACAGAAAAAGCCCATCTCTTCTAGTGTGAGGAGGGCAAAAAACCATAAAAGTTAAAAATAAAGAGAAGTCCATGAATCCTCCAAAATGCATCTGAAAGGGTAACCAGAAGTTTCACCAGTTCTCTTACGGAAAACAAACAAAAAAATTAAGTCAATTTTAACACAGACAGCTCTTTCCAGCCAATTATCATTTTTATCACAATTGTATTGCTATGTTGAATATTTTCGAGTCATGATTTATTTTTCTTTCTCAAATAAAGGGAAAGTTAATCAAGCTACAACAGCACCTTATGTGTATAATACCAGTGAAATATACCCTACCAGATGGAATAATCGAGCCCTAGCAAAGAGGACATAAGCTCTCCAGTTGTAGAGCTCCAGCACAGGCCTGCCCTTTCACTTTAAGAATCGAAGCTACAGTAGCATCGCACACAGAGGGGGCACAGGGAGGCACTGAGCAAGACTTGCTATTCCACAAGCTGAAACACTGAGAAAGTGCTTAGATGTCTATTATGTTATTCAAGAAGCCCATCAGATACCCTACTGAAATTGTAAGCCGGGAAGAACATGGTTCACTGAATATGGGATGGCAGCTTTAAATGAAAAAAAAACTTTAAAAAAAGCTAAAATAGATTAGTTTATTTGTTTAATACATACAGGAATCAGGGGAAAGAAATAAGAGAGGGAGCAACCAAGTAAGAATTATCAAGAACCTAAAAAAAAAAAACCAACAAAACCAAAACCCAACATCTAAATTCAGGTTTAATATGTTCACAGATCATGCATTTAACACACCTCTGCAAGAAAAGCAGATTTTACAACAAAGCATACTACCTATAGTGAGATACACTTAGAAATAGGTTTTGGCAGTAGAACAGCATCTTCAGAACCAAAAAAACTTCACTGTCAGGAGTTCAAAAACTTACTAGCAGCAGTCTTCCATCACGCTGCAGCAAATGTTTGTCTAACACTTACAACTATAACTGTTCCTTCTAAAACAAGCTTGCTCATCCTGAAAGCGGGCCCAACCTAGAGAAAGTGAGGGCTGCTGGACCGCGCCGACGGCGGGGACACGCTGCCATGTAGGCCTCGAGCGCGGCATCCACCCCGCTCGCCACACCCGTCGCACCCAAGAGCCAGCGGCGAGCGCTGCGGAGGCTCATCCATCCCTCCTGCGCGCCCCACTTACAGCGCCGAGGTCCCCTGATGCGAGGCCGCCGCGATCCTTATAAAGCAGGGAAGGAGACTGGCCCAAGAAAAGGATGGCGGGGAAGGGCGAGGCGGGCGGGGGGAACCACCTTATGCAAAGTTTTGAGAGGTCCCACCGAGAAATGACGAGTCACAGCGTTGCCCTTGACTAAAAAAACCTGTGTTTCCTATGCGTTTGGGGGCAGGGGGACAGCTCTAGAAGAGCTCTGTTTAAAATAAAACACAAGCGGCAGCTCTCCCCAGGATCACCTCAGCCTCGCCCC
>VWZL01005841.1:354959-382108 GCA_013396915.1 Stercorarius parasiticus
GAGGGGGACAGGGCCCTGGGGGGACATGGCTGAGGAGAGAGGGGGCTGAGGGGATATGGCTGAGGAGAGAGGGGGCCAAAGGAGCATGGCTGAGGAGGACAGGGACCTGGAGGGACATGTCTGAGGAGAGAGGGGGGTGAGGGGACATGGCTGAGAGAGGGAGCTGAGGGGACATGGCTGAGGAGACGGGACCAGGGAAACACGGCTGAGGAGAAGTGGAGAGAGGGCTGAGAGGATGTGGCTAGGGGGAAAGGAGCTGAGGGGAAGCGGGGAGGGGAGGTGTCAGCAAGGGCACTTGGGGGTGACAGAGAAGGGCCCAAGGGGATATGGTGAGAGAACATGGGGTGAGGGAACACGGGGCTGTCAGGCCGGAGCTCAGCTGGGGAGGCCCCCAGTGCTGTGAGGGATGATGGGTGTCCTTGCAGCAGTGCTTTGGAGTTGGTGCAGTCTCTGGACCAGGTCCCCTCCCCAGGCAGGGGGGAGCAACGCCGGCATTAGTGTGTGTGCAGCGCTGACACACAGTGACACAGAGCAAGTGACACATTTCAATTCCTGGCAGCAAAGCGTTGTCATCTCACCTTTGGGGACCAAGATGGTTGCTCACAGAGACAGAGAAGTTTGAGGGTGGATGATGTCTGACACGGGATGAAGGAGATCCCATGGGTTGGGGAGGGTGAAGTGGGGTGGGAAAGGACTACATCTGGCCGGGGAGAGGATGTCCTTCTGGGAGCACGTGCATGCCTATATGGGACAGGAGGACTCATCCAGCTGAAGTAGCTGGAAGGAGGCTTGCTGTAAAACATTGTGTCCAGGGACAGATGGAGAGTTTACACACCCTTCCAGGTGGCTGAACAACTGGTGCTTTTGCTTAGATTGCACCATGGCCCTTCTAGACCAGAAATTCCACTTCATGTATGCAGGAGGACAGGAGAACGAGGTATAGGGACGAAATGTAAATATCAGGATGGTAAGTAATGAAAGAACATGCTGTTTACAGCAGGCATAGTTGTAGAACTGTAGAATCACAGAATGGTTTGAGTTGGAAGGGACCTTAAGGATCATCGAGTTCCAACCCCCTGCCCTGGGCAGGGACACCTTCCACCAGCCCAGGTTGCTCCAAGCCCCGGCCAACCTGGCCTTGAACCCCTCCAGGGATGGGGCAGCCACAGCTGCTCTGGGCAACCTGGGCCAGGGGCTCACCACCCTCCCAGCCAAGAATTTCTTCCTCCCATCTCACCTAAATCTCCCCTCTTGCAGTGGAAAACCCTTCCACCTCGTCCCATGGCTCCCCTCCCTGATCCAGAGTCCCTCCCCAGCTTTCCTGGAGCCCCTTGAGGGACTGGAAGGGGCTGGAAGGTCTCCCCGGAGCCTTCTCTTCTCCAGGCTGAACCCCCCCAGCTCTCTCAGCCTGTCCTCCCAGCAGAGGGTCTCCAGCCCTCCCAGCATCTCCGCGGCCTCCTCTGGCCCCGCTCCAACAGCTCCGTGTCTCTCCTGTGCTGAGGCCCCAGGGCTGGAGGCAGCACTGCAGGGGGGTCTCCCCAGAGCGGAGCAGAGGGGCAGAACACCCCCCCCCTCGCCCTGCTGCCCACGCTGCTGGGGAAGCAGCCCAGGCTGCGGGGGGGTTCTGGGCTGCCAGCGCATGTGGCCGGCCCATGGCCAGCTTTCCCCCCCCCACAGCACCCCCAAGCCCTTCTCAGCAGGGCTGCTCTCAATCCACTGATTCCCCAGCCTGTAACCGTGTTCGGGAGTGCCCCAACCCATGTGCACTTGGCCTTGTTGAACCTCATGAGGTTCACACGGGCCCACCTCTCCAGCCTGTCCAGGTCCCTCTGGATGGCATACCGTCTCTCTAGAGTATCAACCACACCACTCAGCTTGGTGTGATCAGAGGGTGCACTCAATCCCACTTTCCATGTTGCCAACAAAGATGTTACTGGTGCCAACATGGACCCCTGAGGGTCCCCATTTGTCACTGGTCTCCACCCAGACATCAAGCTGTTGACTGCAACTCTTTGAGTGCAGCCATCCAGCCAATTCCTTATCCACCCATCAAATCCATCTCTCTCCATTTTAGAGACAAGGATGTTGTGTGGGACAGTATCAAATTCTTTGCACAAGTCCAGGTGGGTGACGTCGGTCGCTTTTCCCTTATCCACCAACACTGTAACCCCATCGTAGGTGGCCACTAGGCACAATTTGCCCGTGGTGAAGGCATGTAGTGCACATGGCTGAAATTCCCTCAGACAATAGAAAGGTGAGACCATCCAGTATTGGTACAGTGACAACAACCATGCAGGAGGTTCATTCTTCATGGTTTAAACCATTACAACCCATTATACAAGTTAATCTGTGAGGGACAGGGATCATCCCCTGCCTGTAGACAGCAAGGTTCTCGTGTGTCACTCATCTGACCGGAGGGAGCTGCAGAGCTACTAAATCTCATGAAAGTATGCGACACGTTGGCCAGCTAGATAAGAAAATCAAAGTGTGGTGACTAAATTAAAACAAAAATAGGTGTGTCTCTTATGTCTGGTCACTGGAGGGAGGAAACACCCTTTGCAACAGGCTGTGGAAGGGGGCACACCCCATCCATGGAGAATTAAGGTTGCGGCTTCTGCCCACCCCCCCTCCTCCCAAATTTGAGGGTGTGGGTGTGTTTCCAGGGTTAGAGCTCCTAAGGGGAAGATGGGGGGGAAATCCCATGTCCCGATGAAAGGCATACACATAACAACTGCTGGTACCATGTGCTATTTTTAAGCTCCAAGATAAAATAGCATCCTAATGGCTTTCTTTGGGAGGATCGGGCGACGGTTTGAATTTCAGGGCTGTCCCAGCCTACCCTGGGCTTCAGATCATCATAGGCTTAAAGATCTCTCTCCCTCCTTGGTAATTCCATCTCTCTTCTCCTCTGGAGCCTTTCTGCCAGGTGCTCTCCAAGACAGGGTAGACCCTGGTTCTGCTGCAGGACAGTAATTCCCGTGTCTGTGGAGCAGACATAGTAATACAACAAAAAGTTGTGGGTTACATCGGTGCCGTGTTAGGGAGTGTGTCTGACCACTGGACTGACCTGCTTTTGGCTTCAAAAAGGACTTCTGGTTATTCACTGAGGCCTGAATTTATTCCCCAAAAGAAAAACTTAAGAGTCCAAAGCCTAACCTTTAATGTACAGTGGTCACACAGGAGCAAACTCTTGGTGTTTTAAGGAGACAGAAGCGTCCCGGCTTCACTCTGTCAAGCGACAGCTTTGATAACTCGCCCTAGTCCCAGCCAGGCACACCTAACTGTAGTAAATCAGAGTCCTTTAATGCAATAGGTGTGTCCATTATAAACTATATATTGCAGCATGCAACTGTCCACCATAATCCAAACATCCTTATTTCATTGCACAAGGGTCTTCCTACGTTACAAAACCTGAATTTGTAAGCCCTGGGAGGTGGGCTACCAGCAGCCCAAAAGCTGTGGATTTTTCCCTCCAATGAAACAAAGTAAATCTGTTTCTACAGCATGTGTAGCATCACAGTCCGGGCAGCTGCCTCCCATCACTGTTCTTCCTTGCACAGATCCTTCTGGTTCTCTCACCCCCATCTACAGCTGCTTCTTTGTAATATGTGGCATGCTCCTTGTACATCTTAAGCTGTTATGGTTTTTTACCCTATTATGCATAACTTCTCAGTACACTGAGAACCGAGCTTCTTGATTTTCTTTGATCCTGCCTTGCTTCAGCTGAAGCCAGTTGAATTTTTATGGTTGGTATTGGAAGGAGCAGGATGGAAGCGAGTGTTTCATAGCTCAGCTTACATCTGAAGAACAGAATAACTTGTTCTTGACTAGAAGGAGGGAAGAAAGGCAATATATAATACAAGCTGCACCTCTATCCTCCACACAGGTGAATCCTTGTAACTCTTCAGAAATCGTCAATGTAAAGGCAGGATGAAATCCTGACTGGGATAGTTCCTTGGTGAACAACTGACTGACAGGTTCTCTTAGCTGTGATTGTGCTTACAAGCTTGCCCAGAAACAAATGATGGCTGCTTTATTATTCTACCTGAGTTTAGCATGGCTTTTGTGGGGCATTGATAGTATGAAACTTCCTTGTTTTAGTTCAAAATCTGAAGTCTGCCCTTTGCTTTATGGGAGCAACTTTAGGACAGACTCCATTTGTTGCCTCCCCGCATACTTCCCCTATGCAAAAATTCAGAGCATCTCATTTGTCTTTGTTTATCCCTCAAAAGTATATAACCTACTTCTCCACTTGCTTTTCCAGCTGCCTTTCCAGGCTCCTCAAGTCCTCTCTCAGCTACATTTGGCCTGAAAGAGAGAGCAGCATGAACCAGTCTCCTCGCTTGTATGGTAGACAAAATCTATGAGACGCTACAGGTGTGTCTGTCCTTGTAACAGTCAGGGGGGATTATTCTTTTTTTTTGGCGGGGGGGAAGTGGAGGGAGAGAAGGCGGGTAGGCGATGCTCTGCCCTTTCATCAAGCCAGACAGTGAAAGTGGATGGGGGAAAGGGAAGGGGACCAGCTCATCTTCCTAACGAGTCACTCCTGGCCAGGCCCATGAGCCCAGCAGGGCAGGTAAAGCAGGCCAGCAGTGCGGCTGCTCTAAGTGTAGGACTGACTGGTATCATGTGAGTCACTTGTGAGCACCGAGGGAGCTGGAAAGGGAGAGCTCATTTCTGGCAAACGCTCATTCATCACCGCTTTGATGGGAGCCAGTGCAAATTAAGGACGCTCGGTAATGCGGCAGGGTTTGGCTCGGCTGATTCCAGGGCATTGACAGCAAAAGTCTTGGAGAGAAGCAGTAATGAACAGTGCAGCTTTCTTGCCTATTTATCAAGAGCTTGTCAGTCTCCCCTCGGAGCACATGACGTGACAGCCGAAGGTGAATGCTCAACATGAGAAGTGCTTGGGAAGCAGAGCTGCTGGGGTTTGTCCTGGCTCCGCAGGGATGCTGCTCTAGGAGCTGCTTGTTGCTGAGGGGTTCGCTGTCATTCCTCTCATCTCTCACTTCAGACGTGCAGCAGGGCCTTTGGAGGGGTCATTTCCAAAAATGAGTGCTCGTCAGTGGCAGTTAGAAAGTAATGAACCTGAACCTTCTACAAAGAAAAAAAAAATTGAACCAGATCTATGAAGTCTACGAGTGGAGCAGAGAATTGCCTCAACGCTTATAGCAGCACCCAACAGACTCTCGTTTTCAGGAAATTTAGGTTTCTGAATGCTTTTGAAAGTGAGTGCCTGTAAGGATCTTGGAGAATTTGAATACTCTTACAAAACTAGCCTGCAACTTTCACTCCCATGCCACAGTCTTCATTTCACCTCCACTTCCCTATCATGAATTAGGCATGCAAGTAGAAGCTAACTAGCCAGAGTGAGACAGGACGCTCCTCCGGCGACAACGAAATCATTGTGGGTCACTGGCAGATACTCGCCAGCCAGCCAGGGCTGTTATGCTCATCAAAGCTGACTCCAGCACAATGGAAGGCATGGAATTTTGGCCAGGGATCCCTGCCATCCCAGAGACCTGTCAAGTCTCTCTGACCGGTCATGGGATTTGCCTTGCAGCTGGCACACCCCGTGATCTCCTGATCTGGGGTCTGTCCATCAGCTGTAACCTGGTGTGCCAGGCCGCAAGGGAGGAGGAGGAGGAAGGTGGCTGCGATGCTCCACTGAGGCTGGGGGAGTGAGTACCATCCTGTATCGTAGGTCCTACTGTGAGTGACCCAGCGTGTGGGACGCTTCCACGCACAGAACATGGCCCAGAGCATGGGCTTTCGCACGCATGAAGGGATGAACCTGCAGAGGCTTGTCATGATGTAGTAGCTGATATTTGCATCGTTCTTTACCTAAGCAGAGCCTTGTCCCGGGAAGTGCAGGGCAGCCTGGCCTTCTAGACGGCTTAATCCCGCTCCTCTGCGCTGGAGAGGGCTTTTAGCATCAGGTTGAGCAGAGCTGGTCTCTTCTCTAGCCTGGGCCTTCCTAAACCAAGCCCAATTATTCTGAGGCAGAAAAATGGAGTCTGTGCTGTAATGACAGAATGAAATGTCCTCAGGAGTTTGCGTGTAGCCTTGAGTTACCTTTTATAAATAGGTTAACAGCTGGAGGGCCCGTGTTTGTTTAAAGGGAAAAGACATACAGTACATGCCCTATATGATATGCTCTGTCCTAAGCAATTCTGCCATTCGGTTGATTTATATCTAGAGATTAAAGGATTTGCCTTGCAATCAAATTATTCTCCTCAAACTACCAAGTGGGGGAGAGAGAGGGGATTTTGATCCCGTTCTCCACTCTGTGCGACTATCCCTGGTGAAGCCACGGCCATTTTCTCCCTTGCTGCGCGAAACATGCGGCTCACAAATTACTCCTGATCACTTTGATTGCGATTTGCTATTTCTATCCTGCTTCTGGTGCACAGGACACTCAGGGGACAAGAGCAGGTGAGAGGTCTTCGGGCCCCAAGGAGCTTCCAGCCTGAACTAGACGGAGCATGTAACCAGGACTGACGAAAGTTGTGCGATGAGACAGAAGACGACTGTTCTGGGGAAAAGCAATCTGCAAAGAGCCCAGCTCCGGTAGGCCCTGCAGGTCTGCAAGAAGTTTGATGCAAGTCAGATCCCTCACCAACAAGGAGAGGGTCTCAGGGGTCAGGGCCTAACTTGTTTTGATTTTACCGTTCTCTTCCTTCCTCATATGATCAGGTACAAGATAAGGCGCAGAGAGCAGCAGAGAGGAAAGTTCACATCACTCATCTAGAGGCTGGAAGGAGCAGATCTGAGGGTGGTGACATGAAGGACACGGGTATCTGGAGGACTGCCGTGCCTCTGTTATGAGACGTGCTGTCTTTGCTCGGGCAGGAGGAGGGAATTGTGAAAGGCAACCAAACTTCACGTCTTTGTAGTGTGGTACCTTGTCTCTGATGCCAGGCGCGCTGTAATAGGCACAGGCAATTTGCCAGGCCAAAATGGGGGTGATCTCCCCACATGGGATCTCATCCTGCGCTCTGATTGCTGGACTGGCTGAAGCTCTGGGAGAGGAGGTTTAATACCCTTTCCATACCACTCATTATGACTACTCTAGGCATTCCCGGGACCCAACGGTCCACTCCCTTTCTGAGCCCTAATAAGCCAGTAGCAACACTTTCTTGTGGCAACAAGTTATGCAGGGTGATGGTACATGTGCAAATTAATGGCTTGGAATGTGCTGCTTTCTAATTCCTTTGTTTTTGTGTTACAACAAAAAAAGAAAGGGAAAGTTCCTGCTGTACCTTCTCTTGGCCATTCGGTATTTTCTCTGGTTCCATTGCATAATTTCTGACTTTCCTTTTTTTCTGAGGTGGCCGATCTCTCAGTGTCTCATGATGTGCTCTTCTCTCTTCCACGGCTGCCCTCCCTGCTTTTGGTGAACTCTCTTGAATTCTCCAAACTTCCTTGCTGTGGTGGGACGAGACAGTATCACAGGTATTGTCTTTGGAAAGACCATACCGTTCACCTGCATTTCCTACATCACCCATCTGTGTTCCAATACTTTCATTATACCTCATCTTATTTCTCTTAAACTTCTAACATCTTGTTGTTCCTTTTGCTCATAAACTAGGCAGAAGTCAGGGCAGTGCTGCGTACGGTAATGCCCAAGTTCCCCTTCTGAAATGACACAGTCGCTTTAGAAACCCGACTCTCATGAAATTCCCCTTGGTTCACCAAAATGGCTGAGAGCACTTCGGCTGTCTGAAGAACTCCCAGGGCATTTTCTGTTGTTTATTTTCAGTTTGGGCAGCTAGTCCGTTTGCATGAACCCTGTGAAGGACATGTGGGATGCAAAGGCCGTATGCGCGATGCTCATCCACAGCTGTGCAGCCGCCGCTGGTCCCATTTTGCACACTCATCAGTTCAGACATGCAAATAAAGGGTGTGTAGCTTTCCTTTATATGCTTTAGCTTTAAATATGGGCCGCACATGAAAATTGCATGAAAAAAATCTTTTCAGGCTTGAAGCAAGCCCTCTGTATGGATTAAAGGCAGTGTCACATTAGCAGCAAGGACAGAGCTCAGCCCTTCTTGATGAAAAGCTTCTTTCCCCTGCAGTTTGAACCGATGGAGGCAGCAGTATAGTATAGAAATTATTCAGATACAGTACAGCAGAAGGCAGAGATCTTGGTAAGCGTAACACCCAGCTCACTGCAGTGTCACCGGGGAGCCTCATGAGAAGTCTTTTGACAAGCCAGAGATGGTCCACTGTCCCTGCAGCCCCCCAGCTCTGGCCAGTCATGCTTGACTGAACAGGCAGCACAGTATTAGCCTTTACCAGCTAACGAAGCCCACCCAGCTTAGCAGACGTGGAGCACCGGGCTGCGGAAGATGAACCTTCCAGAAAGTTCAAATGCGTGATCTCACTGAGGCGTGCAATTGGAGAGGTTTTCTGAATCTGCTCCCAAGCCCTGGCTGCTAAAACAGAGTGGAGTATATGAACCAGAGAAAATCAGCTAACCCCTGAGGCTGGGGCTAGAGAGGTGATCTCCGAGGAATTAGCTCATATCCAAAACTGTATTAGGAAAAAAAGGAAGGTACTGGCTGGGATGAGGGCGTAACTGCTAGAAACTGCAGTTTTTTCTCCCAAAGGAGAAAAGCAAAAGTCCATCACTGTGCTGCATGACATGGCTGCAGCAGAGACCTGCTTGAATTATATATAAAACAGAGGGTGGATGGCATTAGAATTAAAAGTTGCCTGAAAATGCTGAAGGATGAAACTCAGTCTGTCATCTAAAAATTTAATTACCATGTCGTTAAACCCGAGCTTTCGGGAAGAGACAAAGTAAACACAGTTTCTAGAAGACTGTTTCTTCCCTTGGGACTCCATCGCAGACCTGGAGATCTGATTGCGAAATTTCATCATTGCCAGTAGAAAAAAAAATAAATGCAAACAATATCCAAAGCTTATGCTCAAAGGCCACAAACGGCAATATTTTTCTCTACATACCTTTCTGCTCTCGCTTTAAAAAGAAATGAGAGCTGGTGGAAGTGACAGCAGCTCTCATTATCATGGGTGAGAATTCCCATTTAAATTCTTATTCATCTTCCAAAAATGAGAGACTTTAAGGAGGTGGGGGGGGGCAGGGGGGAGGGAATGCACTCCAGTTGCTTGGAATAGAAATACAACTCGTTCATACAAAGCATGGAAAATAATGATAATCCGATGAAAAAAATCTTGGCAGACTATGAAATTCAGAAAAAGAAGGAGGGGAGAGAAAAGGCAGAAGACTGTAGAAAGTCTGAACAATCGTAGAAGTGAAACCCAGCAAAAAGGCTGAGAGACAGCCCCCCCAATGGCATTTCATGAGAGTCATTGGGTGAAACATGTTTTGTGGGGAGCAGGCAGGTATTTAGGGCCCAACAGAGGAGGGCTGCTGGAGACTGATTCTACGTATTATTTTGGCATTTCATTTTTGCAGTCAAGAGGAATTATCACAGAAAATAGCGTGGCAGCAGACAGGCGGTAATTAAGGAAAATTTAGGCACACCTCTGTGAATCGAACGTAATTGGAAGCATTTCCCAGACAAGGATCCAGGCAACCAAATAGCCCAACTCAACTATTTTCAAGTTTCTGATTCACTGTTACCAGCACTTAACTGTGAAGTGGAATCGGTATTAAAGACTGCCTTTTAAGGGGAAGAAAACAAACTCTGAAGGAATCAAAGCCCCCCCTCATCTAAACTACTCCCAAATTATTTGGTTTGAAGAAGGTTTGCGGCAGCTGGGAAAATTATGGGCATGAAATGCCACAAAATAAGTGATAAAGAAATAAGTGATAAAGACTTCTATAAATAGTAGCCTTCAGTGCCAGCATCAGTCAATAAACAGAGAATTGTACAGATAGAGCAAGCCTGGGAAAAATGAATCCTAGAGAAGGAGTGAAAAAGATTACGAGAGAGTCATGAAGACAGAAGATCAGAAAGCTATGCCGCAATTAACTCATTTAAGAGTATAGTTGAATATGTTGGCGACAGACGCCGGCAAGCAAACTTTTAGGAACATAAAGATGCCATATGAAAGTGAAGAAAATACTGGCTTGAAAGCCTGAAATGACTCAAGAATTCTTTCCTAAATTAAAAACAATCCCCAAAGGTCATTACACATCGTAATGAAATACGTGCTACTGTTGCTGCTTAATATAAAATCCTCTAGTCCTCAAATAGCCCAAGTTCTGGAGTTAGTCGAGTAGATCTGCAAGCAGCAGGGGAGCTAAAGATTAAATTTGGTTAAACCTGAAACTTTAGGTAACAGGAGAAACTGTAGAGGCAACAGAGTTTGAGAAGCTCTGGGGTCAAATAGTGTCCAGACAAATGTCACAAGGCATTTAAGGTGTTGGTAGCACATCCCCAAGGGATGACCCTCAGGCCATCCCTTTCAAGAGGAATGTCCACGGTCCATGAAGGAAACCACTGTAGTTGTTCTCCTGGCGAGAGGAGCCTTTGCTGTGTGCAGTGCTTAGAGGCCCTTATCATTACTAAATCGCTGCTTAAAGATTTTAGCAAAAATACCGGCTAGTGAACTGCAGACCGTGCATGTGGTTTATATAAACCGCAAATGAAACTGGATGAAGCAAGGACAACGTTCAGATCCTGCTAACGGAGCACTTGGAAACCTCCATAGTGCCTGTTTTTAGCCAGCAGAGAACCTTCTCGTTTTAGCTATGTGAATCTCTCATTGTAGGGAGAGTTTTGGAAAGGGAGCTCTCTGATGGAAGTTGTGTCCCATGTGGACATCCCTCCCAGAGTTTGTTAACGGACAACTTCTGTCAGTGTCAGCCCCAAAGCAGTTTTAAAAGTCAATGGATTAATTCTCCTCTGTCTGAGAACAGGCTCCGATGCCTATTGTCTCCTCTACTTGGCCATGGAGTCTTTGGAAGAGACAATAAGGGATAATCAGTTTGTCACAACTGTCAGGAACGCACTGCACAGAGCTTTACGTGCTGACGGGGTAGTGCTGGTTGTAACCAGCCCAAACATTTCCCTAAAATTAGTATCTAAATAAATCCATTGCTTTGGGAAAGCATCTGCTTTTGAATTAAATTATTCCAGATCCGAATATTAGCAATATTTTTGCTAAACTTGAGCTGTCACCCTACCAGAGCGTGATTAAATATTAGTCTGCAACAAATTCCTCAGGAAACCCGAGAAGTAAAATGCGAAACCACTGAGAAGAGCCGAACGACTTAAATGTCGAATTGCTGCTTCAGCAAAAGGAAGCAGATTTGGAGCACCAGGGGAATATGCTATTTCTTGGTTGAGAAGATGAGCCACGGCCATAATGAATGTTTTGCCAAGCCTGTATCTGGTTTCAAAATCTTCCCACAGTCATCCCAAATAAGCACTGGTGAGAGCGCGATGTTATTAGAAAGGGGGTAGAATAAGAACAGCCTGAGCATTAATGAATGAATGTAGGTTTGTAAGAGAGGCTTGTTCAATTGGGGGAACTAGCTCAAAGGTTTGAAAACGGGGTCATGTCTCTTGCAAAAGCCGGAATGGGGAAAGCAGACCGTATGCCGAGCCTGGCCTCCGTGGGTCCCCACTAGAGCTCGAAAAGCAGAGCCCTGCAGCCTCACACCGCTGCTGCTTCCAACCTCTCGTCCTCCTGATGCACCCACCAAGCACACGGCAGCACCAGGATGCTCTTCCATCCCGCTCTGTCTGTCGTGCAGCCCTCAGAGGAGAGCCGCGTCCCTTTCCACAAGTGTGAGGTCTGCTCTGTCTGACGTACGTCCCTGTGTCCCTGTTTGCACGTGGGGATCTCCGGGGTTCCCACCCAGCGGGCTGATCCCTGCGGTGATACTGGACTTGTGCCACTGCCTCCAGCGGAGTCACGAGCTACCACAGCCACAGGGGAGGGGAAACCCTCAGGGACAGCTCTGGCTCCTCCAGATCAGCTGCACAGAGAGAGGAGAGGGAATTAAAATGGTGGTGAAGTGGGGTGGGATACAGCATGACATGAGATGNGCCATGGTCTGGAAAAGAAAGTGAACAGAGGGGCTGTAGTGCACCTGATTTCCCTTCTTTACTGGACAAAAAGCCATGAGTGTAATTATTGCACTGCCTTGCGTTAATTAAGGAAAAGAATCACTGCCTCCAAAAAATGCATTCGTATATTTTAACAGAGATTACCTTTTTTTTTTTTTTTGGTCTGGGTATTGCTCTTTCTCACCAGTTTTAAACCTTAATTGTGAAATAGGAGATTTAAGCATTGGGAAAGCTTAGAGGAATACTTAAAGTTGACCAGTTGGTCGCTAAAGGAACTTTCCTGACTTCCTTAGGAACTGAAACAAACTCCGCTAGTCTTCTGGTTAAGCCTGTAGAGCCATATTCAGGCAGTGAACACCACCCAGGTCCCCGTGCTGTGTGTTACTGGTCGGCTGTGGGCCACCACAGCCGAGAGGAAGGGCTGGAGCTGGGGCGATGAGGGGAATCGGGACCATCTGAGTCCCCGCAGCTTCAAAATCCTGTCGTTTTCCTTGCAGTGACGGCGCCTGCCCAGCGAGGAAACTTGCAAGCGAAATATATAATTTTTTCCTTTGCTGACGGCTCTGCTGACGAGGTTGTGTACCAAACGCCCCGTGCGCTGCCGCAGTCGGGCTTTAGTCTGGGAGAAGAAAACCGACAACTTCATTTGGCAGGATGATGAAAGAAGAGCGATGTAAGTGTTGTTTCTAAGGTTTCTCACAGGGTTAGATTAGAAGATAGGTCAGAAGAAATCTTGGAGGGATTGTGATGAAAGAGAAATGTTGTGTTTGTATGGTAAACACGCACAGTTATTAAAGAGTATTAGGATGCGATTTGTAACCAAATATTACAAATATGGCTATTTATTACCAAATGATCCTGTGGTAATCCCTTGGGGCTTCCCAGCCAGAATGCTCGGGCATGAAGAATGGAGAGATAATCTCTCTTCTCGCAGTTGACGACAGACAGCCTCTTGTTCAGAGAGGAAAATCAGGCCAAAACTGAAAGAACAGTTCAACAAAAGGAAGTCCATTGTTAAGGGAAGGCTGGCGTATCAGCGACCGCCTGCACAAAACCAAAAAGTGCAGGAATGGGGTGCTTCGCTGTTTCGTGGCCATTTATTTATTGCTGAAAATACACTTAGCTGAAAACAATCAGCATTATTTTTAAACACTAATGTCTGTTAAAAAAAAAAAAAATTTCTTCTTTCCTGCCAGGACAGCTGAGAGGAGCTTAATAAAATATCAGAAATGACATCCTGATGTTGTGCAGAGGCTAGCTCCGCAGCCTCCCGAACCGAGCTCTTTCAGCTGAGTCTTGCCGTGATTATGTCTGGTTCTAATATTTACAGGCCATTAATTTTAAAGCATTTAAAGTTGCTAAACAAAGAGACGGCACAAAATAGCTATTTTATGCATATACGTATGTATAATGATGCGCAGTATAGGATTGCTACTATTGTTTCCTCATAAGGCGTTCTTGAAAATGAGCAGATGACGTTGCTCTCTGTCACCAACAAAGACCTGCGGGTGCCTGCGGCAGGTCACCGCTCACTGCCGGCTCGGCTCCGTGTGCGATGGGGAGGCGAGCAGCCAAAGGAACAACAAGGGGGTGAAAGGGAAGGGATTCAGGATGCTGCCAAACCCCACGTGCCTAAAAAAGGCCAGGGCTTTCATGCCTGCATCTGTCGTCCCCACCTTGAACATCCTGCAGCTGTGGAAGCAAGGCTCGGGGTTTGCTAAAAAAGTACCTTTTGCCCAGTTTGTCCAGCCAGGAATATAAAAAAACAATTAAGGATCATGAGTACTGCCATTTGTACAAACGCTGCGGCGGTACCATTTGGACAAATCTCGGCTGCTGTTATTTGAATATTGAAATTCTTGTCAGTGGAAGTTTGGTGAAGCAGGAAAGCGCCCCAGGGCGTTGGTTACGGTGGGGAGAGAATATGGTAAATCTCTGTGTCTCTTGGACTCAAGTGCTACGTACCAAAAGTCCCTGTGTACGCAGCCGAGCCATGAAGAGCTTAAGTATTTTGTTCTTTTCAACTGGAACAGCTTCTCCTCCTAGGCTGATTAAAATGTCTTGTAATGGATGCTTCGAGCAACCTGATACCGTGACTCAACTGAAATCCAGCCCTGGATGAGCTGGCTGCCCGGAGATCTGCTGCAGAGGCAGTTCTCGATAGGCCTGGTCTGCTGGAGAGCGGAACAATGCTCACCGCAGCACAGAGGCAGCCTGATTGCACAGGGGACCGCAGGAAATTATGGCAAAGACCAGCTCTGTTTGGAAATAACTGAGTTATTTATGAGTGGGTGGGTGTCTACATACTTTTGTCAATAGCAACATCATTCGAGAGAAAGAAAAGTCTATTCTAGCTGTCCTGTGGCGAGGGAGGAGGGCGAGCCTAGCTCACTGCGCAGGGATCTCCTCATCCCTTCCAGGAGGAAGGACAGGCATCTGAACCCCAATTTTGCCATCAAAGTGTTCAGCAAGGCACAGAAGTTTCCACTCAGTTTTAGCCAAAAGCAGAGCGTGAGTGCTTACCTGCAGACATGGCGGGGGGGAAGCTACTTTAAGGCCTTTTAACCTAATGCTTTTTGTTTTTCTCGGGCTTTCTTGTTGCATCCCCGCTAACATGCGGGAGGGTGTGAATGCGTGTCGCAGCCAGCGTTTCCTGCCACCCGCCAGCTGCCTGTGTCTGTGAATGTTCCCTCCGCAGCCGAGCAGCCTTGGGTCAGAGCCCAGGCTCACATCCAGACTCGCTGCTCTTGACTCTGCACAAACATGCTGCTGACAAAAAGGACTCGTGCATCCATCTGGGGAAGAAAAGAGGCAGCACAAGAGCGTCTGGCTCCAAGTTCAGCTCCGGCTTCATGGGTATGAAATGTCCAGGTTGCTGCAAATTCCTTGCTGTATTCAGCCGTGCTCAGCGCAGCTCCGGCTCCGTGCTGCTCCGCTCGGCTCTGCCGCGCCAGCCCGTGGTAAAAGGGGTCGTGGAAAGATGCTCTGTCAGGCAGAAGCAACACCGTCTCAACAAAGTGGCGTGTTTGAGAAGGTGAATGAAACACAGATGAGAAGGTGAACAATACCCTGAGGCTCCATGACTCAACCTAAGCACCATGGTGCATCCAGACGGCTGTACGGCGATACCCGGGGCGTGTGGTGCCGGAGCTGCTCAGGAACCGGTGTGTGGGCTCAGCCCATCTTAGCCCAAGCTCTGGAGCTCTGCAGGGTGAGGGTCTGCATACGCCTCGGGGCTCTGTGCAGCCCACCCTCTCCCTCATGCGGGCTGGATAGATCAAAGGGCAGACCTGAGCATCCCGCGGTCCCCAGCCGGGACCTCAGGCCCAGCGTAGAGGCTCTGAGCTTGCACGGCAGCTCAGCAGACGGCCAGCGATGAAGAACAGGGAGCATGGCAGATACGGCCTTCAGCTTACATTCGGCTGCTCTGCGTCTCGCGGGGCCTGAGCGTCAGCACAGCCCGGGGTCAGCAGGTCCGCCGGCATCCAGCAAAGCCCACGCGGAAATTCCCGGAGCGTTTTCCTATGAGGCATTGCTGGTTGTTTCTCTTCCAATCCCAGCACCCTGTGAGCCAAACCCTGCGCTTCTCCCTCCGCCAGAATCCCCCTGAAACCCGCCTCTCCCAGCAGCTGCGGGGTTGCTCTCCCCATTACGGTCCCCAACACCGGTGTAGGCACTGCCAGCCAGCCGGCCTCAGCGCTTGGGATCAGGTCCCAGCTGCCAGGAGTTTCCCAGCGTTGAGAGAGGCATTGGGGAATTGTTTTCCGCGAGCTCCAGCTGCTGTTTAGCAGCGTGCAACAACAGCGCCCGAGCCCTCCAGGACTCGGCGGCTCCGCCACAGCCTCCGTGCACGACAGCCACTTGCCTCTCTGAACCCCGTCCGTGCTGTGGCAATAACAATTGTGCCTTTGTCTCCATGGGTCTGAACGTCTTTATTTCAACTGTCAGCTCTCCAGGCAAGAGACGGTCTCCTAGGCCACGGACACACGTTCGTTTTGCAAACAGCTGCCGCCGTTCATGATAATACTCGGCTTCTGCTGTCCCCTTTCGAGCTGTTGCTACAGCTTCTACTGCCCGGTGGAGCTGGGGGACCTAGAGCTGAGAGTGGTCCCTTCTCTGCTCCGAACCCCACGGTGGGGCTTGTTGACACAGCCACAAAAGGTGGGTTGAACTGACAGATCAGATCTTGCCTTGATGTGAGTTTGGGGTGAAATCCCCTAGGAACAGGCCCTGGCTGCAGAGTGAGGTCAGACCAGGCGAGGAGCAGGGCGTCTGTGAGTGGAGAGAGCCCCAGTCCCCCGCTCACCGCCCCCGGGATCCCATATCCCCACGGCCTCTGGAGCAGAGGTTTGCTGCTCTTGACAAAAACCAGATTGTGAACGCCTCCGATGGTCCCACCAGCGCAGCGGCCAGCAAAAGGGGCAGCTGTGAGCAGCTGGGAACAGTAATACATTAAACAGCCTCGGCAGGATCCGAAAGACATCTGTGCACAGCCGTAGTGCGTGTGCGTGTGTGTGTGTGTGCACGTACAGCCCGTAGCACAACAAAGCTGTGATCTCAAGCGATGCTTCTGCTGCTAATCAGGGAGCGACTTCGGGCAATCATTTAAGCAGGTGGTGTTGTAAATGATGGCTCTGCCCCGTAAGCTCTCCTTGCCGAGCCGAGGGAGGAGCTGGTCCGGCTGGTTTCCTACGGGAGAAGACGGAGGTGAGGAGAGAACCTCCGAGGGCAGGAGGTGAAGCTGGAGAAGGGCTCCCTGCCCCCCTTCTCTGCAGCCGTACCCCGGTTGGCTTGGGCTGTGCCTGGTGACATTCAAGGAAGATGATGCTGGCCGTGCCCTTGCCATTTCACCAAATGCCCCCTCCCCAGCCCCTGGGCGAGGCCATCGCGGCATGTTCTCGCTCTTACAACCGGAGCGGTGCAGCCAGGGGAGAGCAAGGGGAGATGCCAGCTAGATGTGAGCTCCCTGCTGTCGCCAAGTTTCCTAAAATAATCCCGCAGCGCAGGGTAAGTCACCGTGGGCCGCTGCCCCTCCGCCGGCTGTGGATGTTTGTGTAACTGGAGGGACAGGGACGGCGCAGGGAGAGTCCTCCTTCAGAAAGGACAGGCGGCTCGTCATCAGGACCATCTTGGTCTGACCACTGTCCACAGCGCTCTTCGGAGATGGTCTGAAAGCTAACCAGAAAGCTGAGGGGGTCTGCAGAGGGCCTGGGAGCGAGCTTGGAGGTGGGAAACACGGATTTCTGAATGTGCTAGAGCCGGTGAGGGTGGGGAGAAGGGGAGATCCTCCACCCATCCGTGGAGAGCACAGGCAGCTCTGGACTTGGGGACTTGAGTGACCCATAGTGCCGGATGCACAGAGGCTTGGGACAGGGCCTCGGTCTCTCACTCTCTCCGAGCATCTTCGGGATTTAACCAGTGGAGCGTGGTGCTTTAGGGACTGGTTTCACCCCCAGGGGAGAAAGGGACAGTGAGAAGCTCTGCTGAGTTAACGCGCCTGTTCCTCCAGCCAGCCAGGCTTGCACAAGCTGAAGAGGCTGCACTGCTTCCCATTAAAAGACCATTATCTTCCTCGGCGATTGTTTGAGAGCTCAGGGGATCCTCCGGGCTGCAGGAGAGGGTGGGTTTCGAGGCACGGGCCCGTTTCGGCACAGCCGTTTCCAGCTTAGCCACGATGACGGACAGAGCCAGGACCACCTTTTGGAGGAAGAGCTTCTCGGTGGCGTGACATCTCCGCACTGCTGCCGAGCCCACCGCTCCGGTTTTTGCAGGGCACACCCTGACCAAGGGCAGCATCTCCAGGTTGGCGCAGAAGCTCATTAGCAAGCACCATGGTGGGCAATGGTCGGTGTCGTACGTGCTGCCGAGGGGCATTGCAGCTCCCGTTTCAATCCAGGCGGTACGTGGTGCTTCCTTCCGAGTCCTGCCTTGATTTTTGGCCAGGTTTCCCAGGGCTAACGGGGCTGAGCAGCCGCTGTGTGCGTGGATCTGCCTTGCACAACAACGTTCAAACTTCTTACCCAATTCCAACCAGATTTGATGGAGGGGAGAGAAGCAGCCAGCTGAGATGCAGATCTGTGGGACTCGTGGGGATGTGACCAGCTGTTCCCAGTGTGGAGCTTGGAGCACTGTTCCTCCTCCTGCAGCAGCAGGCCAGGACTGTGTCGCGTCCCTGTGCCAGGAGAGACGTGGCCCGGATGCTACACGGCCCTGCCACCATGGGGCCACACGAGCAGAAGGGTCCCCAACGCAGGCTCAGGGGTCCTGGGGAGGGCAGGGAACTGGGGGGAGGCTCAGCCGGAGGAGAGGGGCCCAGGGAAGGAGCTCCGATCCAGAGCCGGGGTGAAACCGTGCTGCAGCTTTTGCTCCACCTCGGAGCAGGTCACCTGGCCACCTTGGCCAGGACCAAACTCAGCCCCTCCGTGCCCAAAGCACTGACTCTGCACCCAGGAAAGCCTCAAACGCAGCCCCAAATGCACTTGTGGCTGCTCTGCATGGCCAGGTCCCACATCTCCTGGGACCGTGGTGGTCCCCGCAGAGTTCCCGTAGCACAGGGGTCCTCCGTGGACCTCACTGCACGCCAAACTGGTTAACCTGGTGGTGAGGCCTTAATCCTTCATCATACTGCTGCCTCCCAAAGCATGGCTCTGCTCTTTAACCTGCGTGAGAAGGGCTGCGGTGGGTGGTGGCTGCAGCCGGAGACCTGCGTGAGCCTGGCTCCTGCCCCTGCACCGTGCCGATGGGACAGCCCCTGCCCTGGGGGGGACGAGGCAGAGGCGAAGCCCGGCTGAACCAGGGACGAACCGCAGCAGCGCTGGAACCTTCTAATTATGGCGTTGCTCAGTGTCACGCACGGCCGGGATTGCAGCGCTGCCGCGGTGCTGCTGGATCATCCCTCATTAGCGCGCGGCCCCGGGGCTGTTCCCAGGGTACACCCACAAACCCTGCGCTCCCACCGCCCCGCTGCCCCCTCCCAGATGGGCCGCGGCGTGGCCGTCCCCTGGAATGCAGAGCCTGTGCCCAGAAAGGGGTTGCAGCTCCTTGGGGAGCCTCCACGCAGTGTCAAGCCAGGGCGGCTGATCCGTGCCAGGCTGCACGGAGGCCTGACGCCACACGGGTCACCCTGCGGGGCTGCTGCCAGCGTCCCTCCAGGTGCCAGCCGCGCTTCCCGACCCACCACCAGCACCGGGGTTTGCTTGCGCGGGGTTTGCTGAGCCGCGGCACGCGGGGAGGACGCTGCCTGGTGCGGGAAAGCCGGTTAGGGGGTGGTGGGGCCGAGCGCCGCGGAGCCAGGGCTGCACCTTCACATGGCACCCGGCAGCTGTTTGAGGAGGTTTGTGCAACCACCACGGTGCTGTTTGCAGGCGCTAATCTCATCACCGCAGAGTAGCCGCTGTCTCCTTTCCCCGCCCTGCTTAATTCCTTCGGTGGAGACACCCGGGATCCGGCCACAGGGCTCCTCTGCCAGCACACACGTCCCAATGGGGACCAACCTTCCTGTCCCACCACATGCGATGGCAGAAGTCACCCCAGAGGGCCATCCACCGAGGTGGAGCAAAAGCTGCAGCACGGTTTCACCCCGGCTCCGGATCGGAGCTCCTTCCCTGGGCCCCTCTCCTCCGGCTGAGCCTCCCCCCGGTCCCCTGCCCTCCCCAGGACCCCTGAGCCTGCGTTGGGGACCCTTCTGCTCGTGTGGCCCCATGGTGGCAGGGCCGTGTAGCATCCGGGCCACGTCTCTCCTGGCACAGGGACGCGACACAGCCCGCGGTCTCGGGGATTTCCCGCACAGAGCGAAAGAGAAAGAAGGAAAGGGCACTTGGCCGCGTTCCTCTTGGCCTCCTTCCACTTTCCTCTTTTGATGTGATTCTCCCTTTTTATGGCTCCTTGCTCGAGCCTTAAACCCCAGCAAACATCGCTGGAGAGTTCATCCAACAGAAACAAACGGGGACGTGTCTTCTGCGGGTGGAAAGCAGCAAACCTCCCCCTTCCCCGGGGCCAGCACGTCCCGTCTGCGGCCGCTGGGGCTGGGCCCCAGATAAAACCCCCAAAGACAGACCTGTGCTGGCCTGAGTGGCTGAGCCCCGGGTGTCTCGGTGACGTCCCTTCTCCAAAGGTGCCCAAGGCTGCGTGACGTCTCGAAATGCTTGTGAGCGTGGCCCCGTTGCAGGAGGTGAAGCCAAGGGGCAAAGCCTGGATGGGGCACGGAGGTGCCTCCGGGGTTGTCTCCCCGCCGTGCATGCCCGCCCTTCCGCCCCTCCTTGCCTGCCTGCTGCAGGGAAGCATTTTGGGGCGAGGAAGACCCCGGTGGTGCAGCCCCCTGCCTGCTCCCTTCTGCCCTGCGCCCCGAGGGCAGCAGCCCAGGGCAGCCTGAGCCGGGGAGTGGCACCAGCAGCGCGGGGTTGACACGAGTGACAGGTCTGATGGCACCGGTGCTTGCCAGGAATAGTCTGGGCATCACCTGCAACGCAGCAAAAATAAATTCCCCAGGTGCTGCTGCAAGGGAGGAGGGGGCGGGNTCTGTCCCCCCACGGCCCTTTCCAGGTGGCATCAGTGTCACTCGTGTCCCGCGCTCGCAGCTCCATGGCGTCTCAGGGACAATTACGCCCTGACTCTCGCTGCTGCCTCGGCAGCGGGAGGAAGAGGGTTTGTCGCTCCCGACTCGACGGGAGCACAAGCGTTTTGGCAAAGCCAGGCGCCGCCGGTGGGTGTCTCGGCTCTGTGACATCCCGCTGGGGACAGTCCTGCCTGGGCGGCGCAGGAGGAGGTTGCGGGGGACAGGGGTGCTCCTGTGCCTGGCGAGAGTGGAGGGGGCCCTTTTGGGCTAGGGGGTCCCCTTGTGCCGCCGGCGAAGGAAAGTTGTACCCCGTGGGTGCTGGGCGATGTCCCTGCCCCAGGGGGACGTGGGGCCTGGCTCCTGCCCACCCCCAGGACGGAGCCGGTGCCTAAGCCTGCCCTCGAGAGAGAGGGCAAACGCGATGGATTTAATCTAAATGCACTTTCCTCATCCAGCCCTGACACACAATCTTGTTTTAGCCGGTTTAATCTGTTTCTGCGTGACTTGCAGGGCCCATTCCCGTGGCAGGAGGGAGGACGGGAGCACCACGGTCCTGCACGGCCAGGGATGGCCACGAGCCGCAGGCACAAGTGAGCCACAGCCAGGACCTCCATTAGGCAAGGCATTGCACCCACCTGGCTGCTGCGTCCCCTGGGTCCCCCCTTGCCTGCATGGCTGACAGCAGAGGGTTCCCACCTGTCCCCAGGGTCTGGGTGACACTGGCCGTGTCTCACCTCCACGTGGCCCCGGTTGCCCAGAGAAGCTGTGGCTGCCCCATCCCTGGAGGGGTTCAAGGCCAGGTTGGCCTGGGCTTGGAGCAACCTGGGCTGGTGGGAGGTGTCCCTGCCCAGGGCAGGGGGTGGCACTGGGTGGCCTTTAAGGTCCCTCCCCACCCAAACCAGTCTGTGATTCTATGCTAAAAGAGAGCAAATTGTGAAGTGCCGGCTGAGCACCACGGGGCTGAGCCCAGCGCCGCTCCGCTCCCGCACCCTGGGGGTCCACAGCCCGCGGGGAGCACTGGGGGCATCCCGTGCTGGCCGTGGCACCAACCAAGAGCTGGCAGCACCAGGAGAGCGCGGCATCAACTCCGGGCATCTAAAACGGGGCAGAGCTGGGGCTGCCGCCCGATGGCCATGGGGGCCGAGCGGCGCCGGGAGCGAGAGCTGCAAGGAGGGCGAGAGCAGCCGCTCGTCGAGCGCAGCGCCCAGCCCCGGCAGGGAGGAGAACGGGGCACCGATGGGGAAAATTCATTCCTTAAGGCTGAGCAGACGCTCTGCCCGGGACCCTCCGCGTGCCGCTGCCTGCTGAGCACCGCCGCGCAGGTTGGCAGCCAATTCATCAGCCCAGAGCGGCCTTAAAAGGCAGCAGCCGCACGGGGACCTCGGCTCCAGCGTGGGCCCCCGCGGAGCACGGAGGGACCCAGCAGCCCCTGGCACCGACAGCGCAGAGCCGTGCCCGTGGCCGGTCCCAGCGGGGAGACGCTGGGTGCACCCGGCGAAAGCCCCGGTGCATCGTGGCGGCCGTGCCCGGTGCCCCATCCCCTGGGGCCGTGGTGCCGTGCCAGCCCGACCTCCCATGGGCATGGGGACGTGGCCACGCTGCAGCCGCTGCCAGGCCAAGGGCTGGCACCCGCCCCGGGGAGATTTCTCCAGCCCGCCCGAAGCTTGGCGCGACAGCAGGAGATTAGCTTCGTTTCCAGCTCTGCCTGGATTTGGTGACCTCTAACAAGGACCTTCCACCCTCCGCCCTGGCTGGCAGCCTCCGCTCCTGGCTCCCATGGAAGGGAGGGTGACGGGCACCGCTCCCTGGGGCAGAGCTGCCCCGTTTGTCACCGTTACTGGGGAAATGGAGGCACTGGTGAAGAGCCAGGAGCCAGGACTGTCCCCTTGCCCTCCCCAGCGACGGGGTGTAACTGTGGCCGGAGCGGAGCAGGGACCACAGGGCTTTCAATAAGGGACTGGGTGATGGCAGGGTGTCCCTGTGGAGCCACGGTGGAGCAAAAGGAAGGCAGGCGGGACACAAAACGGTGGGGTCACCCCATACAGGAGACGGCTTATGGGGCCCTGGGTTGTGCCGCAGCCCCAGGAACGTCCCCATGGGATCAGCCACTGCCCGGCCCCAGTTCAAAGGACACCCAAAGGCAGCCTGGCCAAGTGCCGGTATCAGCCTTTCCAAGAATTATGCGGCACTGCCGCCCATGCACCGGCTCTCCAGGGGACAGCTCAGTCACACGTTGTCACTAAAAGCCATCACCAAGACGAGAAGCGAACGGTTTGCTTAACGAAGCGGCTTCAGCCCAGCGAAGCCGTGTCGGTCTCCTTCAAAAAGCACCGCCCGCATCGAGACACAGCCGAGATCGTCACCAGAGGCGGCTCCTGGTGCTGCTCCCTGCCAAACCCCCCCCNGCCGAGGAGTTGAACCCCTCTGCCTCCATCCAAGCCAGCAGCGCTCAGGCCCTCGCAGAGCATCCCCCCGTTATCAATCATGCTCCGTGCTCCTGCCATGAGCGGAGATAATTTCTCCCGGCCTGGCAGAGCCTCTGGGGGGGTGGGGGGGGGTGCAGTTTCACTGTGCAAATAACCAGAGAAAATCACGAGGTTGGGGTTTGGCCCAAGGCGCAGGGAAGGGAGCGCAGCCGGGAAAGCTGCCCTCGACAGCCGGAGATGCAGGAACAGGCTCCGAGAGGCCGGGGAAGAGCCCCCCCTGCAGCGCCGCCCCCCCCGCCCGGGGCACAGAAAATAGCGAAGGCAGAAGGTTTGTTTGAAAAGTTGCAAAAGGATTTCAAAGCTGGGATTTGCCCGGTATCAGAGTATTTTAACACCTTTTCCCTCTTGGTAAGGCAGCAGGCGAAGAGCTGCAGCGAGGCGGCGTTGGAGGGACATCCAAATTCCAATTCCCCACCGGCCCCCGCCGAAGGAGCTGCTGGGCCAGCCAGGGCAGCCGGCCCTTTGCCGCTTGCCTTTCTATTAGCCACAAAGGCTGCGAGACAAAAAGATAGCGCAAGTGCCTTTTTAGGCCCCAAAAGGTAAAGCGATATGAAAGAAAACACCGAGCTCCGCGGCATTCGGGAGCTGGGGGTAGGAGCCGCCGAAGCCGTAAGCTGCTTTCAACAGCAGTTTCAAGGATGACAGATGGAGGCAGGGAAAAAAAACCCAACCCACCCGGTTCCCCGCTTTAGCCTCCCGTGGATTTGAAGTCACATTGCTGCGTTTGGAAGGGAAGCCTTTAATGCTGACCCCGTTGTTGGCCACCTGCTCTTCAGCCCCACGCTTTCTGCCGGAGCTATTAACGTCCTTAAGGAAACCGCCCTCTCAGGTGCTCTGCTGGGAAAGCGCCCGGCGCCAGCGCGGATCCGCATCCCAAAGCGAGCCGCAGCGCTCCGCAGCGTCGCCGGTACCACGGAAATATGCTGCTTTGAGATGCAGGTGGCTGCAGCCCTGCTATTCCCAAATTGTGGACAGGGGGGGATTACTGACTTGAGTCCTCACCAGCACGGAAACAGCCCGGACTGGGATATACTGGGCTTTTCCACCCCTGCACGAGGCCGCGAGCGGTTCTCACCCAGCCACAGCTCCGCAAACACCACGCAGCTCTGCCAGCCGGGCCAGCAAACCGGCCTTCCTCCAATCCGTCCAATTCCCACAGCTTACAGGAAAGCGCGGCGCTATTTTTTTAATTGTTTTCAGTTATCCCGGGAGCAAGGAGCAAAGAACACAACAGGAAAAGCAGCGATTGCCAACGCGGGTTTCTTCTCAAGCCGCGGTGGGTGATGCCGAGTTCACCAGCGCACCTTCTAGTGTGAGATGAGCTGAGTTAAACAAACTGTTGACGTTTTAAGTACTTCATTCTCTTAGCCCGCAGATGTCTATTGCGGTCGTGGGCTGAGATGCTGTTTAGAAACACCTCACAGCCTTCACCTTCCCACCCCCAGGACTCTTAAAACCCCCACAGACACAGGGGGTCCCATTCCCATCTCCAGGGGGGCGACAGGCGAATTTGAGCCCCCAAAGCGCTGACTGCGCCTCCCGTCCCCCTGTTGCGCTGGGCCACCGAGTGCCACAACACCCACCCCATGCTCCGTTTCCTGAACATCAGGAAGTTTGGGATAAGGAGCTGATTGAGGGGCAGGAAGGGGGATGGCGGAACCAGATTGCCGTCAGGGGTTCGCTCCAGATGAGCGACCTCAGAAGAGCATCGCGGCTCCGTCAGTCTCCAGCTGCCTTTTTCGAAGGCACGGGCGAGTTAAACTTTCACACTGAGCGACTGTTTTGCTTACGAAGTCGTACCGAGACACCTCGCCTGGCCGTACTATTGCCAAACTCATCATTTACCGCTGGGCTTGGGGCAACGGCTCTTGTGCCAAGAGCGGTTTGCATCCCTCGCGTGGCTGCCCGTGTCCAGCCTTCCCCGCCGACGCACCGGCACAACGTTCGCTTGTGTTCTCCCACCTCCCCCGGAGCTCAGACCTCCCCCCCTGGGGATGGGGGGGTAGACCTAAAAACGGCCATTTCCGAACTTCATCATCATCATCTTCCCATTCAAGGTGTTCAGTTTTGAGGGAAGCCAGCAAGATCTGATGGGTTTTCTTTTTATTTATTCTTTTTTTTTTTTTTTTTAAAAACGAGAAACAGTTCAAAGTATATCCTTTCAGTTCTCGAGAGGATTAACAGCAGGTTTTAAGAAACAGGGTGGTTTTTTTTTTAAAAAAAAAAAAAATCAAGTTAAAATTCTACATAAGGCACCTCCATTTCAGTATTTTTTTGACACAGATACAGCCACCTCGCAGGGAGGCAGCCAAGCCCTGCGGAACGTGGATTCCTGCTAAAGAGCCCAGAGCTTCCAGGCCGCGGGGCTGTTCCCAGGCTGCGCGCCCGGCCTCGGGAGCGCTACTTCCACCGAGAAATTCCTTCCCGCGCGAGGAAGATGAGCTACAGCGATGGTCACGCCGCTGCTGCAGCGAGCGGCTGGCCTTACCCCGAAATCACTGAGCTACTCCAAGGTTCATTAGTCGGGTCTTAAGTGACATCCAAATCAGCAGCAAAGCAGTTTTAGGACTGGCGCTGTTGTGCCCCGGACCCATGAAGTTGTAGGGCTCAGCTACAGGGTACAACACGGGCTGAGGAAGTTCCTCTTCCTTCAAGAATTAATTATATTTCCTGCCTTTCCTGGCAGGAGGCGCTTCTGCTACTGGAGAAGTGGCCCCAAAGTCAAAGCCCCGGCAGCAGGAGCAGCGCCAGAACAGGCTCCCAGGATGGGCGGCGCGATTCCTGGCAGCCGGGCGCTTTTCTGGACACATTTGATGAGGCTACGACGCGGCTTCGGAGGGTACAGGGCAATAAATTGCTGCTGCGGGGAACCCTAGTGACAGCTTCGGCACCTGGTAGTGCTGGGATCCCCCCAGACAGCCCGATGCCGAACTACTCTCCATTCCCAGCTCTCCCTACTTTGAAACACCTCTAGAACCCAAGCAGCAGCTAAATTCAAATTACTATGAAATAAAGCGATCTAGGTTAAGTAAACGAGGTGGACATGATACCTACGCACAATAAGCAATTTCCCCTTCGAGAGGCTTCCCACGGCGAAACCCGGGAGTTTGGCAAGGTGGGAACCTCTGGCTGCAATGAGCTGTTTCCCATTTCAATTCCCCACGACGCATTTTGCTCCCAAAACACAGAATCAAAGCTGCAGCTGAGAAAAAATAATTAATACGCAACCTCCACTCCCTCCACTTCTCCCCCCACCCCCCCCCAACAGCAGGCAGCCCTTTAGCAGAAACAAGATTTAAGTACAACCCCGACAATTCAACTGCAGCGGTATGAGCTTCATTTGACTGTATTTAAATAAAATAAAGCATTTAAAAAAAAAAATAAAAACCAGACACTAAAATACCCTCACTGCTTACACCACGTACCAGCCAAGCCCCACGTCAGTGGCATGCGACTGCCTCTCCCCACCCCGGTCCCTGGGCAGAGCGTTGGGCAGTTTGTGGCTGTCACGGAAGACGAGAAGCCATTTCCCCAAAGCAGCAGAACAAGAGGATTGAGAAGAGTCAGCTCCCAGGTTGCTCGGTTTCAACCTGCAGCCACAAGTTCCAGGGTGTTCCCGGTAGGGCAAGAGGCGAAGAGGGAGCCGGTACCTGATAACCACAAGTGAGGAACAGGCACGTCTCCCTCCCGCTGCAGCCTCCCCACCGCGACAGGCAGCCTTTGCGTGTCCAGTTCAGGCCTTAGAGCTTCTTCAGGCGACTGTAGAGTTCCCTTTTGCTCTTCTCACCAGCCCAGGTCCGGCTTTTGGTGCGGAATCTTTTCAAGTCTTCTTTAAAGTCCTCGTGGTGCATGGGGCGATAGCTCTGGGGCTCGCAGAAGCTCTGGGGGAAGACAAGATGGTTTAACTTCAGTATGTTAACTTCTGAACACAAATCCAGGCTGGGCGGAGAACGGATGGAGAGCAGCCCTGCCGAGAAGGGCTTGGAGGTGCTGGGGGGGGGGAAAAGCTGGCCATGAGCTGGCAATGTGCGCTGGCAGACCAGAAACCCCCCACAGCCTGGGCTGCATCCCCAGCAGCGTGGGCAGCAGGGCGAGGGGGGG